>JAECWN010000443.1:0-600000 GCA_018150725.1 Drosophila quadrilineata | reverse complement strand
AAAAAATTAACCACAGAATTGATTTCACAGTCACTTGCAAATTTTTGGTATTATATCTTTCATTGGTGTTCATAAATCTATGAACAGAGACCAAAAGAATCAACGCGGTGCGACATGTGAAACCACACAGGAGCGATAAGGCAAAGGTTCAAGAACGCCTACAATTACTCGCACGCTGCGTGAACATGAGCAGCATAGATAAAATAAAAGGTCAGAGTTGTTTGTGACACTTAGCACTTAGGCATAGTATAATTTATGACTCCTGGCACACATCAGAAAGAGAAGGCTGGATGCATTTGTAAACATCTCAGCGTTGGTCCAAAATTACTTAAGAAGGCTATATAAGCAGAAGAAAAATCATAATAAATCTAGTATGAAATTATTGCTCATCGAACTATCACGTTCATTTGGTCCTTCCAGCTATCTCTTGGTTTCCCCCACCAGTGGTAAGAAACTCTGAGAAGCAACCAGCGCCTGATCTCCCCCACCAGTGGTAAGAAACGCAGGATTGCAGAATATCAACTCTACCAATAGTGCATATACTACGGACGGAGATCACCAGCAACATCTAGTAGAGACGGTAATAGGGGCTTTTCAAAAAAGAGCACTCCCCTCCTACAGAAAGCAGAGAAAACCCTAGAAGATATTGTCAAGAGACTAAATCTCTAGGTACATATATATAAAAGTGCATTCCACCCATTGTTATTTGAATAAAAATTGTTGTGAGTAGAGGCACAGCACAGTCAAAAAAGGCGACTAATCTAATTTCCTCCCACGGTTCAGTAACAACAGAAAAAATTTTCTGATAAAATAATGGTCGTCAATCGAGTAAAAATTATTGATGAACAGATGGAGCTGAATGAAAAGATTTCGCAGTTATCGGTAAGCTTAGCCGATAAGCGGATGACGAAATCAAAAACAGCAGACGCACTTAAAACAATTGAAAAAGTACGATCCACCTATGAGAAAAACCACGAGAAGCTAATATCTGATGGCATAGGCATGGAAGATTACTTTTTAAAAAATGCATACGACTCCATGATGCAACAAGCGGAAGAATTATCGAATGCATTAAAAGGTAACGGTGTCCTAACTATATACAAACAAGTTAGTGACCACGAAGAGTTGCCAAGCGGATCTAAAATCATCGACGCAATCTGCGCGAATGCAGATGATCCACAGGCTGACAAAATATTTCAAGAATGTGACTTCCTCATAGACTGGCTAAGGTCAGCTAAACAAGAGGACACAACTTCAGCAATTGAAGTAAGCAGCCTCGAGAAATTATTTTCAAAAATCGAAAAATCTTTCGACGAATATCCTAAATTTAATAAGGATATTTATAGCAAGCGAATGGATATGGTAAAATTATTCGCGAATGATATTAAAATCCTGAAAAATAGGATAAAGCAAACCCAGGAAGAGCCAACTGAAAAGGCAAAATTCCAAAATCATCTGGAGTTGGAAAAAATAAAAATTCCAACATTCCACGGAGATGTCAAAGAATTGGTTACATTCTCAAATCTATTCATCGAAATGGTGCATGAGGCAGAGCACATTTCGAATAGCGAAAAGATGATGCGTCTAAAAACATCACTTAAAGGTGAAGCTGCAAAACTTATTCAGCACCTTCAAATAGCAAGCTACAACTATGAGGTAGCATGGAATCTAGTGAAACAAAGATACGAAAACAAACGTATCTTGTTTACTGCTCAATGGGATCGGCTATTAGACCAACCAATAGCGGATAGCCAAAACCACAAAAATGTAAGATTGTTGTTGGATACAACAAATGAGTGTATAAACGCAATAAAAGCGTTAGAAATTCCCATAAACGATGATGACCCATTCATCGCTCAAATAATAATTCGCAAATTAGATAAAGAAAGTTTGCGAATGTATGAGCAGATGGTTCAGAAACCAAGGAGCGTCCGGACATTATCCGACGTAATGGGATTTTTGGACAAATATTATCAGACGCTATCAGCTGGATCCGAGACAGCAATAGCAGCAATAGCAGCAATAGCGAACCACAAAAAGCCATAGCAGAATACAGCTTACTCAAAAGTTACGACCAAGCAAAAGTGTCGGTATTGCAATAATAGCTACCACGAAATTAACAGCTGCCAAAGATTCTTAGGCATCACGCCAGAAGAGCGTTTTAAATATCTAAAGGAGCATAGATTATGCCAAAAATGTTTTCTCCATTCATCGAGTAAACCGTGCTCCAAGAAAGATTTGAAATGCAGAATTTGTCAAAGAGGCCATTCGGAATTAGTGCACTTTTCATCAACCCGTCCCAGCGAGACAGCTAAAACGATGACTTGAAAGACTGAATCAACAGTCATATTAGCGACAGCTCAAGTAAGAGTGAAATCAGCTAAAGGACAATATTTGGTACTGAGAGCGTTAATCGATCAAGGATCCCAGCTTTCGACAATATCAGAAGAGGCAGCTCAACTAATAGGACTTCCACGACAAAAAGTCACAACTAAAATTCATGGACTTATCGAGACAGTGGTTGGAATGTCCAAGAACAAAGTTACTATCGAGATTAAGCCGAGATTTGAAAGCGACTATACCGCAGTTGTCGAAGCCGCTGTGCTATCTTCCCTTACGAATCATCGGGCAATTCACTAAATTTGGGTGGATTCTATCAGGAATAGTTGGTCTACCCAAACAAAAGCAAATAACTTCTGCAGTTACCAATCTAGATCGCTTTTGGGAACTGGAAGAAGTCGAGAATACAGAAGTCAAGGAAGATCACGCGGACGAATGCATGGAAATGTATAGCAGCACATTGAGCCGAGAAGAAGAAGGGCGATTTACAGTTTGCTTGCCATTCAGGAAAGACAAAGCTCTAGGAGAATCACGAATCAAGGCGCTAGCGCGATTAATTTCAATGGAAAGGAAATTCAAGCAAAATGAAAGTTTCAAATCTAAATATAGGGATTTCATGGCAGAATACCTACGTCTTGGCCACATGGTAAAAATAAACGACTCGTCAGAAGGAAGATATTATCTGCCACATCAAGCAATTATTAGAGAAGCCAGCAGTACTACGAAATTGAGAGTAGTATTTGATGCATCAGCCAAATCATCAAATGGCGAAAGCCTAAATGACATCATGCACACTGGACCAAGACTACAAAAAGATATCTTCGACATCATCGTCAAATGGAGAACATGGCAGATTGGATTATCAGCAGATATCGAAAAGATGTACAGGCAAATAAGAATTGGCAATTGGAGAGATGACTCGACTAAGCCAATAGAAGAATACGAGCTAACAACAGTTACATATGGAACGACAGCCGCACCCTTCCTAGCAGTTAGGACGTTACACGAAATATCGAACTACTGCAGCGACGGAAATCTAAAGAAGATCATTCAAGACGACTTCTATATGGACGACCTAATGACAGGAGCTGATACCGTTAACCAAGCACAAGGAATCCAATTATCAATTTCATCCACTTTTAATTCATTTGGATTTCATCTAAGGAAGTGGGTATCAAATAAACAAGAAGTGCTTGGAAACATCAGCGACAAGAGCGAAGTAATTCAAATTCACGACAAAGAATCCGTTAAGACATTAGGACTACACTGGGACCCGCAGGAAGACAACTTCAAGTTCAAAGTAAACTTGAATTCGAATAAAAAGTACACCAAACGATCAATTCTATCTCAGATTGCTCGGATCTTCGACCCAATCGGATGGTTATCCCCAGTTACAGTCACCGCAAAACTGTTTATGCAACAGTTATGGCTATCAGAGACATCATGGGATCAAGAGCTATCTGAGGGACTAATCGACGAATGGAGAAAATTCGCAGAAACTGCGTCATACTAAAGGATCTTCGCATTCCTAGGTGGATTGGGTCATTTTTAAATTCTTATATAGAATTACACGGAATTGGAGATGCCTCAGAAAAGCATACGCAGCCGTAGTCTACGTAAAAATTAACGGCAAGGTAAAACTCCTTACAGCTAAAACTAAGGTAAACCCTATAAAAAACCGGAAAACATTACCGAAATTAGAATTGTGCGCTGCTCATCTACTTTCAAAGTTAATGAATTTTATGACTTATGCTTGGAGTGATTCGACTATAACACTAACGTGGATAAAAAACTGCAAAAACAAGGATAAGTTCATTAAAAAACGCGTAGATGAGATTAAAAATCTACTGCCACAAGCATTATGGCATCACGTCAACTCCAAAGACAACCCCGCAGACGTTGCTTCTTGAGGAATAGAAGCAGCTAAATTGATTAACTTCGATTTATGGTGGCAAGGGCCGAAATGGCTAGTTGCTCCAAAAGAACTATGGCCAAAGATTTCCACTAAGGAGGCAAAAACCAACAACTCATTTGTTAGCTTCAAGGCACAAGACGAATTCGTCATCGAATTGATACAACGGTATTTAAGTTGGCTCAAGCTGAAAAGGATAATAGCTTACGTAATGCGAATTTTAAAAGCACCAAAATATGGATCAACTCACTTGTCGGTTACAGAATTAAGAGCCGCAAGTGATCGCATAATTTATCTATGCCAAAGATAGCAATTCCCAGATGAAATACAGCGCTTGGAACATGGCGAGAATATCAAAAGTACGAGTAGAATTGCTAATCTAAATCCGTTCGTAGATTCATCTGGAATACTACGAGTAGGCGGCAGGCTGACAAAAGCCAATCTACCATACGATACAAAGCACCCTATAATTATGATGAAATCGGATCTGTTGCAGCTCATTATTAAAGACTGTCATCATCTGACACTTCATGGCGGGATGCAGCTTGTGGAAAATATGATCCGACGTCAATACTGGATCATATCAGTAAAGAAACAATTGAAGAACTACATCAGGAACTGCATTGGTTATCGACAGCAAGCCGCAAAGCAAATAATGGGTAACTTGCCGGCAGAACGTGTAACTATGTCGTCACCATTTACTCATACAGGAGTAGACTATGCTGGCCCCTTTTCGATGAAATGCCGTATTCGTATGCTTCGCTACTAAAGCCATACATTTGGAAGCTGTAAGCGACATGACAACAGAAGCTTTCCTAGGAGCTCTTCGCCGATTTATATCACGACGAGGAAAGTGTTCTCATTTATATTCGGATAACGGAACAAATTTCATAGGCGCAAACAGATGCCTGGATGCCGACTTCAAAAAGGCAATAAAAGAAAACAGCTCGTTAGCGCCCATATTAGCGAATGATCACATAAATTGGCACTTTTCCCCCCCTTCAGGACCACACTTCGGTGGAATTTGGGAAGCAGGAGTAAAGTCGATGAAACACCATTTAAAACGAACAATAGGAGAACAATAGGAGAAGTAAAACTCACATTCGAAGAGATGACTACGCTGTTAACTCAAATAGAAGCCGTATTAAACTCCAGACCACTATACATAGCAAATGATAGTGAAGAAGTCTTGACACCAGGTCATTTTTTGATCGGAAAGCCGTTACTAGCTATACCAGCTCCAGAAGAGAAGGTATTACTTACCTCATTGAATAAATGGAAGCTTGTGCAAAAAATCCAAGGAGACTTTTGGAAACGTTGGAAGGAGGAATATCTTCACACCCTGCAACAAAGAAACAAGTGGAAACTTTCCGAGCCCAACCTAAAAGAAGGAGATGTAGTCATCATAAAAAATGAAGATACACACCCGTCAAGATGGCCAGTGGCAAAAATAACCCAAACTCATCCTGGTAAAGATGGTAAAGTTCGGGTAATAACGGTAAAAACAGCAAATGGAATCCTAAAGAGACCGATTCATAAAGTATGCCGTTTAGTAAGTGCTGACGAGGATCCAGAAAACAAGCCAAGATGTAATTTAACTCAAGCTAAAACATGTACGACGCATCTATGGAAATCAACTTTTGGCATGCTTCTGATACTTCCATTGATATTATCCGCGCCAGTAAATCACAAGAGCATACAGATCGACACATTTCCAGAGACAGCAGCCATATACTTGGATCCCATCGGTCAAGTGGATGTCGTCGCAACGAGCTGGAACCTCGTCATCTACTTTAAGGTGAAGCCATTACTGGATACGACTGATCGAATGGATATGACATTGATGCAAGTAAATAATTGGTGTCCAAAATTAGAACACTTTAAGATGGATTGCACACATATCGTTAACAACATGAGGAAACAAGTATCACTCATTAAAGATACGAACAATCATATGTTTGGGTTCAAAAATACACGAGTCAAAAGAGCCCCTCTCGAGTTCATAGGAAGTTTCTACCAAGCTTTGATGGGTATAATGGATGCAGAAGACCGGAGAATTATGGAAGCAAACATGAGATCGCTTCTGGAAAATCAGCATGACTTGAACCATATGATAAAAAAGCAAACGACGGTTGTAGAATCTACATTAAACATATTGACTCGTACCACATATGAAGTAAACGAACAATTCAAACACATCGAAGAGCATGTAAACAATCTGACAAGTATTGTTCGAGAAAATGTCCACTTATATAGAGAATCAATTAGATTCTTCATGCTTACAAAACAATTAAGCATGGCAATAGCGGAGTGCGAAAGAATGCAAGCAGACTTAGTGGAATTTTTAATCGACATAAATCACGGCAAATTGAACCCTGATTTGATAACTCCAACACAGATGAATACAGAACTATTAAAGATCAGGGAGCAGTTATCAGGAAAATACAAGTTACCAGGAAAGAGTGCCAATGAGATCCAAGCTATTTATAAGCTACTCACAGCTACTGGGACAATCATCGACGATAACATAGTCATTAGCGTTAAAATTCCACTGCTCAACAGCCAATCGTCACAGATCTATAAGGTGATACCTATACCCTTCAGCACACACAACCACATAATGATACCATCAGTCCGAGGAGCGTATTTGATATATAACTTCCTCATAGACTCGTATCACATCATGTCCGACGACGCTTTAAACAAATGTGCCAAACCTGAACCCAGTGCATACATTTGTGAAGGCACCTGGGCATGGTCAAGGGCTAAAGATAAAAGTTGTGAGGTATCACCTTTAAAACCATCTAGTGACTATCAATGCACTTTCATCGATGCTAAGTCAACTCCGCTATGGATCAAGTTGGAATCGGCAAATAAATGGCTATTCAAGACATTCGGTAAAACTACAGCCGATATAAAATGCAAAGAAAAGCATGAAATCATTGACGACCTACCTCTTCAAGGAATACTCTCCTTAGACACAGGATGTAGCCTACGTTCGCAAAGAATTACACTATTCGCATCCGAAAAGATTAAGAGCGAAGCAACGAATGTTATAGTGATTCCATTAAAAAAAGAGATTGGAGAAATCGCGGAATTTTCACTAAAACCATTAGGAGTCCGAGTAATTAACAACACATTGGAAATTGATGGTCTTCAAAAAGAGATCAAAACCCTCAAGACACAGAACATAAAGCTGAGGAGTCTGGATTTTCGCCATCCCAACACATACAGTGGACTCGTATTCCTCGGCATAATATCAATAATTATAATCACTCTAATGTGGTGGAATTCTGGAAGATGCCACCGCAACTCACAATCCCGAGTCGTAGTGACATTGGCGGGCCGCCGGCAGGATGTTCATAACTCTATGAACAGAGACCAAAAGAATCAACGCGATGCGACATGTGAAACCACACAGGAGCGATAAGGCAAAGGTTCAAGAACGCCTACAAATACTCGCACGCTGCGTGAACATGAGCAGCATAGATAAAATAAAAGGTCAGAGTTGTTTGTGACACTTATCACTTAGGCATAGTATAATTTATGACTCCTGGCACACATCAGAAAGAGAAGGCTGGATGCATTTGTAAACATCTCAGCGTTGGTCCAAAATTACTTAAGAACGCTATATAAGCAGAAGAAAAATCATAATAAAACTAGTATGAAATTATTACTCAACGAACTATCACGTTCAATGAGCATTATTTACTACTCTTGAAAATTTTAACTTGATGAACATTTACAATTCCATTTATACGAACGCCCCATATTAAACAGTATTTAAATATTTCAGACTTACTCATAATCCTAAACGAATTTCAATACCTGGCAACAGTAAGCTCTATTGCAACTTAAAACACGTTTTAACTAGCTATGATTTCCTTTAAAAATCATATAATAACGATTGTCAATAAGGTGGTACTATAAAGTAGTTTCCTTCATCTGTAGTGTCCTGGGCTTGGAAAGACATTCTTTGACACGAAACATAACCAAACAAATTATTGTTTAATTGAATAGTCTTGTCGGCCAGAACGTATTCTGCATTGACATGCAAATAGATTTTTATTACTATCAGTGTCTATTTAAACATAATTAAACATAATTTTCCAAAAAGGAGGCGTAAGCGTCGACTGAAGGTGAATAGTAGAGTTATATAATGCTAGAAATTCAAAGGTTTCAAATATCTTAATAAAATATGTTTAATAAATGAAGAATAGTTACTTATAGAAACAAATATCTTAAGCATTTAGTGAATTTTTATTTCTTATATTTTTTCTAGATAGAATTTGCTTGATTAAACAACCAGCCGACCTTAGAGACTTCAATAGGATTTTGTAAAATCCAATACTATTACCGTATGATAATAATCCAATGATATGCCTCTTGTATCATAGCCATTCTGTTTGCTTATCAGAATGTTAGAGGTCTTAAGTCAAAACTTTCTAACCTTAATGTAGATAGTTTTTCCTTCGAACATAACATTTTGATATTTACTGAGACCTGGCTTAAACCTGATATTCTTGATGCATCTATACTTTCACCACTTTATGCTACTTATAGATGTGATAGAATGGATGGAAAAGGTGGTGGTGTCCTTATTGCGATAAAATCTAATCTTATATCGCAATTAGTAAATAACTCCCCCACTAATATAGAAATGGTATGTGTGAAAGTGCGAATTCATAACATTAACTTATATATTTCCTGTTCATATATTCCTCCCCAGTCTGATTTATCTGTATACCTAGCTCACATAACGGTAATTCAATGTTTGTCCAGCATGCTTTTGGATAAAGACTGTTTGGTAGTTGTAGGTGACTTTAACTTGCCCGATGTTATTTGGTCGGATAACAACGACTTAATGACTTCTAACGAGTTTCTGTCGGGACTTCTTGAACTTAATCTATCTCAGGTCAACTCAATTCGAATACTTGATCTTGTCTTTGTATCAGATCAGGTATGCGATACTGTTGTAAGAATTGATCCTTTAGTTTCACCTGAAGATGCGTTCCAGCCCACTTTAGAGCTTGCTATTTTGCTGTCACCAACTGGGCAGCAAAATAAATGACTTCCTACGACTAAACACTACTGTTTTCGTAAAATAAACTTTAGAGATCTCAATATTTTATTTAATAACTACGATTGGTCGGAATTGTACTCTTCCAATAATTTAGAAGGTGCGATTAATATTTTTTATAGAGCTATTAATTTTTGAAATGCATGTTCTTAGGGGGTATCATTATAAGTCTACAAAACTACCATGGTTCTCTAGGGAACTTTGTAGACTTAAAAATTTGAAATCTAAACTTTACAAAAAGTTCAAATTATCTGGTAGGCTTACTGATTTTTCAAGGTATGTTAGCGCTAAGTCTGGCTTTGATACTTTGAACCACCGTTGCTATAGTGCATACTTAACTCGCTGTAGATTACAATTTGCAAAAGACCCCAAGCAGTTTTACAACTTCGTAAATCTGAAACGCCGAACTGCTACATAACCTTCTTCCTTAACTCTAAACGAGAAAACAGCTAGTACCGATCAATATATTTCGGACTTATTTGCAGATTTTTTCCAGGATACTTATTCGTCTGGCTGTGTCCTCAGATACTGTGCTAATTCGCTCTGTAAGCCAATTCTTAAACTTTTTTGTTTGTCCGTTTCGACCGGAATATTTCCTAAGTTATGGAAAGAATCTTATGATATTCCCTTACATAAAAAAGGCTCTAAATCTGATGTCATGAACTATAGAGCTATTTCTAAGTTGTCTGCTATTCCTAAGTTATTCGAGAAAATCATTACTTCTCAACTCCAACTCTTATGTAGCTCAATCATCTCACCAACCCAGCATGGCTTTGTGAGGTCCAAATCTACTACCACAAACTTATTGGAACTCTCCTCTATTGTCATTAGTGGGTTTGATAGTACGATGCAAACTGACGTTATCTACACTGACTTCAGTAAAGCATTTGATTCTGTAAACCATAATCTCCTAATGCACATGTTATCGCTTCTTGGTTTTCCTCATACTCCTATGAACTGGATTTCCAATTATCTTAAAAATGTTCAATTCTGCCCTTTCTTAGCAGATCTTTTTTTATTCAGGAGTGCCCCAAGGTAGCCACCTCGAACCATTGCTTTTCAATTTATTTATTAATGACCTTCCGTCTATTATTAAGAATAGTGCTGTTTTGATGTATGCAGATGACGTTAAATTATGTCTCTCTTATAAGGATGCTATTTGTGCTTCTTTGTTGCAAGCTGATCTTAACATTTTCAATTCATGGTGTAAAACCAATCTTATTGCTCTCAATTGCTCAAAGTGCAAAGCCATGACTTTTTGCAGAACACAACCTGTGCACGCTGAATACTTATTAGACGGCCATCTTTTTGAGAATATATCTCAAATCAATGACCTAGGCATCTTACTTGATCGTAAACTCTCCTTCAATGATCACATTGAGTTCATGGTAAATAAAGCCATGAAGGTCTTAGGTTTCATTAAGCGTTGGTCTAAGGAATTCAATGACCCTTATATGACTAAACAGCTTAACGTTTGTCTGGTACGTCCCATCCTCGACTTCATCTTTGAGTTATAATTAATTTACCTATATTTTTTTAAGTGTTACAATGTACGTATTTACGTATACGTATATGACTAGAAGCATAGACCTTTTGACTAAAATGTAGGTTCCTTCAATTCTCTTAATTTTTTTACGTATTAAATTTGTGTCAGGCGATAGTCCAAGGGGGTTCTGTCAAAGACATTAGAATGTCTTTGGTCCAGTGCTATTTCTGGTAGTACTACTCCGATGTGTTTTTCCTCAAACTGAGCGATTTTTTTTCTTTTAAATTGGAATCGGACTCACTAATATGTTTTCAACAATTTTTGTTTAATACATATTAATTTTGACTTTTTTTTGATATATTTTATCCTTTGGTCTTTCTTTATATTGTGATGTACAACCATTATTGATCGAAACACCAAATATTTGTTTCGTACAGCCCAGTACTTCCTTTGACTTTAATTAGCGCAGTTGCTAATAAAGTGTCGCTGTTGACCACGCACGTACTTACTATCTCTCTTTGTATGTAAGGGAGATGAAGCATTGCATTGTGGCCTTTATAGCAATTTTCTGTATCCGTAGCAGCGATCCTAAAATTATTTTTCTTCTCGAAACCTATTGAACTTAATGAACTAAGTCTCTGTTCTAAATAATTCAATACCTCGGACAACTGTCTGATATTATTTGTTCTTTTTACATGATTTTCGTATTGCTGCAACGCCTCAGGAATTATTATCGAGGCTAGGTAACCCGATCAATCTATTTAGTTGATCCGAGAATACCTTCCTAATATTGTCTTACCGTTTGGTTAGTAACTCCCATACGGTACTGTAGTTCTCTAAAGAACCTTTTCGCAAATGAGAGACCCTCTCTAGCTTCACTTTTTAATGACATCTTAAGATAATGAAATTTATAGGTTAAGCTGAGGTCCTCCCTGTTGTGAACTATTTCTGTGAATAATTCCACATACTGATCCCGTTCCTTACTCGAACCAGAAAATTCTGGGATCTTCAATTTTGGTAGTGACGGTAGACCCTCAAATCTTTCTTTTGCCACTACCGTATTAATTGGACTCTTTATTTCTAAATTTGCTATCCAATTATCTTTGTCAAACACGAACTCACACAAATCCCTTTCTATAGCTGAGTCATTTGACGTCATTTGGTTAAAAAGAGTAATAATTTTTCCCCATAAGAACTTTATTTTCTTTTTGCGCACTCGGCGCATCATTGACCCTTCTAGCTCGCTATTTTTCTGCGTATCTAATTTGTCCTCTAATTTGCGTAATTCTGCAATTATGATTGAAGTCTTTTCTTGAACTATTGCCATAGTTCCATGGTCTATCTTCACTTCTGAGCATGTATATTTGTCTAATATCTGTTTAATTTTAAAAAGAGTGTCATCATAATATTTACCTGTGAAATAATGATGTTGCACTACTCCTATTTTTAACAATTTTTCATGATTTGCTTTGAACTGAGTCTTTATCTCCAATTATTTAATAGATCTATTTGTAACTATTCCCGACCTAATTAGCTCTACTTCTACTACTAATTCGCTCTGTTTTTTTAGCAGTGGAATTGTCACTTCAGACAACATTTTTCAATTCTTTTAATTTTTAAAGTTGGTCGCTGTCAGTGGATCCTCGTCTGTGCAGTCGGATACTTATTTATCTCCCACGTGATCCCTCGTAGTAGCTGATTCTCTCCGTAGTAGTCCTCTCTGTTGTAGTCCTCTCCATTGCAACACGTGTAGGTACCTCCTGTGGATATCCTTAAGCCGGCAATATATTTTTTTTATTTGCTGTCCGTTTTGGATGTGTCCTACTTCGTCGTCGTACACGCCCCTTTTTTTAAGTCCGATGTAAGCCTCGGACACGTTACACAATGTGATTTTAATATTACTTCCAGACTGTTTGTAAAACAGATCCTGGTTTTTTATTTCTGCTCTTGTTTTTTTTTATCACCACACAGAATATTAATTTGGCGACCTTTAGTTTAACTAAACTATTAGGTGCTCTTTTATTTATTTTTTTATTAACTTGGCTCTTTAACATTGAGCGCAAGGAATTTGTTTATAATTATCCTTTGTTTCTTACCTCAGGTGGGGGAAACAATATCAGTATCAGACTTATAAGGACCAACTAGAGTTTGTGCAAAAAAAGTTTCTAGATTTCGTACCAAGAAACTTAAACTGGTCACCAAAGCTTAGAATACCGCCATATTCTAGTAGATTACTAATAAATAATCATTCTTCTTTTTCGCACCGTCGTACTATGCTGGGTGTTACTTTCATTCTAAAACTTATCAATGGAGATATTAACTCTCCTTTCTTACTTAATAAATATAACTTTTCAATTCCTATTAAATATACCGATGACTTTCCTCGTTAACAATTAGCACTTTCCTTACTAATTACCTTATGCATGAACCTTTCAATTTAGAGTCTTCTGTTTGCACTAATAAAGCCTTAACCTTAGAATATTTACTCACACTTAAACATATAATCTTTGGTTGTGGTCATTGACTTGATTGAGTTTTTTTTGGCTTTCCCCAATCCTAGCAACATATGTTGAATCAATTTACAATCTATTCACCCCAGAATTATTTTATATATTTATTTATTTTTTTTTGAATTCTAATTTTTATTTTCAAATAAAAAAAACTAATTTAAATTTAATTCTAATGTTATATTTTAATTAATTTTATTTTTAAAATAAATAAATAAATAAATAAATAAATAATAGTTGATGCATTCTGATTAGCTGTTTGGGCCAGATAAGTATTTTTTTTTAGTTATCGATAGGGCGAGGGTTGGCAAAAGGGGTCGCTCTCTCGTGAGGCTGACAGATGATTAGTGGGAGAGAATCTGTCAGATTTTTTTTTCGGGTCATCTGGCAGATTTTTTTTTGCAAGTCATAGATCAAAATACTTGGAGAGAGCGACACAGCAGCGCGCCGGTTGCAGCAGCAACAGAAGGATTATTAAATTTGGCGGTAGCTTTAGAAAAAGCCAGGTAAGAGGAGTTGCTGTGGTTTCCTTTTTAACAAAAAATTCTAATCAGAGATTTTTTTTGCGGCAACTGACCGACGTACGGAATCCGTACTACGGATAAACAATTGGATTTCGGAGTCTCAAAGTCCGGCGTCGGTCGAATTTTTTTTTTTAACCCTAGGACAGCCAGTGATTCTGCTGGGAAGCTGCCCCACTCGCAACTTCTTGGATCTGCGCAGGAGGACGGAGTGGACACCACAGCAGACAACATCAACCCACACACACACATACACACTCAAACACAACTAAGCGCAGCCAACAAGAACTGCTCAGCCAGTGTGGTGTGTGGCAACAGAACACATTTTCCTGGTGAGTCCATTCCAAGTAGGCTCACTTGGCTCGAATCTGACCAGTGGCGTCGCGACAACAACGTAAGCTCCGTAGCTGGGGCGTAAAGAACCCTCCATAGCCCTGAGGGGCGCGTCGCACCAGGACGGTGCGAATTTGGGCGCAGTCTGCCTCTTGCAGAGCCCCCATATCATCCACAAGATATAATTATTTATTCTATTATTTTTTTATTTGAGGTTGCCCACCGGGAAAAATGGGCTCGTAACATAGTTTCTTTGATAGTTGTTACGAACCGATTTTTATAGGTGGGCAACCTCAGCTAGATCAGTGTACCCAGGGATGGGTTGCAGGGTAGCCAGATCCCGAACGAGTTCAGTCTCATTCGTAAACATCGATAACAGCATACAACAACTATCACAAATATAAGCATGCATACAACAACAACAATCTACAGCCGAGTGGAATTACTGCTGGACTGTTGTTGATGACCAGAGACGCGCCCACCCTTCCATACGATGGACCAAAGCGAGAGTTTGTTGTCCATCGCCCTTAGAAGAAAGTCACTGCTGACTATTCCTGGTTTTTACAGCCTTCTCTGTCCCCCTTCTATGGGAAACAAATAATTCATTTTAATTCTACCGCGCATTAAACAATTTCATTTGAATTTGACTAAATTTTTAAATGGGCCCTAAGGAGACGGATCACCGTGGTAGCAAGAGTGCTGTCTGCCAGGGCGAATCCTAATGCGCTCTGTGCGGCAAAATAGCCTCGCACATACACTAACTACAGCATTCATAGGATCCTAAGTTGGAGCTCCCCGGCTGCAATGCGCGCTGGCTTGCCCGCAATCAGCAAGGTTGCAGTTCGGTAATGCGCCTACCTTCACAAGATCAAACACCTAATAATGGGACATTCACATACAATAAATAAATAAGTAAACAATAAAAAAATTAAATAAATTGCATGGATCACGGGGGTGGTTCGTGTTACAACGTGACCCTCGGAGCTGTGGCGGGTCACGGGGCTGGTTCTGAGCGTGTGTCGAGATGTCCAACATTGCACAGAATTCCAATATACACCAATAATTGGCCGACGCCGGATTCCCAACTCATCGGAGCCGGTCGTCAAACAATCTTCACTATTTAGAAATTGTTTTTAGCTTAAATAACCCAAACTTCGCTCACCTCACTCATTAACAAATTAAATTTGTAAAATCAACATTAAACAATCTTTAATGAAAGACAATTTTTATAATTAAAATAAATTATTAAAATTATCACCCAATAATAATCAGACTTCAAAAAAGTAATTCGGCACAAATGACATGACCAAAAAACTGAACCGCAGGTCCCTCAATCTACGAGTCCTTGGGACCCAAGGATAATGGTTCCTGGAGTGGTCAGTTACTCTGTGTTTTGCAGTGAGTTAGACGCTCTCATTGGCGATACATAAACAATCCTATCACCAAACTCAGGTGATTTCCCCTTCCTGGCAACTCCTCGCATGCCTACAGATTCGTGGCCAGGTACTACCGCGAGAAGGATCAGTTTTCCATCATCACCAGATACCAGAAGATTGACCTTAGCGCATGGTATTGAGTGCTTGCAGAAAGAGGGTCATGTTTTACTCGTATATAACCCCCGTAAGAAACAACATAGCTCCCACTTAACATGAGGTTTGTGGTCTACCTGAAGGTATACAACAAAAAGTTTCTCACAATTATAACTGCAGTTTGCAGACATAATATGACTTCGGAAAAACCGGGAAACAATTCGACCATATCCAATGCCATAGGTGTTAGGAATACGGACATGCAAAAGCATATAGCACACCCCACTCAGTAATGCAAACTTGAAATCTGTGATGCTAGGTGTTACTTCCGCTGCGACAGCGATCACTCGGCCAGTTTCGGAGGATGCCGAAAATACCTCGAAGTTGCATTGAAGCCAAGACATCATTCGAAGAACGCGGAGCCAACAGAACTGCTCATAACGCCTCTGCCAAACCATTTATCCACCAACTTCGGCTAGGAAACGTAAGCAAGTGTAGTCGGAAAAGGCCAATCTACGAAACAAGTTAGACAGGAGGCTGCGGAGGACCGCAGAAATTCAGACCCCTCCAACTCATACTGATGCCACAGCTTCTATAGATGCTAAGCTCGAACAGCTTAGAATAACATCAAAGAATTTGGGACCAGTTCCTGCCTTACAGATAGGTTGGTATAAACAAAAAATCACAATGTGTAGCGTTTCCGAGGCTTACGTCGGACTTGAAAAAGAGAGCCCGATGATTATATCGGACTTAAAGAATAACATATTCGAGGCTGACATCGGATAAAAAGAGAAAGTGCAACGTTCACTGAGAAGTGCAATCGACACATTGTGTGTTGGAAGCTCCAAACATGAAGTGCGATATGCAAAAACAACTACCACGTAAATACTTAGCAGCAGATGACGGTTCACGCATCAGTTGAAGAGAATCCAGAGAATCCAACAATGCTGATCAGAACTGGCCAGGAGAGAAGCCGCTTGAACCAAAAGGAGCAGGCATACTAATTTTTTTATTTATTATTATTTATTTATTATTACACAGTCCACAATAAAAAAATACATCTAACAGTTACAGTTTTTGGTCCTAGCACGATGTCGAAGCATGGGCAATAACTAATATAAAAGAAAAGCAATTCTAAAACTACTACTATATTTGGCCTTCGCAGAATATTCAAGTATGAACATAAGTAGGTAGGCAAGACTATATATTTTATTCAAATATAAAAATCTATATCACCGCCATCATTGAATGTTGGCAGAATGTTCAAGTATGAACAAAGATCATTACAAAACTAACTCAATTCATTAATTTTACACAACACACAACAATCGTAGGAACTCGGCAGAACGTTCAAGCAGGATCAAAATTTAACCGAAAGGATAGTGTTTCATTAATCGAGACGCTATGAATCCTTATCTGTAAAAAAAAGAATAGGTTATGTAAGGCCACTTATGTTAAGATTTAGGTATGAAATATTAACGACTCTCTGTGAGCAATAGATAAGATGCATATGGTCTTATATACTAGTCCTAAGATCAGATATTGTATATATTGAGCTAAAATCATGGATAAGTGAAGTTCAGTCTACAAGATGAATTCATCAGTTCAACTTTATTTCGAATCACTGAATGACAACATTTGATATTGAGATAGTTGCTAATGAAGAGCTGTTCAAGCTGCCTCAGCTTGAAGAAAAAGTCTTTGGCACGCAATAGATGATATTTTAGACTTCAGAAGTTTTCCGACGAAAATCACGCATATACATGAACTTAATTATACACACAAGTAGCTATGCTTGTATTTTCCTGTTGCCCATATGGACAGAGTAATTTCAAACTATGCATGCACACTAGCTCAAAACAATAATAAGAGACATTATCAATGACAGAGTTCCGTAAAGGATGGCACTATTTGGTCTCTCTCTCGCTATCTCTCAAGCTTTCTGTGGTAATTGGAACTACTCAGTCCCATTACGCGCCTGCCCACGCACTATTTAACAGATTTGCATTCAGGTTTCCTACAATATCTTTCTGGAGACTGTGCTAAAGAAATTGGGATATCTACTCTTTTCATCCCCGTGCTTCTGACACAGTTCTGTTAAAGGTGCGGCTACATAACTGACGGCTCCACTCACTTGTAAACAAAGAGTACATATAGATAAATACATATGTGTCGTAAAAGCCTTTTATTAGCATCCCCCGCTCCACTAACTTTACATCTTCAGGAACTCAAACTCAAAAAAAGAACAAAGCGTCTTTGACCTCTAAAGCTGTACTTGCGAAGTCCCCCAAAAATACTTGAGTTTTTGATTAAGCGTCTTATCTGTTAAGATATCTTATCCATTTGGATCTAATCGTTTATCCGGTGTCACTGGTGATCTATTGCTGATAACTAGATAAGCGTCACATCCCTTCATATGATGATCCAACACGTGAAGTCCTTGCTTTTGTCATAACTAACTTACTCCAGGCTTATAAAGGCTTCCCTTCCTCTTCCTATGGGAAACTGACATCACGTTCTAAGTTAATCTCAAACTTAATACATTATTTGATAAATTAAATAAAACATCCCTGCCAAAGGCCCAAGTAATCAGTGCTGCCTCTTCCGTTAGATTATAAATTTAGTTTCTAAACTATATTCATTAAATAAAAAAACAATAACTCAAACAATATGGTCCTATCCAGGTGGGTGACTGTCATGACATCAACTCTGAACTCCAGTGAAGGGGGTACTGATCTTACCAATAGAGTTGTTATGGGTCTGGGTTACACACAAATATAAAATACAAATAAAATAAATATTTAATGAAACAATTCGTGTGATGGCACACACAAACGGCCAAAAATATATATAGCCAAATATGATATAGCGATATCTATACTGTAGTTTTCTGATCACATGGAGTGGCATAATGTTCCCTCATCGCTATATTCTGTATACATACAATTAAGATGATCGGTGCCCCAGGACTTTGATCAATCTTAAGCACCTCATTACGCATTCGCTTACGTCTACCGTTTCTCGCATCGCATATAGTGATAGGGCAATTATAGAGCACATACACAGGAATAATTTGTATATTGGTCCGCGAGCAATCCTAGCTAAGTTGCGCCTCCAATACTAGTCAATAGGAGGATTTAGAACAGTTTCCTGCACATTCAGTGCTTGCATAACGTGCGGAGCATGTAATATTCTAGTCAAAATAGCCCTAGCTGATCAAGATTTCTACATTCCGCAGCGAATAGATCTTATAATTGGAGAACCTTATTTTTGAGATCATATGTGTCTGGCGGATTCATTTGCACACTGGTTGAATTGAATATTGATTTAAAAATTGCTATTCTATATAGACCTAATAACATAAAGAAGTGTAGGGAGCAGCGTTTATTCAAACGAACAAGTTTAAATCCCATCCTTAAAGTAGGCAATTTGGCTCTATAAAAGATTGTTCTGCTTATATCTCTCAAGTTATTAACAGCAACGGAGGATTAGAGAAAGCATAAGAAAATTACGGGTTCCGAAGATATAGTTGGCCCACTTTCTCTCAGAGAGAAAAGAATAATGGCTTCGCTCTCTAAACCCTTAAATAGGTGCGAACCATGATTCGAGGGACCATTCCAATCCCAAAACTCAGTGCAAGTACTCAAAGAAAAAAAAATGCCAATTTTGTTTAGTAGACAAAGCCATCTAAATGGTTGGCGGCAAGTTTAATCTAAATGTTGGTCCAAGAAATATGAATAGATCGGTTGGATAAAAGCTACCGACCAATCAATTTAAGTATATGAATTAAATTCTGGGATATCACTCAAGTGACGATCCAGTAAAATTTTTAAAGAAGTCAGCTGATGAGCGTAAATGGGAAAACATACCATCACCGAGTCTAGGCTCGCTGAGCCAGTTCTTGCGCGCAGAGTTAAATTAATATTATTGGAAATATATATATACTGTAATAACTCGTAATTAATAACACTTGCGATAATTAGATTAAATATATCATTTATTGGTACAAAATTATTCCAACTTCGAAAATTCAATACGAATTTTGGAAGTTGCTTAATTTTCTAATTTGGTCCAATTGGAACATGAAAGTTGGGGTAATTTTCGAAGTTGGTCCAAAATTATCCCAACTTCGAAAATTCAATACCAATTTTGGAAGTTGGGCCAATTTTTTAAATTTGTCCAATTGGAATTTGGAAGTTGTGATAATTTTCAAAGTTGGTCCAAAATTATTCCAACTTCGAAAATTCAATACCAATTATGGAAGTTGCTCAATTTTCTAAATTGGTTCCATTGGAAATTGGGTCCAATTGGAATTTGGAACTTGGGACAATTTTCGAAGTTGGTCCAAAATTATCCCAACTTCGAAAATTCCATACCAATTTTTGAAGTTGGGTCAATTTTCTAAATTGGTCCAATTGGAAATTGGGTCCAATTGGAATTTGGAGGTTGGGATAATTTTCGAAGTTGGCACAAAATTATTCCAACTTCGAAAATTCAATACCAATTATGGAAGTTGCTCAATTTTCTAAATTGGTCCCATTGGAAATTGGGTCCAATTGGAATTTGGAAGTTATGATAATTTTCGAAGTTGGTCCAAAATATCCCAACTTCGAAAATTCAATACCAATTTTGGAAGTTAGCCAATTTTCTAAATTGGTCCAATTGGAAATTGGGTCCAATTGGAATTTGGAAGTTGGGATAATTTCGAAGTTAGTCCAAAATTATCCCAACTTCGAGAATTCAATACCAATTTTGGAAGTTGGGTCAATTTTCTAAATTGGTCCAATTGAAAATTGGGTCCAATTGGAATTTTTGAAGTTGGTCCAAAATTATCCCAGTTCCGAAAATTCAATACCAATTTTGGAAGTTGCTCAATTTTCTAAATTGGTTCCATTGCAAATTGTCAAATACTCTCTTATCACTGACTGCTTGTGTGTGCAAAGAGCATCAGTCACCGTCTCTCTCAACAGGGTCATCAGTGGCGCCCTCTCTTCCCTCTCGCACCAGTTCCCACATCCCTCCTTTGTTTTCCAGTTTGAGTTTTAAACCAGGTCCAGATGATGTGCCGTATTGCTCGGGAGTATCCACCGACGATGGTTGATGTGTCTCCCCTAGCTGTGCCGTAGTCGTTGCTGAATCCAATAACTCCTTTCCGGTATCAGACGCTGGAAATTTCTTGAGGTGACTAATGTATTGTGCTCTTGTCAAATACTCTCTTATCACTGACTGCTTGTGTGTGCAAAGAGCGTCAGTCACCGTCTCTCTCAACAGGGTCATCAGTGGCGCTCTCTCTTCCCTCTCGCACCAGTTCCCACATCCCTCCATTGTTTACCAGTTTGAGTTTTAAACCAGGTCCAGATGATGTGCCGTATTGCTCGGGAGTATCCACCGACGATGGTTGATGTGTCTCCCCTAGCTGCGCCGTAGTCGTTGCTGAATCCAATAACTCCTTTCCGGTATCAGACGCTGGAATTTTCTTGAGGTGACTAACATCCCTTATAAATGTTTTTCCATCCCCTGTCAATGTTACTTTACGCTCTAACACTTCATACTTTGTGGTATCAAAATTTGGTGTCAACTTGTTTGGGAACACTACGTTCTTTATCAGTACATGATCGCCTCTCCTCTTATCTGCATTTACTTTCCCTTTTCGTTTCTGTATATAGTCATTGTCCTTTTTTTCCGAGTCATGGACTTCACCTAAGACGTTTTGTTCGTTCGGAATTTTACCTCTAATCATTCTATTAAACATTAGTTCTGAAAGAGAGGTGCCTGTTGTACTGTGTGGAGTAACGTTATGCACTAAGATAAACTGCTGAATATCCTCTTGCAGACTGTTTTTATTGAGATGCGCTATCTTTAGCCTTTTCATGAGTGATCGATTCATATTTTAACCTCGCCATTCGCCTGGGGCCAATATGGTGGAGTGCTTATTAGTTGGAACCATTTGTGCTGTAGTACTGTTCGAACATTGAACTAATATATTGTCCCCCGTTATCCGTTCGCAAATGTCTTGGGAAACCTGGGCCTGTTGGAAACGCGGTTCTTTGCACGGGAGTCGGCCTTGATGGCTGAGATACCAGCAGGCAATCTTCACATGATTTCACAAAGCCTTCGACGTCACGATCGATGCGTGGCCACCACACCTTTACTCGTAATCGGCGCTTCATGGCCGACTCACCATGAGCTAGTTCTAGAACACTATCCCGTAGGCTTTTGGGGATAATTAACCGTGTTATTCTGATTAGGATTTTCCCCAGTGTCGAAATTTCGAACCGGAATGGGTAAAAACTGTTTGATAAATTGCTTTCCCATGAATTTGAATACAGACAGGTCATAGCGTCCACTATTTCCTCGTCGGCACCACTTTTTAGCGCAATTTCTGATATATTATATACCCGCGTAGCTCTAAATCCAATAAACCCAAGAAAGGTAGGCCTTCCAATGATATGCCTATTGTATCATCAGAGGTTAATCATCTTCGGGTGTTTTATTCCCCTAAGCATACCGCGCTGCAAATGTTCTTCCAAGCGTAGTGGAGACTGCCAGACCTCTTAAGTCTGTACCTAATAGACGTGAAATTTTTATTTCTCGCCTGGCATCGGACACTTCAACTGAAGATGTTAAGGCGTATATTTTAAATAAACTTAATAATAATTGTCCCAACATGACCGTTGAGAAATTCAAAATTAAGCATTGTAGAGAAATTTCCTCCTTCAAGAGATCTGTCCCCGCAAATGCATTTAGTACTATTCGTACTAATGCTTTTTGGCTAAATGATTTGGTTGTAAAGGAGTATAGTCCGCAAAAGAGACATAAGTCATCAGTATCCCCTTCTCTTCCTACTAATGTTCCGTCAAAAAACTAATACATTCTTCCATTCTGTTAGCTTATCAGAATGTTAGAGGCCTTAAGTCAAAACTTTCTAACCTTTATGTAGATGGTTTTTCCTTCGAACATAACATTTTGGCATTTACTGAGACCTGGCTTAAACCTGATATTCTTGATGCATCTATACTTTCACCACTTTATGTTACTTATAGATGTGATAGAATGGATAGAAAATGTGGTGGTGTCCTTATTGCGATAAAATCTAATCTTATATCGCAATTAGTAAATAACTCCCCCACTAATATAGAAATTGTATGTGTGAAAGTGCGAATTCATAACATTAACTTATATACTTCCTGTTCATATATTCCTCCCCAGTCCGATTTATCTGTATACCTAGCTCACTTAACGGTAATTCAATCTTTGTCCAGCATGCTTTTGGATAAAGACCCGATGTTATTTGGTCGGATAACAACGACTTAATGACTTCTAACGAGTTTCTGTCGAGACTTCTTGAACTAAATTTTCCTCAGGTCAACTCAATTCGAAATAGCAGGAACCGAATACTTGATTTTGTCTTTGTATCAGATCAGGTAGGCGATACTGTTGTAAGAATTGATCCTTTAGTTTTACCTGAAGGTGCGTTCCACCCCACTTTAGAGCTCGCTATTTTGCTGTCACGATCCGAGCAGCTAAATAAAACACTTCCTACGACTAAACACTACTGTTTTCGTAAAGTAAACTTTAGTGATCTCAATACTTTATTTAATAACTACGATTGGTCGGAACAGTACTCTTCTAATAATTTAGAAGGAGCGATTAATATTTTTTATAGAGCTATTAACTCTATTTTTGAATTGAATGTTCCTAGGGTGTATCATTATAAATCTACAAAACTTCCTTGGTTCTCTAGGGAACTTTGTAGACTTAAAAATTTGAAATCTAAACTTTACAAAAAGTTCAAATTATCTGGTAGGCTTACTGATTTTAGTGCTAAGTCTGGCTTTGATACTTTGAACCACCGTTCCTATAGTGCATACTTAAGTCGCTGTAGATTACAATTTGCAAAAGACCTAAAGCAGTTTTACAACTTCGTAAATCTAAAACGGCGAACTGCTACATATCCTTCTTCCTTAACTCTAAACGAGAAAACAGATAGTACCGATCAATATATTTCGGACTTATTTGCAGATTTTTTCCAGGATACTTATTCGTCTAAGATTTACTATTCTAAGTCTCCTTATCCTTATAGAATTTATCCATCTAACTCTGTTTTCGGTCCGCAGATTACGGAAAGATCGGTAGGTTGTGAGATGAGTTTGGTCAAGCCATCTTTTTCTCCTGAACCAAGTGAGGTGCCTGGCTGTGTTCTCAGATACTGTGCTAATTCGCTCTGTAAGCCAATTCTTAAACTTTTTTGTTTATCCGTTTCGACCGGATTATTTCCTGAGATATGGAAAGAATCTTATGTTATTCCTTACATAAATAAGGCTCTAAATCTGATGTTATGAACTATAGAGCTATTTCTAAGTTGTCTGCTATTCCTAAGTTATTCGAGAAAATCATTACTTCTCAACTCCAACACTTATGTAGCTCAATCATCTCACCAACCCAGAATGGCTTTGTGAGATCCAAATCTACTACCACAAACTTATTGGAACTCTCCTCTATTATCATTAGTGGGTTTCATAGCTCGATGCAAACGGACGGTATCTACACTGACTTCAGTAAAGCATTTGATTCTGTAAACCATACTCTCCTAATGCACAAGTTATCGCTTCTTGGTTTTCCTCATACTCTTATGAACTGGATTTCCAATTATCTTAAAAATAGAACTCAGAGAGTTATGTTCAATTCTGCCCTTTCTAAGCAGATCTTTGTTTATTCAAGAGTTTCCCAAGGTAGCCACCTCGGACCATTGCTTTTCAATTTATTTATTAATGACCTTCCGTCTATTATTAAGAATAGTGCTGTTTTGGTGTATGCAGATGACATTTAATTATGCTTCTTTTTTAAGGATCCTATTTCTGTTTCTTTGTTGCAAGCTGATCTAAATATTTTCAATTCTTGGTGTAAAACAAATCTTATTGCCTTCAATTGCTCAAAGTGCAAAGCCATGACTTTTTGCAGAACACAACCTGTGCATGTTCAATATTTGTTAGACGGCCATCTTCTTGAGAATATATCTCAAATTAATGACCTAGGCATCTTACTTGATCGTAAACTCTCATTCAACGATCACATTGAGTTCATGGTAAATAAAGCCATGAAGGTGTTAGGTTTCATTAATCGTTGGTCTAAGGAATTCAATGACCCTGATACGACTAAACAGCTTTACGACTCTCTGGTACGTCCCATTCTCGAGTGTGGGTCCTGTTTGTGGTCACCACAGTATCAGACTTACAAAGACAAAATCGAGTCGGTGCAAAAGAAGTTTCTAATTTTCGCACTAAGAAACTTAAACTGGTCACCACAGCTTAACCAACCGCCATATCCTAGTAGATTACTATTAATTAATCTTCCATCTCTTTTTCACCGTCGCACTATGCTGGGTGTAACTTCCATTCTTAAACTTATCAATGGTGATATTAACTCGCCTTTCTTGCTTAACAAATTAAACTTTTCAATTCCTATCAGATCTACCCGTTTCTTTTCCTTATTAACAATTAGCACTTGCCCTACTAATTACCTTATGCATGAACCTTTTAGAGTACTTTGTTCTGAGTTTAACAGACTTTACGGGGTTATTAGATTAGAGTCGTCTGTTTCTACTAAAAAAGCCTTAATCTTAGAACATTTACTCACACATTAATCACATAATCTCTGGTGGTGGTCATTGATTTGATTGGGCTTTCCTGGGTTCCCCAATCCTAGCAACAAATGTTGAATTAATTTACATTTACTCACCCCATAACTATTTATTTATTATTTTTATTTCTTTTAATTTAATTCTAATTTTTTATTTTTAAAAATAAATATATATCGAAGAACTATTATTATCAGCAATTGAGCCCGATGTTTGCGGATTTATATTTTGGTCCATTCTTTTGTGTAATTGAGCAGAGCGAGTCCCAATGTACGTGTTGAGTCGAACGAGTGGAAAACAAAAGTGACGTACGTCTATTTCACAACCCAACACGCGTTCTCGTGTTGTCTCTTTCACTCAACCTAACATTGGGCCACACTGACGACTCTAAAGGGTCGTCCCACTCTTTTACATAGTGCTATATAACGTCGAAAAGGACATCTCCTTTTCCACACTAACTGTTTTGCCTCAAAAGTCGAGCGCGCAGTTCAAATTATCAAATAATCTCCGACACGGCCAGACTGCCAACTTACACGTCCTCGTGTAATACAGAAGACAAGATTTTCTCCCACTCGGTCATTCTGACCACTTATGCATTGTGAGACAGGAAAAAAAAAGATAAACTATCTCCACCACGGCCATATTGACAACTAACACGTCCTCGTGTCACACAAACTATCACTGAACCCTTCCACAGCTTTCGTTTCCAACTTTATTTAACATAAATTTCCTTAATTTTTAATTACAAACCCCTTTTTTTTCATTTTTTTTTTTTTTACAATTCTCTTAATTATTTAGTAATCTTACATTAATTTCTATTTTAAATAACCTTCGGGCCTGGCACCGCCACATTGCATCGACAACTTCACATTACAATACACCAGTGTCACATTGGTCTTGAATTCATGCTAGTGCCACACTAGACTTTACGGCCTGTTTCATCCGTCTTCTGCCAGTGCCACACTGGACTTCTACGGTCTTTTTCACCCGTCTCATTTTCTAGTGCCACACTAGACTTTACGGCCTGTTTCATCCGTCTATTGCCAGTGCCACACTGGACTTCTACGGTCTTTTTCACCCGTCTCATTTGCTAGTGCCACACTAGACTTTACGGCCTGTTTCATCCGTCTACTGCCAGTGCCACACTGGACTTCTACGGTCTTTTTCACCTGTTTCATTTGCTAGACCAATGCCACACTGGTAACTACGGTCCTTGACCGCTTCAACAAGTGAACTTTATTCACCTCCATTTATGTCTAGCTCATGTGGTACCTGCCCCTCCGGCATTCTACGTAAGCTCTCATGGGGATATTTATACTGTCTCTTGCTTGTTAAAGATTTTAAATTGTATCGATCACCGTCTAACACTTCTGTTACTATGAAAGGTCCACGAAACTTTGGGTCTAACTTAGTTTGTTGTCGCTCACTGTTTTTAAGAAGGACATAATCACCTACAGTAAACTTAACGACTTTAGCTCTACCTTTGTCAAATCTTGTTTTCTCGTATTGAGCTGCTTCTTCCATATTCTTTACCGCTTCTATTCTCTGTTTACTTAAATCAACCTCACTCTCCTCATCACAAATAGGTACTAACCCAAGGGGTCGTGAGCACTTGCCGATTAGCAGTTCTAACGGACTAGATTTCGTAACTCTATTAATTGTACAATTCAATGATAGCTGTACTTCACCCAAAGCATCCTGCCATGACCTTTCACTAGATTCGACCACAGTCAACAAATTTTTCAAGGTACTCATTACTCTTTCGACCTGTCCATTAGCACGACTAGCGCCAGTTGCTATCAAATGAAGTTGCATTTTCTGAGAAGCACAAAACTCGACAAATTTGGTTCCAGTAAAACTTCTACCCTGGTCAGCCACTAGACGATTAGGCACGCCAAACAAAGCAATAGAAGATTTTAATGCGTCTATGCAACTGTTTGCATCGAGTTTAAAAGTATGATACAAGTGAACATACTTTGTAAAACCATCAATCTGAACTATTATGTATGCCTTTCGGTCGTTCTTGCCACTTAGTTTTCCTGTGATATCTATATGCAACGTGTGCCACGGTATACTGATTTTCGGAATTGGGTGTAATTCGGCTTGAACTTTTCCCGACGCCGATTTTGTCACTCTGCAGGTTATGCAGTTTTCGACAAATTTTCGCACATATTTTGACATTCCCGCAAACCAATAATGCTCATACACTTTGTCAAGTGTCTTTTCCCAACCCAAGTGCAGAATCGACTCGTGAACCTGATTGATAATTGACCATCTGAAAGACCTGGGTATGACTGGCAGACAACGAGTTTTTCCGTTTCTTTGAATCTTTCTGTATAACACATTGGCTCTCATCTCATATGTTGTAAGGAAATCTTCCGAAAGTTCGCCTTCATTCAGTTTTCTTATTGTACTCGATATGTCCTGATCACGATGTTGTTCTGCCTGAATCCAGTTCTCTGTGATGCTCATCAGCTCTACACGTTTTTCTTCTACTTTGTCCTGTATTGGTTTATTTATTTTGTTTAAGGGATTTCGTGAAAAGAAATCTACAAGTGCCATGCGCTTTCCCTCTCGGTACTCTATGTCAAAATCAAAAGACTGTAAAAATGCCCACCAACGGTATACTCTCGATGATAATTCAATTTTTGTTCTTGACGCTTTCAATGAATTGCAGTCAGTAAAGAGAACAAACTTTCTACCATACAAAAAGTGCTTGAAATGTTTTACAGCATTCACAACAGCAAGTGTTTCTAACTCATACGATGTGTATCTTGATTCACAAGGACTAGTAGCTTTACTGAAATATTCCACTACATAGGGTTTGCTTGCGATGCGATGCAAAAGTATAGCGCCATATCCAATGGAGCTCGCATCCGTATGCAGCTCAATGGGATGTTGTGGATCAAATATCGTTAGAACTGGCTTGCTTGTGAGAATATTGACAACTCGTTTACGTATTACCTCATGCTCATTTTTCCAAACAAATTTATTTTTCTCAGATGTGAGAGAATAGAGAGACTTCATAAGCTGAGAAAATCCAGGGATGAACTGTCGAAAATATGAAGCTAATCCTATGAATTGACGTAATGTAGTAACGGACCTAGGTGATGGCAACGCACATAATGCTTCAATCTTCCGCAAATTTGGACGAATCTCGCCAGCTTGTACTTCATAACCCAAATACTGCACAGTTTCTCTCAAGAAAGAACATTTTTCTACGTTGAAGGAAAAACCAGCTTCTGTTAAAACTTTTAATACACTTTCTAGTCTCTCAAGTGCTTCTTCCTTGGTGGATGCCACAATCATTATGTCGTCCATATAGACGATAACAAAAGAATATGCTAGTTCACCTAGTGCCTTTATTACAGCTCTTTGAAAAACCGAAGGAGCATTTTTCAGACCATATGGCATCGCCAAATATTCATATTGACCGTCTGGGGTCACGAAGGCAGTGTATTCGATTGAGTCAGCGTGAACTGGCACTTGATGATACCCAGACGCCATGTCTAAGCAAGTGAAATACTTGGCTCCTCGTAATCTTGCAATCTGATCAGATATTAAAGGTAATGGAAACTTGTCAGCAACAGTGTTTCTGTTTAGTTCCCTATAATCTACACAAAGTCTGGCAGATCCATTTTTTTTTTTACCAACAGTGCGGGGCTTGCAAAGGGTGAACAGCTGGGTCTAATTACTTTGTGCTCGATCAATTCTTTAATTTTTGCTCTTAATATTTCTCTTTCGCTCGGACTAAATCGATATGGACGCCTTTGAACTGTCTTTGTTGGCTCAGTTAAACGAATGACCATTTCTCCAGTGCTTACTCGAGTAAGAGGAGTTCCCCGAATAAACGACTTTGAGTACTTTTTCAATAACTGTATTAATTGATTTTTCTCCGCACCATACAATACTGTCTCTACTTGATCAAAGTTATACTCACTTTCTGATACTTCTGATACATCACAAACGTTAATTGATTTATCTTTAACTAATTCTACACCCTTGCTCGATATTACTGCAGAAAATCCTTGAGCCAAGATTTCACGCCCAATTACAATTTGGTTTTTCATACAATCGTCATTAACCACGTGAAACATAATTTCGATACAATTTCCGTCAATCATAACATTACTTAAAATCTGTATGGTACTAACAAAATTAGCATTACCCAAACCGCTTAAGGATACGACGTTGTTAATTCTCTTCCCAGTCAGTCTTTGCGATATAGTCTCCTTAACCAAAGAGCACTCTGCCCCGAATCAAAAGTAATTGGAAACTTCTCACCTCGTTGCATCATGATAGTTTTCGGCTCATCCACCGTACATAACTCAACGCGTTTATGTACCCGAGCTCTCGATTCTCCTTCTCCAGCATTCTTGGGACATTGAGTAGAAATATGCCCAAGCTCATGACAGCGATAGCATGTTAGAGTGTTCTTATCACGCTGTGAACGCCCCTGATCTTGTCCACGTTTCGCTCCAGAAAATGCCTGCTTATTTACTTTGCACTCGGTCTTCTTGTGCCCAAGTTGTCCACAGTTATGACAGATTGATCCAAAAATCTTAGCACGTTTGGCGATGGGCTCTTCATCTTGGATACTAACGCGCTTTTTCTCCAACGAAAAACATGAAGCTCTGACTGCAAATCGCGTCTGGTTTTGATACTTGCAGTGCAGGCTAAACGCTATAGTCGACGGTCGTGATTCGCCAAAAGTCCCAGTACAACGGAAGCAGCGATTTCTTCTTTATCCAAGTTACGCCACTTAGTAATAAGTGACGTCACCTTTCTGCTTGCATACACAGCTAAACTCTCGTCATCGTTTGGACGAGTGTTTAGCATATCTAAAATTGTCGCCGCTGGTGACTCTCTGTCATCGAACCGCTGCTCAAGCAATTGCCTAAATTGCTGCCACGTTATGCCAGGGTAACATACCTCCGAAAGCCACTGTGATGCGCTTCCTTCTAGAGACTTCGTTAGTGCTAAAATCAATGCACCGCCTTCCAACGGTTTTTCGCCAAAAATTATTTATACAGTCGCACACCACTGCACAGCATCCGCTCCGGCAACGTCCGAGTTAAACTTCGGCAACACAATTTCACCATTTTTCTGAGGCTCCGCTGGCGATGGTTTGAGCACGCGTGCAAGTTGCAAAAAGTTCTGGTTCTGTTGCTCCAATAACACACGAAATTGGTCTTGAAACATCGAAGACGACGGATTATATCCCACTTCTGATATCGAAGAACTATTATTATCAGCAATTGAGCCCGATGTTTGCGGATTTATATTTTGGTCCATTCTTTTGTGTAATTGAGCAGAGCGAGTCCCAATGTACGTGTTGAGTCGAACGAGTGGAAAACAAAAGTGACGTACGTCTATTTCACAACCCAACACGCGTTCTCGTGTTGTCTCTTTCACTCAACCTAACATTGGGCCACACTGACGACTCTAAAGGGTCGTCCCACTCTTTTACATAGTGCTATATAACGTCGAAAAGGACATCTCCTTTTCCACACTAACTGTTTTGCCTCAAAAGTCGAGCGCGCAGTTCAAATTATCAAATAATCTCCGACATATACATATATATTTAATTTAATTTTTTTTTAAATTTAATTTTAATGTTACGTTTTAATTGTCTGTCGACTATTTATAGTTGACATTAAATAAATAAATAAATATTTAATGATGTAGGGACGGTGCATTCTATGACTCGAAATATGTTGTGTTCTGTTTTCCGCCAGCTCGAATTTGTTGAAGGTAACTCGCATAGTCGAGATGGGCTATCTGAAATGTTTTCCTTGCCGGCTTTATAGATCACTTTGAATTTAAAAGCTTACAGGCGTAAAAGCCAGCGTTCTATCCGTGCCGGTGGTTTTGAGATTGGCTTAAAAATGGTTTCCAATGGCTTGTGGTCTGTGACTAGCTCGAATTCCAAACCGGCTAAATAAAAATAAAACTTTTCAACAGCAAATACTAGAGCAAGACTTTCGTTTTCGGTCTGAGAATAAACTTTTAGACAGACTGTGACTTGCAAATGATATTTTTTTAAGTTCTCCAGATTCGTCAAATTGCACTAGCACTGCTCCCAAAGCAACTGGACTAGCGTCCGCTATAAGACGTGTCTTTTTGCTTGAGTCAAAAGAGGATAAGCTTGGTATTTTTGCCAAATGAAAGTTAAGGTCTTCAAAAGCCTTTTTGTCTACATTGCCCCTATTGAATTTGTTTTCCTTTTTTAACAGTCGTCTTAAAGGCTCTGTCTAATTTGCCAGATTTGGAATAAATTCTCCAATGTAAAAGACGAGTCCAAGAAGACTCCTGGTTTCTTCCTTGTTTTTGGGATCTCTAAAAGACATGATTGTTTGGACTTTTCAGGATCCACCTCAATACCTTTATTTGAGAGTATATGTTCTAGAAATTTCACCTCTTGTGTTTTCCAAACGCATTTTTCCTCATTCAATACAACGTTATTTTCCTGCAAGATATCTTTAACTTTCTGGACTGCATCGTCATGGTCCTTCTCGTTGCTTCCAAATATAATTATATCGTCGATGTAATTCATCACGTTCTTGCATGAAGCTAAAAGTTCCTCGAGTCTTCTCTGAAATATTTCAGGAGCAGTATTAACACCAAACATGAGCCTTTTATACCTTAATAGCCCTAGTGGGGTGATAAATGTGGTTATGTTCCGACTAGACTCGTCTAACTCCAACTGATGGTAGGCACTTTTTAGGTCCAGTCGTGTGAAATATTCTGCAGCCTTCAACTTAGTCATAAACCTGTTAAATATTGGTAACGGATAATTCTCTCTCAAGATTGCCTTATTTGCCAGTTTCACGTCGATACATATTCTGATGTCACCGTTTTCTTTAAATGCTATGACCATAGGCGATATCCAGGGAGAATGACCTGTTATTGGCTCGATGATATCCAGGGGAGGGCTTCTTCCTATTTTGCCGATATTTTGTCCTCCATGGCAATTGGAACTCGTCTCATTGGTTGTCGAATTGGCCTGAGGTCTGTATTTATTGATAACATCTATTTCCTTGACATCGAGTCCGAGACGTAAAACATTTAGCTTAAGTGCTGTGTCCTTTCCCAGTAATGATTGCGTTCCGTTTTTTATTACGAAAAACGAAGCAAACACCTTAGGATTTTGATCAATAGATATGGGCGCCTCGAAAACGCAGATTACTTGCAGCAATTCGTTCGAAGCATATCCTCTGAATTGATTCGTTGAATTCGGTCCAACATTGAAAACAGTTGCTTGTCCAGTCCTTTTGGCTTATTAGATTATACCGCGATCCCGATTTAATCACTAGCGAGAGTCTGCAACCTCCAACTCGACATTTAATAACCTCATCCTCATTATCACTTTGGATCTTAAAACAATTTGATTTGTTCGTTTGGACACTCTCGTCTTTCACCAAATGTACGTTGCTGCGTTGACGTTTCGCCGTATCATGATTGTCATAGGGTCGCTTCCGCTTCAGGTTTGTTTTACACATTACTGCAAAATGACCGATCCGTGTGCATTTATTGCACTCCTGGTTTATTGCCGGACATGACGGGCTTCTGTTATTGTGACCTTTACGGCCGCATCTCCAACAGTCAAATGATTTATTTAGATTTACGTGTCCTCCTGAAATTTTCCTTATCTCCTCAGTTTCCGACTTTGAAAACATTATCTCCGATTGTTTACTAATCACTTCATCGACTTGACAAGCATCAATTACCTGAGACAAAGTGTACTCTTTTTCCAACAATTTCTTTTTTAAATTAATGCCGGCCCAGCTGTCGATGATATTGTCCATAAGAGCAATCTCCTCAATTTCTGCTTTAATGGTTCCACAGTCACATTTGTGCATTTGACTTCGCAATCTCCTTCTATAGGACAAATGTTTCTAAATAGGTGCCTCTCAAAACTTGAATTCTGCTTTGGTGAGAAATATGTATTTAGCTTATCGACTAGAACCCTGTATATGTCTATATCTTTATCTAAAACATTATCCACAATAGCATCAGGTAAGGAGAATGCCACGGTTTGAAGCTGTGGACCGCCTAAATGTGAGAGTTTGCTTCTTTTACGAACAGAAGTATCAATTTCATCAGCTAAAAGGTAAATTTCTAATGCTCGCAACAATTTTTCCCACTCAACGCGTAAAAGGAATTTCTCAATTGTTTCGCAGAGAAATGGTTTAATAGCGCTCTCCATCATTGTTGTTTGGTATTCCTGAAGTCAGAAAATAAACAAAATACATTTTGTTTATAGTTGGCAAACTACCTCTGACTCAGTCAGATCGTTGTAAATGTTAAGTTTTACCACTGACCATATAACATATAGATGGGACATTTCATACAACGAAAACGGCCACGAAATATCTTAGCGAGATACCCCAGTTCGATGCGACATACCCCGATCGGCTCACACGAACAGCTTCCGACAAGTTCGATCTCTCAATGAGCGAATAATTTCGTTATAATTTGAAAATTCAAAATAATCTGCGACACGGTCTTCCTGACTCTCCTCATGTCCTCGCGAGTTTACTAAAAATGGTTTAACAAAATTCATTTTCTTGTACAGATCAAAATTCAGGCGAGTTTCGCACAATACAAACTTTTGTCAATAAATCCAAATTAAACAAAATCATTAAAAAGTTATTTCCTTATTCTTCTCACTATTCTCATTTTCATACAATTTTTGCCATGAGATCCGGATTGCCACCAACTTATACAGTCAAAAATCATTCTGCCTTCTATTTCAAAGGGCGATCATATTATTCATTATTTTACAAAATCATGCCAATCATTAGCACACACAGTCATTCACGGAATATACCGGCCAATTAGAAAATATGTTAATTCGCCGCACAGCTTATATCCAGACAAACCGGCCGTCACATACAGTTCAAGCGGGGGCTGCTTGAAAAGTTCTTCATTCGCAACTATAATTTCAGATGTCATTCAAATTGAATTACTGTTTTATAGCTTCATTATTATTATTGGATGGGTGATAGTTTTATCAATTTATTTAAATTACAGAAAATGTCCACAAATAATAATTATTTATTGTTAAATTTTAGAAATTAATTTTTTAAATATTCATTATAATTTTTAATGAACATGCTAAATAATTTATAGCTCTTCCTATGCATAAACCACAAAAAAAATATTTATAATAATTCCATAAAAACTGTATATACAAATATTATTTCATAGCGAATGAAGAACTTTTCAAGCAGCCCTCGCATGAACAAAATGTCTCTGGCAAGCCAGAAATATAATTTCAGACTTCAGAAAGACTTCCAAACGAAAATCACGCATACATGTAAAGATATGTATACGCACAAGAAGCTATGCATGTATTTGTCTATTGCCTGTCTGGACAGCGAACTACGCATACACACGAGCTCAAAACAAAGATCAAGGGACATCATCAATGAAAGTGTGGCAAGCAACGAAACGGGGGTGGATTGCTAACAGCATTAATGACAAGAGTGCGAGAAGCATGGCGATATGCGGCCTCTATTATGCTTTCTCGCTCATATGTTGTTGTTGTTAACGATCCTAAAAGCCATACATCCCTGCGCATTTCATGTGCTCTCGGCAGCAGACCGAATGAGAATGATTGCTGCTAAGCGAAAACGTTCGGCAGCCTTCGGCTCTGCTGAGACACTTCGTAACGACGCCCAGCCTCTGCTGGGACGTCTCGCAACGACGCCGAGCCTCTGCTGGGACGCCTCGCAAGAAAATTTTGTGTCAAAAACGCTTGTATGAAATGTCCGATCTATGTGTTATATGGTCAGTGGTTATATCTACCAGATAAAAAAAAACTGAACCTAAATATCTTGTTTTCATTCGCTATTTTGCTGTTACAAACCGGGCAGCAAAATAAAACACTTCCTACGACTAAACACTATTGTTTTCGTAAAGTAAAATTTTAGAGATCTGAATATTTTTTTTAATAACTACGATTGGTCGGAATTGTACTAGGAATTGTTCCTAGGGTGTATCATTCTAAGTCTACAAAACTACCATGGTTCTCCAAGGAACTTTGTAGACTTAAAAATATGAAATCTAAACTTTACAAAAAGTTCAAATTATCTGGTATGTTTACTGATTTTTCAAGGTAAGTTAGCGCTAAGTCTGACTTTGATACTTTGAACCACCGTTGCTATAGTGCATACTTAACTCGCTGTAGAGTACAATTTGCAAAAGACCCTAAGTAGTTTTACAACTTCGTAAATCTAAAACGGCGACCTGCTACATATCCTTCTTCCGTAACTCTAAACGAGAAAACAGCTAGTACCGATCAATCTATTTCGGACTTATATGCAGATTCTTTCCAGGATACATATGGATATGGCGGTATGTAAGTTGTATGACTAAGTGTCCTTATCCTTATATCTAACTCTGTTTTCGTTCCGCGGATTACGGAAAGATCGGTAGGTTGTGAGCTGAGTTTGGTCAAGCCAACATTTTCGCCTGGGCCAGATGGGGTGCCTGGCTGTATTCTCAGATACTGTGCTAATTCGCTCTGTAAGCCAATTCTTAAACTTTTTTGTTTTTCCGTTTCGACCGGATTATTTCCTAAGTTATGGAAAGAATCCAATGTTATTCCCTTACTTAAAAAAGGCTCTAATCTGATGTCATGAACTATAGATCTATTTCTAAGTTGTCTGCTATTCCTAAGTTATTCGAGAAAATCATTACTTCTCAACTCCAACACTTATGTTGCTCAATCATCTCATCAACCCAGCATGGCTTTGTGAGATACAAATCTACTACCACAAACTTATTGGAACTCTCCTCTATTGTCATTAGTGGGTTTCATAGTACGATGCAGTGGGTTTCTACACTGACTTCAGTAAAGCATTCGATTCTGTAAACCATACTCTCCTAATGCACAAGTTATCGCTTGTTGGTTTTCCTCATACTCTTATGAACTGGATTTCCAATTATCTTAAAAATAGGACTCAGAGAGTTATGTTCAATTCTGCCCTTCCTAAGCAGATGTTTGTTTATTCAGGAGTGCCCCAAGGTAGCCACCTCGGACCATAGCTTTTCAATTTATTTATTAATGACCTTCCGTTTATTATCAGGAATAGATCTGTTTTGATGTATGCAGATGACATTAAATTATGCCTCTCTTATAAGGATCCTATTTCTGCTCCTTTATTGCAAGCTGATCTTAACATTTTCTATTCATGGTGTAAAACCAATCTTATTGCCCTCAATTGCACTAAGTGCAAAGCCATGACATTTTGCAGAACACAACCTGTGCACGCTGAGTACTTATTAGACGGCCATCTTCTTGAGAATATATCTCAAATCAATGGCCTAGGCATTTATTTGATCGTAAACTCTCCTTCAATGATCACATTGAGTTCATGGTAAATAAAGCCATGTAGGTCTTAGGTTTCATTAGGCGTTGGTCTAAGGAATTCAATGACCGACTAAACAGCTTTATGTCTCTCTGGTCGCCACAGTATCAGACTTACAAAGACAAAATCGAGTCGGTGAAAAAAAAGTTTCTAATTTTCGCACTAAGAAACTTAAACTGGTCACCACAGCTTAACCTACCGCCATATCCTAGTAGATTACTATTAATTAATCTTCCTTCTCTTTCTCACCGTCGCACTTTGCTGGGTGTAACTTCCATTCTAAAACTTATCAATGGTGATATTAACTCTCCTTTCTTGCTTAACAAATTAAACTTTTCAATTCCTATTAGATCTACCCGTTTCTTTTCCTTATTAACAATTAGCACTCTAATGCATGAACCATTTAAGATACAATGCTATTTGTCTAGAGTCTTCTGTTCCTACTAATAGAGCCTTAATCTTAGAACATTTACTCACACATTAATCACATAATCTCTGGTGGTAGTCATTGATTTGAATGGGTTTTTCTGGGTTTCCCCAATCCTAGCAACAAATGTTGAATCAATTTACATTCTACTCACCCCAGAATTATTTATTAATCTATTTTAGATTTAGTTTTATTTAATTGTAAATTTTTATTTTAATATTTTTATATATTTAATTTAATTTAATTATTTTTAAATATAATTTTAATGTTTCATTTTAATTAATTTCTGTCGACTGTTGATATAAAATAAATAAATAAATTAATTAATAAATAAATAAAATAGTAGAGCAAGATTTCAATAATCTCACTATTCCAACTGTAGTAATACCAGAGCTAGATAGTTCTACAGTTTCTGATGATAGTTTAAGCATAATAGAGAATAACATAAGCAACAGCAACAATATTACAATGGCACAATCTAATATTAATTTTATTAATACAGCATCCAAGCTTATTCCAGATTTCGATGGTAAGGCTGAAAATTTGACAACTTTTATGATGCATTACAAATAATAGATTCACTAAAAGGCGAGATCGAACAATTAGCAGTTTCCATAGAAAAAACAAAAATTTCTGAGGTGATTTCCAGATTAAAAGGCAACGTCAAAGGCGAAACTGTAGAAGTATTGTCAGCAAAACTGATGAACCTACAGCAACGCAATAAAACTGCTAACCAATATACACAAGAGATTGAGCAGATGACGAAAGCTTTAGAAGGTGCATATATAATAGACGGACTACCTCTAGAGTTAGCCAGAATTTATTCCACTCAGCATGCAGTGAAAGCAATGACTAAGAATTGTACAATCGATAAGGTAAAACTTATCATGCAAGCTGGTACCTTCAATACTATAAACGAAGCCGTATCAAAATTTGTAAATAGTTGCACTGGAGCGACTGGGCAGTCAAACACTGTCCTATATTACAAGAACTATCCACAGCGCGGCGCAAAACGCGGACGTAGAAATAGAGGCAACTTTCGTGGTTATCATAATAACAGCAACTACCAGAATAACAATACAGGGCGAGGACAATATAGAGGAAGCTATAGAGGCCGTGGTAACTCGAATCACTGATCATATAACATAAGGATGGGACATTTCATACAACGAAAACGGCCACGAAATTTCTTAGCGAGATACCCCAATTCGATGCGACATACCCCGATTGGCTCAGACGAACAGCTTCCGACAAGTTCGATCTCTCAATACGCGAACCTATACTGAGTTAATAGCGTTTTGTACGTGGTCTAGGGCGGACGCTTCGTATAGAGCCCGCATGTTACTCCTATGATCGCAGGTAGCTTCTGTTCTATTCGCTTCTCTCTCCCTTTTTGCTTCTCTCTGGCTTTTCATACGCAAGCATCAACGACAAATCAGCGAGAGAGAGTGAAAAAGAAGACATTGTGGCATCCCTCACACCAATGCTGTTCGCTGTTGAGAGCTTGCTTCTTGAATGCATTCTGTTGCCCATTTTCATAGCTATGACAACAAATACACTCTCATCATCTTATACGTACACATACTCGTCACTGTGTGTGTGAGTCAATTTTATTAAAAAGTAGAACTGTCAATTAGACTTCAAGCCATCTGAAGATTGGCTTATAATTACACCCAATAACTTAAAATTTCCAATTGATGTACCAATAGCTCACAGTTCTGGCAACAATTCAATACTTCTGCCAGCAAGATCCCAAGTTATACGAAAAAATACAACTTAATTCAAAAGAAGACAGTGTATTAATTCCAAATCAAGAAATTCAGAATGCTATTTACAGTGCAAATACCATAATAACATCCAATAACGACTTCATAAGACTACTTAATACAACAAATACTAAAGACCAAGTGTCAGTACAGATAATCTAACATATTAATCACTTTCGAACTACGATGTAGTCAAAACCCATCTACAAAATAGAGAAAGATCGAATATTAGGCGGAGGTTCTTTCAGTGACTTCCATAGTCTTCCATAAAGACTATTATGTCGTCAATGTATACGTAGCATATCTTACCGATATGCTCTCGCAATACATCATCAATCATACGCTGGAAAATGGCCTAGCCGTTCTTTAATTCAAATGGCAAACGGAGGAACTCGTACTCGTATTTAGTGTAGAAAATGCCGTTTTGAGTGAATCTGCCTCTCATGTAGATTTGGTGAAATCCAGAGGTCAGGTCAAACGTTGTGAAGTACTTCGCTTTGTCGAGGTTATCCAAAGTAGAATTTATATCCGGGATGGGAAAGGTGAGGGATATCGTAACCGCATTTAAACGAAGAATTAAGGACTTTGCGACTGTTTGATGATTCCTTCCCTCAGCAGTTCTTTGACCTATATTTCTACATCGTTCCTGATACTAGCTGGGTAGGGATAGCTTTTCGTATAAATTGGGTCCTCGGTGTTAGTGCTTTCAGCTTTCACAGTAGTGTCAACTGTCCCGCCTGGCGACAGCGGCTCAAAAACCTCAATCAATGTGTGTACGTTTGATGAGCTCCTAGCTAAAAGAGATATTTTAATTACGGGTGAGATAACAAGGCGATCGCTATTTCTATCAGTAACGGCCTTTAAGTCCATCAGCGTATCATCAATAATGCCGTCAAATGATCGTAGGCCTGGGAGGATATAGAAAGTGTCGTTGCCGATGGTCTTAAAAAAGTCACCTATTAGGCAATGTGTTATTTTTACGCTACCCCCTGAGGACTGTACATGGAAGGGAGTCGCAAGTGGGGTGCAACAAGCGGCTAACCTAGGGCTAATAAAGTTTTTGTTTGCACCGGTATTGATAAGAAAGTGTAAGTTAGCTCTATTATAGGTAACAAATTCTATGTATGGTACACTAGAAAGGTCATAAAATTTGAACCATCAGTCATGCAGTTGGCGTCGTCATTCAGGTCACCCACGTTCGTTACTCGTATTGGAGTCTCTGTTTTTTGTTCGTTGATAGGTTCCACGTAGCGGGACTCATGTAACTGTAACCTCTGGGTGGTATAGCTTTTGGGCCTTCCGGAATGGGTTAGGGGATGCGTTTTAGGTCTGTTTGTTCCCGTTGTTCTGGCCTGACCTTACTGATTTGACTCAATTTTTATGACCCTTGAAATCTAGCTTGGGTTAGAGGGCTTCTTTCTAACGTAGGATTGTATATAGGCCTTGTTGCTAGCCTTTCATTACAACCACCCGGAAATCTCGGGGGTTGTGGTTGGGGTTGCAGGTAAAAGAAGGTCGGCTGTTGTGGTGTGAATCGGTTGCCATATGGTACAGAACTAAAGTTTGCCTTTGTCGCAACTGTAAGCATAGTGAGTATGCCTTTGGCAGGCTCCGTGCGCTTCGGACAACCAAATGCCTGGAGTAATCGCCGTTTACGCCTCGAATAAAGATATCTAAAGCCCTGTCCCTATATGTTTCGATGAGAGCACTAACAACATATGGGGAGCGGCTGCCGTTCTTCAGACTGTTGAGAATAAGGGAATCTTGGTTGTTCAATTCCATGTAGAATTCGTCTCAGCTTCTATTTCCCTGAGTCATCCGACTCATCTGGTGCTCTAGAGTTCTAACGTCTCGTTTGTCAGTATAGTGGATGTCAAGGACACGGTTGACTTCTTGCAACTTATCCTCCTTCACATCACCAGCGCTTCAAAAGCCCCGCCGACAATCTTTCGTATTATGTGAATAACAATGGAGCGGTATTACTTTTTTTTATTATTTCATAATCGTTCAAGATGGATTGAGCCCTGTTTATCAATGAGACATACCCTTGACCGTCAAAAGGTAGTAATTCCTTTACGCAATCGGGAAGGATCGCCGATTCCTTTAGTTCGTACTCGGTGCAAACACCCAAGTGAAGGTTTCCCTGTACCTCCTCTAACGTAGTTACTCTATCTTCTACATCTTTTCTTCAAGGCTCGTGAGGCGCTCACCGATGCATTTCCGCATCGCATTGTTAACCCGAGTCAATACTTCCACGTTAATCTCAGTTGTACAGTGAACAAATAAATTAACACAAACGAAAATTTCAAGTGATATTCTGGTCATGCGGATACACTGTATGCATTTGTCTTCAATCTCGGTTTTCAGAGTACGCTAATAGTTTTACGGCACACGTGGCTACTGCAAATAATCATAGCCAGCCCAGCTGTAATCCATCCTCTGGATGGAATATTTTAGGCAAAATAGCACTAGCAGATCATGATTTCTACATTCCGCAGAGAATAGATCTTCTAATTGGTAAAACCTTATTTTATGAGCTCATATGTGTCGGGAAGCTCTATTTGGACACTGGTTGAGCTTGTATTGCAAGGCGGCCAAAAATACTTCCTGTTGTTATGAATATTGAGCTGAAAATTTCTATACTATAGACCAAATAACATAAAGAAAATTATAAAAGTAAGCTTAAATTCAGATGCATTCTTTTATCTGTATACAAAATAAAGATAAATTAAAATTATGTTATTCAAATATAAAGTGGGAATGAAAAATAAATCTAACAACTTAAAACAGGTTTCCACAGTGGTTGGGCTTGTTTGAAGCCGCGGCCATAAATATTTCCGGGTGAAATTTTCCCCAAAAAACTCCGGAAGTCTATATCCTATAGCTCACAACATTACACCATCACGGCAGATTGCGTTGCAAATTGGCATAGAAAACAATAAGACATCTTGAGTTTATTAATGATTATACATCTGCAAATATCTGCAGCTACATTTAACATTTTTGAACCTAATAACATTGATAACTACACCGATAAAACTAATTATGGGAAATCGGGGTAACAAAAATGACGTTCACATAATATATAAAAAAATGTTATTCAAACAAGCACAACAAATATAATATGCATTAGATTCATTTCACAAGAAGAATTTATTAAAGTTATTACCTGAATCTTCAAAGTTAATTTAATATAATTGAACTCGAACCTCTTGCAAACGTTTGACCACTTTGAAATGCAATTTCGATTGACAAAAAGCTTTCATAACGCCGCTGCGCTGCAAAATTGAGCACATGTTGTTAATTAGTTACTTGAAATGAAGAAACTGATGAGATGAGTTTTTGTACTGAACTGAAATGCCGACTCAGGATCGGCTCTCTTTTTATTCCATTTTTTGGGTACTTATTGCTATGTACAAATTATATACCTAGAACTAGTATATTGGCTTATAGTCACGTGGTATCAAGAATATATAATGTGATCCTGAGTCTGATATGTCCTCACATAGCATTTTTACATAATATTATCTTATATGCTAATAGGCCCTCATGCAGTTTCACATAATATTATTTTAGGACTACTACCTAGGTCGACGAGACTCTTGAACCTAAGATATGTCAATAGTACATGATTTTATTGATATTGGTGTTAGTACCAGCGGTCGTGAAGAGTACCCTTTTCAGCTCAAGTGGATTAGGCCATACATAATTTATGTGAGTTGCAGATACAAGTACTTGACTTGGTTATTGTCAGCATATGTTTCTTATCTTATTTAACATGTTCCTATTGTCCTAAGATCATCCTTATTGAAATAAATAAAAAGTTTCATTGATACAATAAACGAGGCAACATATATAATAAAGTCAAAAGGTAACCTATCTGATGAAACGGATATAATTTTCGCACAACTGATATTACGCAAATTTAATCCTGAGGCGTTGCAGATGTATGAAAATCATGTAAAAAAAACGAATAATATCCAGCAGTTGTCCGATGTATTAAATTATTCAGAACAAAGACTTAGTTCATTAAGTTCAATTGGTTTCGAAACGAAAAAGAATTCTAAGATTCCTGCTATTATTACAGGAAGTTGTCCGCTTTGCAAAATACCTGGGTACCCGATAATTTACTGTCACAAATTTAAAGCAATGTCACCATAGGATAGATACATTAGCGCACGAAAGCTGCATTTATGTGTAATGTGTTTACAAAATTCTATTTACAGAGGATGCTCCTGTAGTCAAATTTGTTCAAACTGCAAGAAATCCCACCATACGATGCTTCATTATATTCAAAGAGAGAAAGTGAACACTTGCATGGTAAAAGATCAAACTTTATTAGCAACATCACTAATAAAAGATAAATCAGGGTCTGGCCAGTTCGAAACTCTTCGGGCATTAAGAGACACTGGGTCGCAATGCACTATAGTATCAGAAGAAGCATCTCAATTGTTAAGACTATTAAAAAATAAAAGTACCACGGAAATATCTGGTGTGTCAACGAACAGTAGTTGCACATCAAAATACAAAGTGGACTTACTAATTGAATTATATAATAAAAATAAAGAAGTAATAAGAAGTGAAGCCATTGTTCTGCCTAAGCTTATGAAAGCGCTACCCATGAATTCAATCGATATAGACATGTCAAAAGGGCAGAATTATAGATTAGCTGACCCAGGATTTAATGAATAGACGTAATTCTAGGTGCAGGCGTCTATACACGTATCATGAAAAGCGGAATAAAGAAAATTGACGGATTGCTTGGACAAAATACTGAGTTTGGGTGGGTTGTAACAGGATGTAGAAAATCCAAGGGCAATCAGGTAATAGCAGCAACGACAATAAAAATGAAAGATCTAGAAAGATTTTGGGAAGTAGAAGAGAGGTTAAAGAAGACGAAGAAGCTGAAATTTGTGAGAAACATTTCATCGAAACAACAAGAAATGATAAAGAAGGCAGGTCTGTCGTTAGAATTCCTTTTAAAAATGAGAGAGACTTAGGAGACTCAAAATCATAAGCGGTAGAAATATTTTACAATTTATAAAAGAAATTACAACGAAACCCGAAACTAAAAGATAGCTATGTTGAATTTATTAAGGATTACCAAAATTTAGGGCATATGGTAGAAGCCACTAAAGACGGGAGATATTATCTTCCCCACCAAGGTGTCATAAGAGAATCAAGTTTAACAACTAAGCTTAGGGTGGTTTTTGATGCTTCAGCTAAAACAACAAACAATAAATGTTTAAATGACATAATGTGGGTTGGCCCTAGGATTCAGAAAGATATTTTTGATATTATTGTGAAGTGGCGTATGTGGAAATTCGTGGTATCAGCGGACATTGAAAAAATGTACCGACAGATCAATATAGATCATGATGATCAGGAATACCATCATATAGTTTGGAGAAATTCTCCAAGGGAACAGTTAAAGCAATACAAACTTACAACTGTCACTGACGGAGTTGTCGCTACGAGAAGTAGCTGATAGATGCAAAAACAAAGATATAGCAGATATAATTAAAAATGATTTTGATATGGATGATTTGATGACCGGTGCATACACAAAAGAAGAAGCTGTAGAAATAACAAAACTAATATGTATAGAACTAGAAAGAGTGGGATTTAATTTGAGAAAATGGATATCCAACCTATCAGAAATTATTCAACCATTAGATAATATAACTAATAATAAGATTCTAAACATTGAAGAAAATTAAGCCATCAAGACACTTGGATTGCAGTGGAATCCTAACAAAGATGAATTAGGAGAACAGCAAAATATTCTTGAACCAAAGACAAAATAGAACTAAGCAGGCTCCATTTGAATTCATGGGATCAATTTATCACATCTTATACGGAACAATGTATGAAGAAGACAGAAAACAAATGGAGGGGAATATGAGAAATCTGCTAGACAATCAGCATAATTTAAATGACTTAATACGTAAACAAACCTCTGTTATAGATTCCACAACTAATTTATTAAAAAGAACTACAGAAGACATAAATAATAACTTCAACAAAATGACTCAAAGAATTGAAAATATGACAGAACTGCTAATGGAAAGCTATTATGTATATAAAGAATCTATAAATTTTTTTATGATCACAAAGCAGTTAAGTGTGTTAATCGATGAATGCGGCAAGATCCAGAATGATATTATAAGCTTGCTGATCGATATAAATCATGGTAGGCTAAATATTAATATTCTCAAACCGAACCAATTAAAAGAAGAAATTTTTAAAATAAAAGAAAAATTGTCCGAAAAACTAGTTCTTCCAGGCAAGAAAACAGGGTCAGAACTAAAAGATATGTATGCCTTATTAACTGCAAAGCCTTTTTTGTAGAGACGAAACTTATTATAGATGCAAGAATACCATTATTCAATAGACGCCCATCCAAGTTATTTAAGATTATATCAATTCCGATTAAAAATGAGATGATCTGATAATAGTGCACATAAGCTCAAAATATTTAATATATAATTTTGAAATGGACTCATACAATTCGATGTCCGAATCCGCATTAAACAGATGTCGAATTTGGCAGTCAAATAGAAGAATTTGTGAATCTAGTTGGCCCTGGACAAACGCAAATAATAATGCCTATGAACTAAAACCACTCAAAATAAACAGGCACGCCAACTGTGTGTACAAAACAACAGTCAATTCACAAACTTATTGGGTAGAATTAGAAAAAAAAGAGGTAGCTGATTATTTAAAGTTCCATACAAATCCCATATTAAACTTCAATGCGCTAATTCTGATTTAAAATTAGTAAATTTACCCGAACAAGGGATCTTAAGTATTGGCTCCGAGTGTACTGCAAGGACTGATGACAAGATCTTAATAGCTAATAAAGATTACCAATCTAGAAAACAAGAAAAGTTTACAGCAAAACACATCGGAGAAGTTAACACAATACCAAAATTAGTATGGGATCCCTTAGAAATATCGCCTGTAAATCATACAATGGAATTTGAATTGTTGCATAAAAAAATTGAAGAGAAAAAAGAGTCTCATTTATAGTTGAAACGCCTCCATTTTCATCATGTTTCTGGGCATGCATCTCTTATCATAGCTCTAATCATATTACTAATAATAATAGTTTATACTATCAAGAAATGTAATGATCAAAGACAGTTAAGAACAATAGTATTTTCCGGTCCATCACAAGGAAATTAAAAAACAATATATATGTATATATATATATGAATATATAATAAAAAAAAATTTTTTTTTATTGAGACGTAAATACAGGCATACATTATACAACTTATAAAATAATAAATAAATAAAAAAAATTTTTAATACAGTCCACTAAAAAGAAGAAAATACAAAAAAAAAAAAAAAAACCTTGCCCCTCGGCAGGATGTTCAAGCATGAACAGGTATTAACTTAATGTTATACTGTTAAACAAACATAATATTCATTCACAAGATTTAAACATAAAACTCACATTTACACCGCTCACACCTTTCTTTTGGCCCTTGGCAGAATGTTCAAGCATGAACATACATTGAATAATAAATATGTATTGATCTTAGGAAAGTAAGAACATATTAAATAAGATAAGAAATAGGCAAGTCAAGTACTTGTATCATCAGCTCACATAAATTATGTAAGGCCTAAACCACTTGAGTTGACAAAGGGTACTATTTACGACCGCTGGTACCAACGCAAAGATCAATAAAAACATGTACGATTGACATAGGGTTCATGGGTCTCGTCGACCTAGTCCTAAAATAATGTTATATGAAACTGCATGAGGGCCTATCAGTATATAAGATAATATTATATAAATATTGTATGTGAGAAAATATAAGTCCAAGGATCACTGTTCAAGCATGAACATGCATTGTATAATAAATATGTATGATCTTAGGACAGTAGGAACATGTTAAATAAGATAAGAAGCATATACTGTCAATAGCCAAGTCAAGTACTTGTATTCTCAACTCACATAAATTATGTAAGGCCTAAGCCACTTGAGTTGACAAAGGGTACTATTTACGACCGCTGGTACCAACGCAAAGATCAATAAAAACATGTACGATTGAAAAAGGGTTCATGGGTCTCGTCGACCTAGTCCCAAAATAATGTTATGTGACACTGCAGAGGGCCTATCAGTATATAAGATAATATTATATAAATATTGTATGTGAGAAAATATAAGTCCGAGGATCACCTTATATGCCTATTAGCCTATATACTAGTTCTAAGCACATAATTTGTACATAGCAATAAGTACCCAAAATATGAAATAAAAGGAGAGCCGATACTGAGTCAGTCAGTCAGTTCAGTTCAGTACGACAACTCGACTCATCAGTTTCTTTATTTGGAGACTCTGATTAACATTTGGTCCTTCGAGCAATCTGTTGTTTTCCCCCACCAGTGGTAAGAGACACAGATGAAGAATCATGCGCCTGTCTTACAAATAGGCGGTTAAAAATAATCCTTGTTGTTTCCCCCACCAGAGGTTAGAAACGCAGGATTATGATTAACATTTACCTTGTTCTCAGTGGATAGAGACGGGGTGAAAAATGGCATCTTATAGTTTTTGTTATAACTTAAGATTGCCTAAATTCTGTCGTTTAAATAAAAACGCAGAAAATACAACCAGTAGCTGCCTTACAAACAGTCTGGTTATTCAAAAAATCACATTGTGTAGCGTGTCCGGGGCTTACATCGGACTAAGAAAAGCGTATCCGAGGCTAACATCGGATAAATTATTAAAAAGTGCAAGGCGTAAATAAAAAGTACGGAGAAACCTGGCCAAGTGTATGGGATCTCCCGCTAGTTAAAGGAGGATTAAAAGGATCCGATAGCACTACCAAGATCGCTCAAATAACTAGCAACGGGTAAAGGACAAGGATTCGCCAAAGAGCATCTAAAAGTCCTGAATGCCGCGACTCTGCAACATTTTGAGGAGAGCGGAGTTCGACCTAGAGTCGTCAGTTCAATCCGGTTTGGGTTCAGTTTTAGTTCAATTATTAGACTGAAATCATCAGTGTAGCCATGGTGTGCTCACTGATTATTTTGGAAAAATCTGTTGTTCTCCCCCACCAGAGGTAAGAGACACAGATATTAAAATAGTGCCTGCCTTACAAACAGGTTTCTAAAATAAATTCCTGTCGTTTCTCCGGAAAAAAGGTAAGAAACGCAGGATTATAATAAAATGGCACCTTATAATAATACCTTAAGGTTGTCAATATAACATAAAAAAAGTTAAACTAGAGCCTGTCTTACAAACATGCTGAAAAAAAAATCGCGTATCCAAGGCTGACATCGGATGAAACAAGTGCAAGATGCATGGAGAAATGCAATTGACGCATGGTGTGTTGGAAACCCCAAGGATGAAGTGGGAACTGCAACAACAAATACCACGGCAATTCGCAGCAGGTAATGAGGGTTCACCAACTTGTTGGAAGAGGATCAATAGATTCCAAAAACAATCAAACAATGCTCATCGTCACCGGCCAGCGAACTACTAGGACATACCGGATCTAAAGGGAGCAGCAAATAAACATTTTTTTGTTAAATTTTTTAAATCATACAGTCCACTTAAAAGAAATAGAAACAACTACCATATTTGCTCCTGGGCAGAATGTTCAAGCATGAACTTATTTTAAATAATTAATGTAAACATAAAACTCACACCTTATTTCGCTCACACCTTTCTTTCGGCCCTTGGCAATCAGTTTTTTTACTTCGAGACTCTGATTAACACAGAGTTAGATGGATAAATTCTATACGGATAAGGACACTTAGGATCGTAAATCTAGACGAATAAGTATCCTGGGAAAAATCTGCAAATAAGTCGGAAATACATTGATCGGTACTAGCTGTTTTCTCGTTTAGAGTTACGGAAGAAGGATATGTAGCAGGTCGCCGTTTTAGATTTACGAAGTTGTAAAACTACTTAGGGTCTTTCGCAAATTGTACTCTACAGCGAGTTAAGTATGCACTATAGCAACGGTGGTTCAAAGTATCAAAGTCAGACTTAGCGCTAACTTACCTTGAAAAATCAGTAAACCTACCAGATAATTTGAACTTTTTGTAAAGTTTAGATTTCATATTTTTAAGTCTACAAAGTTCCTTGGAGAACCATGGTAGTTTTGTAGACTTAGAATGATACACCCTAGGAACAATTCCTAGTACAATTCCGACCAATCGTAGTTATTAAAAAAAATATTCAGATCTCTAAAATTTTACTTTACGAAAACAATAGTGCTTAGTCGTAGGAAGTGTTTTATTTTGCTGCCCGGTTTGTGACAGCAAAATAGCGAATGAAAACAAGATAACTAATAGAAAACAGAATTTCAAAAAAAAAGATTTTGTGGGTGGCACCGCCCATTTTTTTTATTTTTTTAATTTTTTTTGGGGTTATTTTTAATAACGAGTGTTTCAACATTGGTATTATTAAAAAAGGACCTAAAACAGCAAAATTATAAGTAATAATATTTATTATTATTAATTCAACAAAATATAATAATAAATATGAATAATACATGTGTATTCATTGCATTCCAAATGAGCTCTGAGCTGTTGAGTTTGAGGTTATGCTCTAAAAGTTCAAATTCCTAAAAACCGGGTCGAACCTGGAAATGTTGACTATATGCAATTAAACAACAATTAATTATTTTATGACTGATAATAGGATACAGCGCATTTCAAAGGACGGCACAATTTTTAAACCTTTTTAAAAATGAAACTTATTAACAAAACTGTACTTGTTAGAACACTTACTTTGACATTTAATTACGAAGACACCACAACGACTTCAAACACTTTAGATATTAAAATATGCAGTACAAAGCCCACTGATTCGATTCCATCACAAAAATTTGATCAGACAAGAGTTTTATTCATAGTTATTTGATATTGACAATTAGACTAAAAAATGCACTTCTGCACTGCTTGTGCCCATTGATGCAAATAGCCACCTATGAAAGTTTTTGGTATGCAACTTTGATGGTTACTCTTTTTTTGATACAGGGCGATCAAAATTATTTTGATAGTTTAACTTTTATAAGTGGGGTTTTAGCATCTTTTTGGCAAAAAAAACTATAATGCAGATCTGGCTGCTTGGGCCTTTGGCTGTGTGGGCAGTTAGATTAGTTAACTATAGTCCTTATCTTTTACATATATTTATAGTGTACATTGTTTGAAGTATATTTACATTGATTTTTTTTTAAATTTATATATTTTGTATAAATATGATTAGATTAGATGAAGTAGGTTTATCTGATTCAGAAAATTGATGATGATTAGTATGTTGGTGTTGGTGGTGTTGGAGAGGAAGATGAGTGGGGAGGATGAACCAAAGAACTTGATTCTAGTGTTGGTAAGGGAGGTGCAGTCAAGGAAGATTTAGGGTTATGGGGTTGATGTGACAGTGGGTGAGTTGTTGTTTATACTAGGGTTAAGATGAAATTGAACTTTAGTTTAATTGATATTAAATAAGATCGTAGTCTGATCAAAAATGTTGATACTTGGAACCAATGATCTTGATTTAATTTTTCCCTCTGGCCATGTATTAGTATTCGTGCTTCATTAAAGCATTCTACTAGTATTTCGACATGCTTTTTAATAGTGTTCAAAATAGGACAATTCAAAGGCCTATTTTGAGTGAGTCATTTATTCCATTCCATTGTATTATGGATATGAATGCTGAAATCGCTGAAACTAATTGCAGAACTGTTTCTTTAAAATAAGGGTCCCTATCATGTGTTTCTCTAATCGCCTTTAGCGTAGCCATACTTTAGAAAATACCACTAAGGTTTTTTAGCGGCGTTAATGATATAAATCACAAATGAAAAAATGCACGGTATGAAGTTGGTTTTAGATTATTTATTAGTGACACTATACAACCGAGAAGATCGTTAGAGTCTTGACACGGGTTGACAGTTCAACTGATGTGTAACAGATGTAAAACGAGAGTGACAGTAATAATTTGAAATGCAGACAATGTGTAGAAAGCCGCTGCCGATCTGCGAGGCTGCAGAACAGTTACAGAGAGAGAGCATCGCAGTCGCTGGCGGCAACCTGACCATTACAGTTTAACAGCTACTGAACCTTATGCTGCTCCCGACATACTCCCCCCGTTGGAAGCTTCTCTTTCAACTAAGTCATTAGAGGGCAGCAGACACAGTTTGGCAATAGCTCGTTTGGTAGTGCCAGTGGACGTCTTCAATTCAGCTACGCGACAATCTCCATCCTTACCAGGTATTAAGGATACCACTCCAGCTAATGGCCAGCGTAGGGGTGGTAGCCCAGCGTCCTTGATTAGCACCACGTCATTGACCTTAAGACGTCTGTCTGGGACGCGCCATTTGGTACGTTGTTGAAGTTGGGTGAGATATTCTTCAGTCCATCAAGACCAAAACTGCTGCTGCAACTGAGTCACGCGCTGCCAGCCATCTAGACGATTAAAGTTGAGTCTGGTCAGATCGGGCTCGATTAGCAACGTAGCGGGACCGCCCATTAGCAGGTGAGCTGGTGTCAGAACGTGAAGATCATGTGGGCTTTCTAAAATGGAGAGCAAAGGCCTGGAGTTGATCACACCAGCTATCTGGCATATTAAGGTGCGCAGTTCATCGAAAGCCAGAACTGCGGATCCAATCGATCGAACTAAATGCTACTTCGCCGAATTCACAGCAGCCTCCCATAATCCACCGAAGTGAGGACAGCGAGGAGGGATGAACTTCCAATCGATGCCCTGGTCAAAGCAAGACTGGTGCAGATCTTTCATGTGAGCGTTGCTCAATAACAGCTTTCTCAAATCCATTAATTCGTTCCTTGCACCAACGGCTCGAGGGTTCTCGGTTTGGCACGAAAGCACATTATGCAAGTACGGACTATGCGGGAAACTGTTCGGAGTCCTCCTATTGGCCAATATTGAAGTCGTACCTTAGCTAAAACTGCTCGTGGACCAATGTGCAAATTAGTCCTGTGTATGTGCTCTATAATTGCAGTAGTGATAGGATGCTTGCGAGGTAAAATGATTGGGTGCCGTGATTCAAAGGGCAATGAGGAGTTAGCTAGTCGTCCTCCAACTCGAAGAACTCCATTGTCATCAATGAACGGCAGCTATGAAGAAAGGCTGCTGGATTTCCTGACAACTCCATCTGAACGCAAGGCCGTGGAGGCCATACGCTTTGACCCTCCACAAGGTAGGTTGGTCCATGAAACCATAAGCCAGATTGAGCAAGGTCTTGAGGCAATGAGCCTCTTGATAATATGTCCACAGGATTGAGCGATGTGGGAACGTGATGCCACTCCATGCCATCAGTTAATTCCTGTATAGATGTGACCCTATAAGCTACAAACACGTTAAGTTTGTGCGGTTCATCCCGAATCCAAGATAACGCTACGGAGGAATCCACCAGCAATAGTACTTAGCTGCGAATATTCCAAGTTCTCGGATTTCAGCCATAAGCTTTGATAAAAGCAGCGCTCCGCATAATTCCAACCTTGGTATCGACTGCGTTTTCAATGGTACCACTCTAGATTTCGAGCACAACAAATTACTCATTGGAGCAGTTCCTTAAAAAACCACATAAATACAAGCTCCATAAGCACTTTCGCTGGCATCACAGAATACATGAAGCTCTAACTCTTCATTCTGTCGAAGAACGACTCTTGGAAAAGCAATGCTTTGTATCGACTGGAATCCATCACACAGCTCACGCCAAGTAGTGCTATGAGCTAGCGATAGGCCTTCATCCCAGTGCAACTTGTCCTTACAGAGATGCTGAAGAAAGATCTTGGCCTTCGTAATAGTTGGTCCGAGAAGTCCTAGTGGATCATAAAATCTGGCGATCGTGGCCAACACTGAACGTCTACAGGGTTTAGATCCAGCTTCCAATGCAATCAATGAGAACAGCAAAACATCAGATGTCGGGTCCCAAGCCAAACCAAGAGTTTTGGTTATATCGCTGCCATCCTTGAACTTTAAGAAGCTTTCTTTGTCCTCATCCAAGATACCTTCGAGAACCTCTGGGTGACTGGATGACTATTTCCGTAACTTGAAGCAGCCTTGTGCTAAGATGCTAGTTGTCTGCTGCATCTTCTCGACTGCCTTCTCCACAGGCTCAGCTCCAGATATGAAGTCATCGACATAGAAGTCCTCTCGCAAAGACGTAGATCCGATAGGAAACGATTCCCTCTCGTCAACAGATAGCTGATTGCACGTACAGGTAAGAATGAGGCTGCTTTGGTTCCATAAGTAACTGTATCAAGTTTGAACACTTGCAAGTCTTGCTCTGGTGAATTACGCCATAAGATGCACTGGTAATAGCTGTCAGAAATAGACACTTGAACGCAACGGTACAACAGTGGTGTGGCAGAAAATACTTGCTACGACTAAGATCTTCTGGGCTAACAAGCGTCATATGATTCAATTGCAAGTACTCAGACATAAATGAGGAATATTGCTCATTTAGCAGAGGATTGCGCTGCAGCTTTCGCTCAAGAGTCAGAAACCGTCGATATGCTTGCGTGTATGATTCTCCCAAGGGATATGTATTAAGATCCATAGGCAAACTTACAAAATAGCAATTCGATACAAATGGCAATTCATGCATTTGTGGAAGGTCAGGGTTTCAATTTGTCTTCCCAAGCATCAAAAGTCTTTCTCGAGCTAGAAATATAATTTGGCACTCTAGAAGAAGTCTCAAGCAAAGTCACGCATACACATAAACATGTGTGCACACACAAGAAGCTATGCTTGTGTTTGTAAATTCTGGCAGGTATTGATCTGCTGGGATAGCCCAATTGAGAATCAGCGATATGCAAAGCAATGATAAAATAAAAAATATTCTGTAAGAAAAATAAAGGCGGCAAAATCGTCGACAAAAGTTTGCTGAGCTCTGACAGCAGCAAAAGCCAAAAATATGAAATTCGGCTGTGGACCCACACACAGAGTGACGATTATGTGTACGTACACGATGATGAGAGTGTATTTGTTTTTGTTGTCATAGCTATGAAAATGGGCAACAGAATGAGAGAGTCAAGCAAGAAGTAAGCTCTCAAGAGCGAACTGCATTGGTTGTGAGGGACTCTTTCATGCAAATTTGCTGTTTCTACCTGCGATCATAGGAACAACATGCGGGCTCTATACGAAGCGTCCGTCCTAGACGACGTACAAAACGCTATTTACTCAGTATAGGTTCGCACATTGAGAGATCGAACTTGTCGGAAGCTGTTCGTGTGAGCCGATCGGTTTATGTCGCATCGAACTGGGGTATCTCGCATCGAACTGGGGTATCTCGCTAAGAAATTTCGTGGCCGTTTTCGTTGTATGAAATGTCCCATCTATATGTTATATGGTCAGTGGTTAAACATATTGGTAACGCAGTAGTAACATAGAACCACCCCATAAAACTGAAGATATCGTTCAATGCTATCGTTGCCAACAATTTGGACACACAAAGTCATATTGTGCCAAAACTTACAGATGTGTGAAATGCTCTTCTAACCATCCTAGCAGCATATGTCCGAAAAATAGAGAGCAACCAGCAAAATGCGCCAACTGCAACGAGGATCATGCTGCTAGCTATAAAGGGTGTAAATTCTACCAGGAACTCATATCAAAAAAAGTAGTGAAAATACTTTCTCAAACACGTCATTAGAAGGAATAGAACAGCTCCTAGAAAAACAATTTCAGCTTACCAATAACCTACTAAACATGATAACGCTACTGGTAAATAAGCTATACAAATAAATCTAAACTTAGGAATATGGAATGCCAATGGGCTAACCAACCATATAAATGAAATATAATTATTTTTAAAAACAAATGCCATTGACGTAATGCTTATTTCAGAAACACACTTTACTAGCAAATCATTTTTTAGAATTACTGGATACGAGACAGTAAGAGCTGACCACCCGTCAGATAGAGCTCATGGAGGTGCATCAATTATTGTCAAGCAGGGCCTCAAATTTGAAATTATGGACAGCACTAGGGAAACGCTATTCAGGCTGTTACAATTGAAATAAAATGTATGCACGCAGATGTATCAGTAACAGCGATTTATCTCCCACCAAGATACAAAATAAAAGAAATCGATTTTAAAAATTTCTTCCGAAGACTGGGTACAAAGTTTATTGTAGGAGCCGACTTCAATGCCAAACATCCATGGTGGGGCTCCAGATTGACTAACCCGAAGGGTTCGGAGTTATACAAATGCATAAGAAATAATAATATGACAACCTTGTCAACTGGAAAGCCTACGTACTGGCCAACTGATAGTCGAAAATCTCCAGACTTGATTGATTTCGTAGTATTCTCTGGAATCCCACCATCACATATGCGAGTTATGGAAAGCTTTGACCTTAACTCAGATCACTCCCCAATAATAGCAATTTACAGTACAATAGCCCACATGTTAGAAAAGCCCTATAAAGTCATTACAACCTCTACAGACATTAACGCTTTTAAAAACTATTTAGATTCAGCAATAAGTCTTAACATTTCATTAAAAACGGGAGAGGAGATAGACAATGCTGTAGAGCTTTTCACAAATACAATTCACAAAGCGAGTTACAGGAACACGAATTATGCTCCTCATCATCAACATCCAAATAAATTAATCCTTTCAACCGAACTTCGCCAAAAAATACAAAATAAAAGAAATTTGAGAAAACGCTGGCAAGAAACTCACTACCCTGCTGACAAAAGGTTATACAACAAGGCTGCTTCTGAACTCAGACAACTGCTGTCGACCTTACGCAATGAATCTCTAGCTGCGTATCTGAGAAACCTAGACCTGTAACAACGAATACAACCTATGGAGGGCAACCAAATACCTAAAGAGACCAGCTAAAAGAACCTGGTGCAGGTCTGATAACGAGCAAGCGGAAGCTTTTAGACAACATCTACATTCTGTGTTTCAACCAAACGACCAAAATAATCCTATAACAGAAACTGAGGTAGAAAAATCTCTTGAATCTCCCTGTCAAATGAGCATGCCTATTAAAACCATCAAGTATGAAGAAGTTTTGACAGAAATCAAATGCTTGAACAACAAAAAAGCACCAGGCCCTGATAAAATAGACGGAACCACCCTAAAAACTTTACCACCAAAATGCATAAGATTTCTAATTCTCATATTTAACGCGATTCTGAATTCCTGAATATCAATTCGGATTCAGGAGAGGTCACGGGACACCTGAATAATGTCACAGGGTCATATAGTTTCTGCTTTTGAAAACAAAAAAATACTGCACTGCTGCATTTCTTGATGTGCAGCAAGCGTTCGACCGAGTCTGGTCGATGCTTTTACGTGCAGCAGAAAAACGACACATCAACAATATACTTCATTAACGCGGGCGTCCCACAAAGTAGCGTACTAGGGCCAATTCTCTATACCCTATACACGGCTGACATGCCAGGTACAAACAACTGCACTGTCGCAACATATGCCGATGATACAGCCGTTTTGGCCACAAGCACATCCAGAATTGAAGCTTCTGAGCTCCTGCAGCGTGAGCTAAGCCTAATCGATGGAAAATCAGAATAAACTCTATGAAGTCCGTCCAAATCACCTTTTCATTAAGACCAGGTAACTGCCCAAATGTTATACTTAATGGGTCACCAATTCCACAAACCACCTGTGTAAAGTACCTTGGCTTACACTTCGACCGCAGACTTACATGGAAAAACCACATCAAAGCAAAGTGTCAACACCTTCGACTTAAAACACTAAAAATGTCCTGGTTGATAAGTCGAAAATCAGAAACCACGTTAGAAAAAAAAATTCGCCTCTACAAATCCATATTGAAGCCTGTCTGGACCTACGCAATACAGCTCTGGGGAACTGCTAGTAATTCAAATATTGAAATACTTCAGCGTTACCAATCAAAAAACTTGCGCCAAATTGTCAATGCTCCTTTTTACGTATCTAATGCAAACATTCACAAAGATCTCAACCATAAAAGAAGAAATAAACAAAATAAGTAAGAAATACATCGACAGACTCCATAATCATGAAAATAATTTAGCCTTAAATCTAGTAGACAACAGCATAACTGTAAGAAGACTGAAAAGATACCATATCCTAGATCTCCCAGATAGATAAAACTCACAAACTGTAAATATATAATAGCAGGGCTCATTGGAAAACTGCTATTTCTGTTAACTTAATAGTAATAATAAATTTTACTTATTGTTTAAATAGACAGATTGTAAATAAATAAATAACTTAAAAAAAAAAAAAAAAAAATTTAATTCTCAAGCATCCTATCACTACGGCAATTATAGAGCACATACACATACACTAATTTGCACATTAGTCCACGAGCAATCCTAGCAAAGTTACGACTCCACACACAAGCGATCCTGAAGAGTTACGTAAGCGTCTTCATTAGCTTTACAAGCAAGGCAGTGCACCTGGAGCTAATCAATGATCTTACCACGGGCTCTATTTGGCACTCCGAGCCCGATTTGCTCTGACAACGTCACCAACTTCGTGCAAAGAATGCACTAATGGTCTTGAGAAGGCTACTACTAAGTAATGGAATCATTAAAGATCAGAATCAGTCTTTCTTCGTGTTTGCGTCAGATGGCAACGCCAATCAGCTGATGGTAGCTCCACCGCACCGATGTATGCGATAGTCAATACTCAGACAAACACTTGACCGTCCCTAATAAATTCACTTATGTACGTAAGAAATATCTCGCAAATCACCCCCGAATAGCTTTTCACTCTTTTTTTGCCAAATAAAGCAACAGTTCATTTAAAACAAGTGCAACTCCGCGTTTTGTTTTCCCAACTACACTTCCCCCTCACTCCGCAGCTCATCAACATAGATACATACGTACATACAATAGCAGCGGACATACAACAGCTGCAGACACATTAAGGAAACTTTATATCCAGATAAGTACATGTGTGATTCTTCAAAGTTCGACTGTCTCGCGTTTGTTTTTGAAACCCATAAAAACAAAACGAAACGCAAGGTTGAACGTCTTCGGCAAGAAGTTACAGCTGAGCCTAGTTACAGCTATACATACATACATACATATATACAAGCATACGTCCCAATACGTGTGTGTGTGGTATTGTATGTGTAGTTGTTGACCAGCCGTCCGATATCAGCTTGTCTTTTTTGCGCTGTTCACTCACACTCACGCATTAATGTTCAACTATAAAGATAAGCAAGCATTTGTTTGTGTTTTTGCGTACTTTATCTTTATCCAACTGTGTTCGGCAGTGTGCGGTATTCTACACCTGTGGATAGCTAATAATATCCAACTGTGTACTGTGAATCGGTGATACACTATTTTTTCGATCGTGTTAGCACCAGATGCCTACCGGTGACAAATCCTCACGCTGACGAACGTCATCTGTTGCAGCACCACACAGTGTCAGGCGATCCTCCATATCGCCCAATCCAGCGGGCCTGAATTCGCCTGTTCCAAGCCCGTCCTCTTCTCGTCTTAACGACAATACCCATCCAGCTGCTGCGCCCTTAAGTCACTCCACATCTGTCATGGCCCTTTCCGACTTCAAATCCATCGTAAGAAAACTTAATCCTAAAGACCTGAGCGATGATGTTTTGGCCATCGAGTCGACCTACGACCACTGCTACAGCATATATTAGCAGCGTGTTGCCATGCTAAGCCAGCAGATAGATAATGCATCTAATATTCTCCGTCCTCCAGCACGGCCCGCTCCTACAGTTGCCATTTCCACTGGCTGGCGACTACCACCCTGCGACACTGAGGTGTTTCACGGGGATTACACCAAATGGCCCACGTTCCGATACCTTTTCACAGCGATCTACATCAAAAACCCTCAATTGACTCCCGTAGAAAAGCTGTTCCATTTGAACGCCAAAACAAGTGGCGAGGCCAAGGCAATTGTAGCACGATCTCCGCTGACTAACGACGGCTTCTGTTCAGCGTGGGCCGCTCTCTCTGAGAGGTTTGAAAACAAGCGGCTATTGGTTAATAGCCAGCTTAAGATCCTTTTCAACTTATCGCCAGTTCCCTCAGAGACTGCAGAGGCCCTCAAAGGATTACAAAGCACAATCCACGGTTGTCTGACAGCGTTAGAACACTCTGACGTCTCCACAGACAACTGGGATTGTCTCCTCATCTTTACTTGCTCCTCCAAGCTTCCCAAGGCGACCCTTGCCCTTTGGGAGCAAAGCTTGTTGAAGAAATATGACATCATCACCTGGCAAGAGATGGACAGTTTCCTCCGATAACGATATCTCACTCTTGAAGCCATCGAGGATGTCAAATCGCCCGTCTCGAACCGTCAGCCCCTAGGAGCCAGCCATTCCAAGGCCACTCCAAGAGGCTCAGGAGCAGATAGGATTCACTCCTACAGATCCATCATCAGGGTAGCGGCTCCAAAATGTGTTCTCTGCTCCAAAGAGAATCACCCCGTGCGGGTCTGCACCAAGTTCCTGCAGATGTCGGTCCAACAGAGGTCGACATACATAACTCAAAGTGGGTTATGTACTAATTGTTTCGCACGCAGTCACCAAGTCCGTGACTGACCCAGTCAGCATAGCTGCTATGTCTGTACGCGGCGACACAATACTCTTCTGCATAGCGACGTCCCAGCTCAGAGTCGCGACGCCCCTTCCACTTCAACCGCTCTCACTGCCTCAAGCGCTCCGGATCATACTCTGTCCAACATACAGTCCAGTCCTTCCAACACTGTGCAAAGCTTTTTTGACACCAACACGCGAGGAGTCCTCTTGGGCACTGCCATTGTCCACATATGTCATGCAGGTGTGACATACCCCGCTCGCGCGTTGCTCGACACTGGATCCGAAGCGACTTTTATTTCCGAGCGACTCAGCAACTCAATCCAGTTGCCTTTCCAGCAAGTTCTGGCTGAAGTGTCCGGCTTGAGTCAGAGGACTGAGACCCAATCACACAAAGTGTGTGGCTTCCAGATTGGGTCCCCACTTAAGCCCAATGTGCGCATTAATGCAACAGTCTATGTGCTCCCACACCTCGCTGGAGACCTTCCGTCAACGAGGATACCCTACGGCGTTTTCCATAATCTCCCACACCTCAAGTGGGCAGACCCATCCTTCTGCCGTAGCTCAGAGATTGATCTCATGATAGGATCGGATATACTTCCGTCTATCTTAATGGGAGAACACAAACCGAATCTCTCCGGAACTCTGCTCGGCCAAGAGACTATTTTCGGCTGGGTTCTCACGGGTCCGATCCCCCGATCCACGGCAAAATCGATCCACCGAGACTGGACCCCATCCTAAGGACTGCTCTCCAATGTCCGAAGATGCTGTCGCATCTGAGCAATTCCTGCCTCCAACGATTCCAAGATATATGGCGCCTGATTTTAAAGACAGTGAGAACCATCCCAACACTTTTCGATGTCGAGTCTATAAGCGATTCAACGCTCTCCGCAATGTTAGCGATTCCTCCAGCTGACTGCGGAGAAGAGGCTTCGGGTTGTACTCGCCGGTACTGCCAGGATTGTCGTGCCCATCAGCATTCAGGGACATCATGCCGGACTCTCCAAGTATGTCGCATGTGTGGAGGAGATCGCCACTCATTATTGCACCTCGAGTCGGCAGAGTCCCAGCTGCGGCCGCCTAGGCCTCGGTCTACTTGACCGTCCCTAAAAAAATCACCTTTGTACGTAAGAAATATTTCGCAAGTCACCCCCGACTAGCTTTTTCACTCTTCTTTTGAAAACAATTTCAATACTGCACATACTCTTGTGTCCCGCCGAAACAAGAGTTTTTGTTTTACCCAACTACACTCCCCCCTCACTCCGCAGCTCATCAACGTACATACGAACATACAACAGCAGCGGACATACAACAGCAGCGAACATACAACAGCTGCAGACACATTAAGGAATCTTCGCCGCTCACTATCACAGGAATCACACACCTTAGGACCCCAGGAATACATTCCCGCCCACTACAACACTTCGCATCGTTAACCCGTGTCAATAATTCTACATTCTTCTCAGTTGTACAGTGAACAATTAAATTAACACAAACGAAAATTTCACGTGATATTCTGGAACAACTGCAGCGACCTTGGTTACTCAAGCGGATACACTATGCAAAATATCATCACTCAGGTCTTTGGGATTAAGCATGACAGATGTGGAGTGACTTAAGGGCGCAGCAGCTGGATGGGTCTTTGTCGTTAAGATGAGAAGACGACGGGCTTGGGACAGGCAAATTGAGGCCGGCTGGAATGGGCGATATGGAGGATCGCCTGACACTGTGTGGTGCTGCAACAGTTACGGAAACAGTTTGTTGCCGGTAGGCATCTGGTGCTAGCACTATCGAAAAAAACAGTGTGTCACCGATTTATGGTACACAGGTGGATCTATTTATATATCCATAGGTGTAGAATACCGCACACTGCCGAACACAGTTGGATAAAGATAAAGTACGCAAAAACACAAACAAATGCTTGCTTATCTTTATAGTTGGACGTTAATGTGTAAGTGTGAGTGACCAGCGAAAAGAAGACAAGCTGATAACGGACGGCTGGTCAGCAACTACACATACAAAACCACCCACACCCATACGTATTGAGACGTATGCTTGTATATATATATGTATGTATATCTGTAACTCGCCTCAACTGTAACTGGTTGCTGAGGACGTCGAATTTTTATAAGCAATCACATTTGGATAAAAGCTTCGAAAGGACGAAAGGATATTCGATCCGGCTCGAAGGACCAAATGTTGTGGTGGGCGAAAATGTTTTTCTGGGGTCTTAGGGTGTGTGATCCCTGTGGTAGTGGGCGGCCAAGAGTTCGTTGTGTGTCGCTGTTGAGTGGTCAGCTGTATTGCAAAGGCGGCCAAAAATACTTCCTGTTGTTATGAATATTGAACATTGAACTGATAATTTCTGTACTATATAGAACTAATAACATAAAGAAAATTATAAAAGTAATCTTAAGTTCAGATGCATTCTTTTATCTGTATACAAAATAAAGATAAAACAAAATTATGTTGTTCAAATAGAAAGTGGCAATGCAAAAATTAATCTAACAACTCAAAAACACGTTCCACAGTGGTTGGGCTTATACGAAGACGCGGCCATAAATATTTCGCGAAGACATATTGTTATGCAATTTTCGCTAAAAAACTTCGGAAGTCTGTATCTTACAGCTCACAACATTACACCTTAGCAGCAGATTGCGTCGCAAATTAACATAGAAAACAATTATACAGCTTGAGTTTATTAATTGAATACACACAAATCTGCAAATATCGGCAGCTACACTTAACATTTTTTTTAACCTTATTACTTTGATAACTACACCGATAACACTAAAAAAGCGGGTTCGGGGGTAAAAATTTTAAGTGTACTTAAAAATAAAAATGGCGTTCACATAATATATAAAAAATGTTGTTATTCAAACAAGCACAAAAAATATAATATGCATCAGAGTTATTTCACAAGAAGAAATTATTAAAGTTATTACCTGAATCTTCACATAAAATAATCGATCTCGAACCTCTTGCAAACGATTGACCACTTTGACGAAAATCTAACGTAACGCCGCTGGGTTTCAAAATTGAACACGTATTCACGATTTTCGTTCAATTTTTAGAAAAAGCTCTTAGATTTCAAGAAAAATCTGTTTTCCATTAAGAATGTTGGATATTTTTGTGACAATTGGTTTACTGTTGGCAAGTTTCTGGTACTGTTGATTTTTTAATTTTGGGCTATAGGCGCAACCACTGAGATTTGGCATCTGTATTGCCCAGTTCAAAAAACTATGAGTCAATACTAAATATTCGTATTTTTCGTCGTTTCTCATGCCAGAATTTTCGTCACAAATTCATAAAATTAAACAGCGGCAGTCATGTGTCGACTGTCGCCCGAGTGAATTTGCTGCTGACTTGCTTTATAACTTCTATGCTGTTAAATCGACTGCCAATCGGCAAAAATATTCAACTCTCGTCATTACCAAGCCATGCTACCACGACTCTAAACTCCAGAAACTACAACGATAGCAATTGCTGCGCTCTGTTATTTAAACTTAAACTTTTAGTTAATTTAAATGAAATGATAATATCGTCTTTATATTTATTAAAATTTTAAAATTAATTAAATCCAGTGTTTTTTATTAATTAGCCAATAAGATCTGAAAATATAATAAAAGTAGATGTATTTAATGGTCTCAATGCTAAATATAATTTCGATAGATATTTAAAATTTATCAGCAAATAGTTATTGAGCGTTGGATTAGGAACAGTTCTCTTCATAGTTTCTCAAAGCGAGCTGGGTAATCTTGTCATCACATTTAATTAACAGTATTTTCTTGATCAATTTTTAATTTACCTTGTCGAGATCAAATATAGTCCAAACTAAATGTATTTTTGGTAAAACTTGGTTTATGAGAAGAAAAGAAAAATATGCAGTTTGTTATTCTTACATTATTGTATTCATTTCGATAACATTCTCCATAGGTTTATTTCTAATATGGGTTACGGTAATAGTATTGGACTTTGCAAAATCCTATTGAAGTCTCTAAGGTCGGTTGACTGGTAGTTTAAACCAATAAATTCAATCTAGAAAAATATAAGAAATAAAAATTCACTAAGTGCTTAAGATATTTGTTTCTATAAGTAACTATTCTTCATTTATTAAATGTATTTTATTAAGATATTTGAAACCATTGAATTTCTAGCATTATATAACTCTACTATTCACCTTCAGTCGACGCGAACGCCTTCTTTTTGGAAAATTATGTTTATTCGTTAATCTATATAATAAATAGATACTGATAGTAATAAAAATCTATTTGCATGTCAATGCAGAATACGTTCAGGCCGACAAGACTATTTAATTAAACAATAATTTGTTTGGTTATGTTTCGTGTCAATGAATGTCTTTCCAAGCCCAGGACACTACATATGAAGGAAACTACTTTATAGTACCACCGTTAAAACACCTTATTGACAATCGTTATTATATGATTTTTAAAGAAAATCTTAGCTAGTTAAAACGTGTTTTAAGTTGCAATAGAGCTTACCAATAGTGTTGCCAGGTATTGAAATTCGTTTAGGATTATGAGTAAGTCTGAAATATTTAAAAACTGTTTAATATGGGGCGTTCATATAAATGGAATTGTAAATGTTCATCAAATTGAAATTTTCAAGAGTAGTAAATAATGCTCATCATTAAAAATCATAAATGTGATATTTCTTTTCAAAAATTGTTTTCATTTAAAGTTTCTTTAATTTGTGTGAAGTCCATTAACTTATATATTTTTGATGGAACTAACAATGACTTAATATTAAGTACTTATTGCATTTATTTTAAAAATAGTACAGTAGTGTTTAGTCGTAGGAAGTCTTTTATTTTGCTGCCCGGTTGGTGACAGCAAAATAGCGAGCTCTAAAGTGGGGTGGAACGCATCTTCAGGTGAAACTAAAGGATCAATTCTTACAACAGTATCGCATACCTGATCTGATACAAAGACAAGTTCAAGTATTCGAATTGAGTTGACCTGAGATAGATTAAGTTCAAGAAGTCCCGACAGAAACTCGTTAGAAGTCATTAAGTCGTTGTTATCCGACCAAATAACATCGAGCAAGTTAAATTCACCAACAACTACCAAACAGTCTTTATCCAAAAGCATGCTGGACAAAGATTGAATTACCGTTAGGTGAGCTAGGTATACAGATAAATCAGACTGGGGAGGAATATATGAACAGGAAATATATAAGTTAATGTTATGAATTCGCACTTTCACACATACAATTTCTATATTAGTGTGGAAGTTATTTACTAATTGCGATATAAGATTAGATTTTATCGCAATAAGGACACCACCACATTTTCTATCCATTCTATCACATCTATAAGTAACATAAAGTGGTGAAAGTATAGATGCATCAAGAATATCAGGTTTAAGCCAGGTCTCAGTAAATGTCAAAATGTTATGTTCGAAGCAAAAACTATCTACATAAAGGTTAGTAAGTTTTGACTTAAGGCCTCTAACATTCTGATAAGCAAACAGAATGGCTATGATACAAGAGGCATATCATTGGATTATTATCATACGGTAATAGTATTGGATTTTACAAAATCCTATTGAAGTCTCTAAGGTCGGCTCGTTGTTTTTAAACAAACAAATTCTATCAAGAAAAAATATAAGAAATAAAAATTCACTAAATGCTTAAGATATTTGTTTCTATAAGTAACTATTGTTCATTTATTAAACATATTTTATTAAGATATTTGAAACCATTGAATTTCAAGCATTATACTATTACTATTTACCTTCAGTCGCCATACGCTGCTTTTTTGGAAAATTATGTTTAATCGTTAATCTATATAATAAATAGACATTGATAGTAATTAAAGTCTATTTTCACATCAATGCAGAATACTATCAGGCCGACTAGACTATTCAATTAATCAATAATATGTATTATTAATCAATTAACATTGGTTGTTGTACTGAGTAGACGCGTCTAATTTTGCTCTTATCAAATCACTTGAATTCTGTAATTCTTACTGTAGTTTAATACTTTTAAAGGTACCAAAGGTCACTCTCCTAACTTGTCCCTCATTGCATGCTTATCTTTAAAGCTTGAGCTCTTAACACTAACTTACATTAACTGTATCTAATTGTCTCTCTCGCTTTTTGTGCATTGTGTTATTGCTGCTTGTTATTCTACAGCACTCGACACAAGTTTAGTTACATTATAAATATATAACACACTTCTTATTATTTTCTACATTTCTTTTTTTCGTTCTTATTTCTCCTTACAATCATGACTTCGTGCTGCATTAAAGCACTGACCATATAACACATATATCGGACATTTCATACAAGCGTTTTTGACACAAAATTTTCTTGCGAGGCGTCCCAGCAGAGGCTCGGCGTCGTTACGAGACGTCCCAGCAGAGGCTCAGCGTCGTTACGAAGTGTCTCAGCAGAGCCGAAGGCTGCCGAACGTTTTCGCTCAGCAGCAATCATTCTCATTCGGTCTGCTGCTGAGAGAGCATGAATTGCGCAAGAATATACGCCTTTTAGAAGCGTAGACAACAACAACTAATGAGCGAGAAAACATGATAGAGATCGCATATCGCCATGCTACTCCCACTCTTGTCATTAATGTTGTGAGCAACCCACCCCCGTTTCGTTTGCTTGCGACTGTCATTGATGATGTCTCTTGATCTTTGTTTTGAGCTCGTGTGTATGCGTAGTTCACTCTCCAGACAGGCAATAGACAAATACACGCATAGCTTCTTGTGCGTATACATATGTTTACATGTATGCGTGATTTTCGTTTGGAAGTCTTTCTGAACTCTGAAATCTTATTTCTAGCTTGCCAGAGACTTTTTGTTCAAGCGGGGGTAGCTTGAAAAGTTCTTGTATTTTTAGTCGTTTTCGAAATTTGGCATTTTGGACATTTTTTGATATAATTCGATATTTCACTTGCCATGTTTTCCCAATAATAATGTCATTTAATTTTTAAACATTTTAATGCTATTATTCGCAAGGTAACTACTTTTCGCACCCCGTCATTAACTATGACTTCGTATACTGTTAATCAGAGTCTTGAAATAAAGAGACTGATGAGTCGAGTTGTTGTATTGAACTGAACTGACTGAACTGACTGACTGGTTCAGGATCGGCTCTCCTTTTATTTCATTTTCTGGGTACTTATTGCTATGTACAAATTATGTGCTTAGAACTAGCATATATACTAATATAGGCTAATAGGCATATAAGGTGATCCTCGGACTTATATTTTCTCACATACAATATTTATATAATATTATCTTGTATACTGATAGGCCCTCTGCAGTGTCACATAACATTATTTTGGGACTAGGTCGACGAGACCCATGAACCCTATGTCAATCGTACATGTTTTTATTGATCTTTGCGTTGGTACCAGCGGTCGTAAATAGTACCCTTTGTCAACTCAAGTGGCTTAGGCCTTACATAATTTATGTGAGTTGAGAATACAAGTACTTGACTTGGCTATTGACAGTATATGCTTCTTATCTTATTTATATATTCCTACTGTCCTAAGATCATACATATTTATTATACAATGCATGTTGATGCTTGAACATTCTGCCAAGGGCCGACAGAAAGGTGTGAGCGAAATAATGTGTGAGTTTTATGTTTACATTAATTATTTAAAATATGTTCATGCTTGAACACTGGTAGATCTAATAGGAATTGAAAAGTTTAATTTGTTAAGGAAGAAAGGAGAGTTAATATCACCATTGATTAGTTTAAGAATAAAAGTTACACCCAGCATAGTGCGACGGTGAGAAAGAGAAGGAAGATTAATTAATAGTAATTGTCGCGGGTCGGATTAATCGAATAATCGATAGTTGTCTCAGTAGGGTATTTTCGTATTAATGAGTTATGGGCACACTCAGATAAGCATGTCGCAGCATGCAAAAGATTAAAAGATCACATTGTATTTTGTCGAGGCGGGAGAAACAACTGCGGTAAGCTAACTATAAGATTGATGAAGTAGTTTTCTCATTGTAACCTCTAACAGAATAAAACAAGTTGTATTGGGAATTTGGTTGGATTTCTTGTATTGGGCGACTCCCACATCGATCGTGGTTACCGATGCAAGCCAGCGCAACACCCTTGCATAGTTGAAAAACGCCCCTGCCTCGTAGGGGGCATTGGCGCTTTTATTCGCAGTTCTATTAAGGACTGCAAGGGATACTTGCGTTGGGACCCAAGTGGTGCAATTAGGAATTGTAACCCACCCAGCTATAGAGTTTCCATTCGGAGTGTTACGATGAGTAAAGTAACACGATCACCCCGGAGGAGCCCACGAATTGGGCTGGATACGGCTGGCACGCAGGGCGTGACGCAGCCAGAAACACAGAGCAGTACAGAAACTGCTCAACTGAGAGTTCCCGGGCAGAAACCGGCACTAGCCGGAGACCCCAGCAAGGAGACTGCGGGCACAAGTGCACAAGTTGCGGGAACAGTATCCGCAAGCACTAGCATATCAGTATTGACGGCACCAGCAGCTGCCAGCATCTATGTGGAAGACCTCCTGCTGAAGATCGCCACGCTGGAGAAGGAGTTGCAAAGGTTAAGGCCGATGGATCCCGTTATCCAAAGAAGTACAGGAATGAGTGAGAAAGCAAGCGGCGAACCGTTCGTCTTAGCAGAAACCGTTACTTCGACGAACCGTTTGAGTGGAAACTTGAGTGAGTCGCCATATTTGAGTGGAAACCTACACGTGACGCCATGTTTGAGTGCAAACTCGGATGCGACGCCATGTTTGAGTGGAAACTCAAACGTGGTGCCACACTTGAGCGGAAATATGAGTGCGATGTCATCAGTGAGTGAAATGATAGTTACGCCATGTTTGAGTGGAATTCATTCGAGCGGTACTTCCGCATTGGAGATGCCATCCGCCCAATTAAGGACAGTTCCAGGGGTCTGTCATCCAACGTCGAGTCACTCATCGCTATTCTCAACGGGCACTGCGCTTCCGGCGCAATGTTGTGCCACATCCCAGCCACATTTACTGCAAACCCATGTGGTGACGCCATCACCCATGAGCACGTGGAATGCGTCTGGCAATATCGGTACAGCCCCCCGAAAGCTGATATTTTCCTGTGCGTTTACGGAGACGACGCGTGCATACAATTGCACGGAGTTGGAAAACAACCAACGATTGCTGAAAGCATTGAAAGGAGACGCCCGCGAGGCCGTCAAGTCGCTGCTAATCCATCCGCGGAACATAAATGATGTCATGGAGCAGCTGCGGTTCAGATATGGTCGTCCTGAACAGTTGATACGTGCCAGCTCAACAGCGTGCGAGAACTGCAGACTTTACAAGAGCATAACTTGGCAAAGATTATTCCGTTTGGCACTCGTGTGAGTAACTTAACTGCCTTCTTGCGCACCGCTAGTGGAGAACACCATCTAGCAAACCCAACCCTGTTGGAGGAACTGGTCGGAAAGCTGCCATCGAGTGCACGATTGGATTGGGCCAGACAGTCCGCTGCGATTGTTCCATACCCGACTGTCGAGCACTTCAACATTTGGTTGATGAACTTTGCTCGGATCGTGTCGACAATATCTGACGTCGACACCAAGGAGCCTAAGCGGAGGGTGCTACATGCCAGCACCAAGTCAACAGAGGAACGACATCGGAGTCACTGCAGCGATTGTCCTATATGCGGTGGAAAGCATACAGTCCGGGACTGCAAGGAGTTCCAGAGAGTTTCCCCACAAGTCAGTTGGAAGTATTTAAAGGAGCATCGGTTGTGCTACTCGTGTTTAAAGAGTGGCACGAGCATGTAGAGCAGCAATCGAATGCAGAGTCAACGGATGCAAGAAGAAGCATCACTACTTGGTCCACGACTCACCACAGAGTCCCTACAGGGCATCGCCGTCAGCGAGCCACCGAGGGAGCAAGCCAGAACCAGCGTCGCAGCGCATGGGGATCGGCAGCAGGAACGGCACGCCGCAGCCAGCGAGTGCTGACAGACCACTGAAGATGAACTTAAGTTGTGTTGACGCCGAGGGAGAGCGATTATTATTTCGCATATTGCCAGTGACGTTATACGGAGCAACGAAGCGGATAAATACGTTTGCGCTTCTGGATGAAGGCTCATCGGTGACTATGATCGACGACGACATAGTAGAGGCACTGGAATTGAAGAGTAAGCGCCGACAACTTAATGTTCTATGGTTTGGAGGAAGGGCAACCAGAGAGCCAACCAATGTAACGAGCCTGAAAATAAGTGGCGTGGACATGGTTAAGCGTCACGCGTTGCGAAATGTGTATGCCATCTCGAACTTGAGCTTACCAATGCAAAGTCTACGACGTCAAGACGTACAGGCTACGGACAAACATGCGCGACTGCCGATGAAACCATACAACAATGTGGTACCAAAGGTACTCATCGGATTGGATCACGCGCACCTTGGGATACCGATGCGAACCAGACGATTCGCATTGAAGGGACCTTATGCGGCCGCCACAGAGCTTGGATGGGTGGTGTTTGGGCCCATAAGAGATCAACAGTTGAAGAACTCACCGAAGTCATGCCTACTTGCAGCATCTCAGGGCGATGCTATAGAAAAGATGGTGAATGACTACTTCGAGACGGAGAACTTTGGGGTGAAGCCCTCGCGTCCAGTCGCAGCTAGTGATGATGAACGAGCCCAGAGAATACTTGAAGAAGCCACGGTGAAGCTGACCAAAAGATACCAGACCGGATTACTGTGGAGAAGGGACGATGTTGTACTGCCAAGGAGCTACGACATGGCCCTCCGCCGGTTGGTAAATATTGAAGGGAAAATGAAGCGCGATGCGTGGTTCGCGCAGGCATACAAAAGAATACGGTAGCAGACTTTGGTACTTGCCACATTTTGGAGTGGAGAATCCGAATAAGCCAGGAAAGATTCGGTTAGTTTTCGACGCAGCCGCGAAAGTTGGGAATGTGTCACTGAATTCAGTGTTGTTGAAAGGACCAGAACACTACAGATCATTGCCAGCAGTGCTATTCCACTTTCGAGAGGGAACTGAAGCCGTTTGTGGAGACATCAAGGAAATGTTTCATCAGGTGTTGATCCAGCCACAGGATAGATGCGGCCAATAATGTCTTTGGCGTGACGGTAAAGACTTTCGGGACCCGGACGTGTATGAGATGACTGTAATGACATTTGGAGCCGCCTGCTCACCATGTGCAGCACATTGCGTAAAAAGTGTCAATGCAGCACAATACCAGCACTCAGATCCGCGAGCAGTCAGAGCCATCACCGAGTATCACTATGTGGACGACTATGTGGACAGTTTCGCTAATGAGGGCGAAGCCATTGACGTTTCAGCACGAGTAAGGGACATTCACGCAGGAGCCGGATTTGAATTGTGCAGATTCACATCAAGTTCCCCAGCGGTCGTCGCAGCACTAGGACAACATGATCCAGTGAAGAGTGTTGTATGGGGCGAAGCTGAGGATAAAGTTCTGGGCATGTACTGGCAGCCAGCCACAGATGACTTTAAATTTAACGTGAAGTACCACAGGGTGCCCAAGAGCGTACTAAATGGAGAGAGAATTCCAACAAAGAGAGAATTCTTAAGTCTAATGATGTCTACCTTTGATCCCCTAGGGTTTCTCTGCTGTTTCACCATAACTGCCAAGCTATTATTGCGTGAGATTTGGAGAAGGTGTGTGCCCTGGGATGAACCACTACCAATTGAGATCAGAGACGCCTTTCAGAGATGGCGTCAGCAATTGTGCTCCATAGAAAGGTTCCGGAGTCCGCGCCACTACTTTGGTGCGAGATCAGTGCGGGACTTACAGATGCACGTTTTCGTCGATGCAAGCAAAGACGCGTTTGCAGCCGTGAGTTACTGGAGGATTACTTACGAGGACGGAGATGTCGACTTGTGTTTTGTATGTGGCAAAACGAAGTGCGCCCCAATGAGGACCATGTCGATACCACGTCTGGAGCTGCAAGCTGCAGTATTGGGAACCAGACTGATGGACACTGTCAAAGCCGAGCACAGTGTGGCCATTAGCGACATAGTACTATGGACCGATTCCAGAACGGTGTTGCATTGGATTGGCAGCAGCCACCGCCGATACAAACAGTTTGTTGGAAACCGTGTGTCGGAGATTCTGGAGTCGACAGAGGTATCCCAATGAAGATGGGTGCCAACTGCGGACAATGCCGCAGACGATGCAACGCGGCCGAAGCATCAAGTGGATCTCAGCCTGGGATCACGATGGATGCAAGGACCAGCGTTCCTGAAGAAGCCAGTCAGGGAATGGCCCCAATCAGAGAGTTACATGGAAACCACGCCCATTGAAGATGAAGAAGAGACGGTTAATAAGTTTGCCCTGATTGCCGCAAACAACTTCTTTATCCCATTTCAGAGGTACTCGAGCTACAACAAGCTAGTAAGGACTGTGTCTTGGGTCCTAGGGTGGACAAAAGAGCGGGCTCGAGAAACATGGCCTCACCTCACTTGCCTGACGACAAGAGCAATTCATCTGGAGTTAGCGCATGACTTGTCACCAGATTCATGCATAATTGTCATCAGGAACTTTATTTGCCGTCGTGGTCCTGTGCTTAGATTGCGCAGCGACAACGGCAAGAATTTTGTCGAAGCTGACCGGGAAGCCCGAAGGTTCATAGAAGTGTTTGAACCAGAGAAGATTCAAGACGAGCTATCGACCAGAGGCATCGAATGGATCTTTAATTGCCCAGCATACCCATCTGAAGGAGGAGTCTGGGAGAGAATGGTGCAGTGCGTCAAGAGGGTGTTGCGCCACACAATGAAGGAGGTGGCGCCGAAGCAGCACATACTGGAGAACCTACTGATTGAGGCGTAGAACATTGTAAACTCGCGTCCTCTCACCCACTTGCCGATTGCAGTGGACCAGGAGGCCCCTCTGACGCCAAATGATCTGCTCAAGGGAGCAGCAAACGTTCCAGATACGCCATGCTGCACGCAGCCGCCCAAGGAATGCGCCACGAGGAAGCAGTGGCGCATAGCACGACAATTGAGGGATCGTTTCTAGAGACGTTGGGTATTGGAGTACCTACCAACGCTGGTGCGGCGCGAGAAGTGGTGCGCTCGTAGCAAGCCAATGTGCCGCGGAGACGTGGTGTTCATATGTGATCCAGCAGTGCCACGCAGGGAGTGGCGCAAAGGGATACTGGAGGAGCTACATACCAGCCAGGATGGTACTCCTCGACGAGCGAGTGTGCGCGTTACAGATAACGATCGACCGAGAGTTGTAATGCGACCCATCTCCAAGCTAGCAGTCCTAGATGTGGTGAAGGCGGTTCCTTCACCGGGGCGGGGATGTCGCGGGTCGGATTAATCGAATAATCGATAGTTATCACAGTAGGGTATTTTCGTATTAATGAGTTATGGGCACACTCAGATAAGCATGTCGCAGCATGCAAAAGATTAAAAGATCACATTGTATTTTGTCGAGGCGGGAGAAACAACTGCGGTAAGCCAACTATAAGATTGATGAAGTAGTTTTCTCATTGTAACCTCTAACAGAATAAAACAAGTTGTATTGGGAATTTGGTTGGATTTCTTGTATTGGGCGACTCCCACATCGATCGTGGTTACCGATGCAAGCCAGCGCAACACCCTTGCATAGTTGAAAATCGCCCCTGCCTCGTAGGGCAACTACATTGGCTATAACTTGCCCAATGTTATTTGGCCGGATAACAACGTGTTTTTGTCTTCTAACGAGTTTCTGTCGGGATTTCTTGAATTAAGTCTATCTCAAATTAACTCAATTCAAAATAGTAGCAACCGAATACTTGATCTTGTACAAGTATGCGATACTGTTGTAAGAATTGATCCTTTAGTTTCACCTGAAGATGCGTTCCACCCCACTTTAGAGCTCGCTATTTTGCTGTCACCATCCGAACAGCAAAATAAAACATTTGCATCCACTAAATATTACTGCTTACGTAAAGTGAACTTTAGTGATCTTAACATTTTATTTAATAACTACGATTGGTCGGAATTGTACTCTTCTAATAATTTAAAAGGTGCGATTGATATTTTTTTATAGAGCTATTAATTCTATTTTTGAAATCAATGTTCCTAGGGTGTATCATTCTAAGTCTACAAAACTACCTTGGTTCTCTAGGGAACTTTGTAGACTTAAAAATTTGAAATCTAAACTTTCCAAAAAGTTCAAATTATCTGGTAGGCTTACTGATTTTTCAAGGTATGTTAGCGCTAAGTCTGGCTTTGATACTCTAAACCACCGTTGCTATAGTGTATACATAACTCACTGTAGATTACAATTTGAAAAGACCCAAAGCAGACCTACAATTTCGTAAATCTAAAACGCAAAACTGCTAGATATCCTTCTCCTTAACTCTAAACGAGAAAACAGCTAGTACCGATCAATATATTTCGGACTTATATGCAGATTCTTTCCAGGATACATATTCGACTAAGTTGTATGACTAAGTGTCCTTATCCTTATATCTAACTCTGTTTTCGTTCCGCAGATCTTTTTCTCCTGAGCCAGATGGGGTGCGTGGCTGTGTTCTCCGATACTGTGCTAATTCGCTCTGTAAGCCAATTCTTAAACTTTTTGTTCGTCCGATTCGACCGGATTATTTCCTAAGTTATGGAAAGAATCTAATGTTATTCGCTTACATAAAAAAGGCTCTAAATCTGATGTCATGAACTATAGAGCTATTTCTAAGTTGTTTGCTATTCCTAAGTTATTCGAGAAAATCATTACTTCTCAACTCCAACACTTATGTAGCTCAATCATCTCACCAACCCAGCATGGCTTTGTGAGATCCAAATCTACTACCACAAACTTATTGGAACTCTCCTCTATTATCATTAGTGGGTTTCATAGCTCGATGCAAACGGACGTTATCTACACTGACTTCAGTAAAGCATTTGATTCTGTAAAGCATTCTCTCCCAATGCACAAGTTGTCGCTTCTTGGTTTTTCTCATACTCTTATGAACTGGACATAACCTGTGCACGCTGAATACTTATTAGACGGCCATCTTCTTGAGAATATATCTCAAATCAATGACCTAGGCATCTTACTTGGGAAGGAATTCAATGACCCTTATACGGCTAAACAGCTTTACGTCTCAATGGTACGTCCCATCCTCGAGTATGGGTCCTGTTTGTGGTCGCCACAGTATCAGACTTACAAAGACAAAATCAAGTCGGTGCAAAAGAAGTTTCTAATTTTCGCACTAAGAAACTTAAACTGATCACCACAGCTTGACCTACCGCCATATCCTAGTAGATTACTATTAATTAATCTTCCTTCTCTTTCTCACAGTCACACTCTGCTGGGTGTAACTTTCATTCTCAAACTAATCAATGGTGATATTAACTCTCCTTTCTTCCTTAACAAAATAAACTTTTCAATTCCTATTAGATCTACTCGTTTCTTTTCCTTATTAACAATTAGCACTTGCCCTACTAATTACATTATGCATGAATCATTTAGAGTACTATGTTCTGAGTTTAACAGACTTTACGGGGTTATTCGATTAGAGTTTTTTGTTTTTACTAAAAAAGCTTTAATCTTAGAACATTTACTCACACATTAATCACATAATCTCTGGTGGTGGTCATAAATTTGATTGGGTTTTTCTGGGTTTCCCCAATCCTAGCAACAAATGTTGAATCAATTTACATTCTACTCACCCCAGATTTATTCAATTATTAATTTTTTTTTTTTTTATTTCTTTTTATTTAATTCTAAGTTTTTATTTTAAAAATATGTATATTTAATTTATTGATTCTAAAATTTAATTTTAATGATATTTTTTAATCAACTTCTGTCGACTGCTAATAATTGACATTAAATAAAAAAATAAAAAAAAAAATAAATAAATATGTAGCCCACAATATATGAAGGAAACTACTTTATAGTATCACTGTAAGAACACCTTATTGACAATCGTTATTATATGACTTTTAAAGAAAATCTTAATTTGTTAATACGTGTTTTAAGTTGTAATAGAGCTTACCAATAGTGTTGCCAAAAAAATGTTTTGAAGGTTAAACTTTTTGATCAAGTTTAAATTTTCAAGAGTAACAAATAATGCTCATAATTAAAAATCATAAATGTGATATTTCTTTTGAAAAATTGTTTTCATTTCAAGTTTCTTTAGTTTTTATATACTCTATTGTCTTAAATATTTTTTTAATGGATCTTATTGCATTTATAAAAAAAAAAAATACTCTTTTCAGGAGACATCCTAGTAAAAACTAAAATATTAAAAATTACTTGATTGAGTAACTATTTTAAAAATATTTATTATCAAAAAAAACGAGTCAGAGTAGTGAGATACAAAATGTTAATACTATAATAGAATTTTCAAATAACTACAATACCTTATTTTCTACTTGTTACATAGATTTTAATAAGACTAACATACCCATTTTTGTGCACTTCAAATACCAAAGAATATATTTACAAAATGGAATTTAGTAAATTAAAAAAATTAATATTTATTAGCTTAGACATATTCCTGTAAAGTAATATCTTTCGTTGTATGTATTGTCCCATCTATGTTATTTGGTCAGTAATAAAAGTCTCTCAACCTAGTCAAAGGACCTAGAAACCAGTGCTAAATAAATAAAACAATAATACTGTGACCAAAAAAAGAATATAATTTAGTTGTATTTAAAAAAATATTCTTTATATCCCAACAGCAAAGCGAACAGGGTAAGCTTGTCGTTCAATTTAATTTTTGATATTATACATTCTCTTACCTTGGCGAATCAAAATTGAGAACTATAGTACATGTGTGAGTATCAAATTAGATTTCTTGAAAAAATACATAACTAGTATTTATAATTCTTCTTAAAGTATTGTAATTTTCAGGATACAAATTTATCATTTTTTTCATTAATTGATGGGAAATCCGTCGATTTTTCTTCATTAATTCCAGCATAATTCACTTGTTTTGCAATTGTCACAGGATTGGAAATTATGGTAATTTATAGAAGTTTCTGGTGTTTTTGTAATTGCCTCAATATATTATGAAGGGCGCAGAGGAAGCTACTTTACAAAGCACTAGCACAATTTCAGAATGTTACATTTAAATATGTTTGTAATATAAAAGTCACTGCTGAACAGAAATTATACATATGACAAAATTATATTATCTTTTCTATATTTATTATAATTTAATAAAAACAATAATTATGTAAATTAGATGAATGTGTAACCCACCCAGCAATGACAAATTAAATGTAACTTCAAGCACTATGACAATAACGAGTGATAAATTTTGTACGCCGAATTAAATAAATGTTAACAAACCTTTATTAAGAGTAAGTCCAGTGCTTTTTATTAATTGCCGATAAGATCTGTAAATATAATAAAAGCATATGTATTTAATGGTCTCAATGCTAAATATAATTTCGATAGATATTTAAAATTTATCAGCAAATAGTAATTGTGCGTTGGATTATTAACAGTTCTCTTCAGAGATTCTCGAAGCAAGCTGGGTAATCTTGTCATAACATTTAATTAACAGTATTTTCTTGATCAATTTTTAATTTACCTTGTCGAGATCAAATATAGTCCAAACGAAATGTATTTTTGGTAAAACTTTATGAAAAGAAAAATATGTAGTTCCATATTGTTACATTATTGTATTGATTTCGTTAAAATTCTCCATAGGTTTATTTCTAATATGGGATACGGCAATAGTATTTAACTTTGGAAAATCCTATTGAAGTCACTAAGGTCAGCTGGTTGTTCAAACAAATAAATTCTATCTAGAAAAAATATAAGAAAAACAAATTCACTAAATGCTTAAGATATTTGTTGCTATAAGTAACTATTCTTCATTTATTAAAAATATTTTATTAAGATATTTGAATCCATTGAATTTCTAGCATTATATGACGCTACTATTTACCCTCAGTCGACGCATGCGCCGCTTTTTTTTGGAAAATTATGTTTAATCGTTAATCTTACTATATAAAAACACTGACCATATAACATGTTATATGGTCAGTGATAAAAATGAGTCGGGTTTTCCTTCCTGACGATATATAGTTCCAGAACGCACGAATCGATTTAAACGGTTTTGCATTCGTTAGAAAGGTCTCGGGCTCCGTGAGGTTTATAGCAAAAAAATTTCAACAGGAAAGCGGGAAAATCATTTTTTATACATACAGCGCCATCTCTGAAACATAGTACGTACTACAAAAAAAATTCATCTAGATGGCGCCGGTGCGTGATACATTGTTTGACAGCTACTAATTGTTCTCTGCTTAGTTAATTTCATGTATCATACCGGTATTGTGTTCACTGTGAAATTGTGAAAAAAAGTAAAAAAAAATAAGTTATGCGTTTCCTCACATTTTAATTGGAACCCGTCAAATCACTCACGTGTATTGTGCAAACAGCAGCCATTTGTCTTTAACGTGGTAAGCTGATCTGTGTAAATTATCTGGATCGTCCATTTGAGGTTAAATTCACCACTCTGTCCATAGTCCAAAATTTCTAAAGTACGACGTGCGTAGGGATGTCACGATTAATCGAAAAATCGATTATAATCGATTATTTTGCCCATATTTTCGATTTAATTGAATCGATTAATGCCCTGGCATTAATTGTAATGATAATCGATTTTTTGAGAAAATAATCGAAAGAACTAACTTTACTCTTTTTCGCTCATTCGATTCTTTTTTAAGAACGCTTAAGAACTGAATGAACGAACCAAGAAGAAGAGAGACCTAAAATGAATAAAGCCATTCAATTTGTGAACCAAAATTGTATTGACCTACCAAAATTAAAATAAAATTTGTTACGAACCGATATTTCCCGGTGGGCAACCTCAGCTAGCTCAGTGTACCCAGAGATGGGTTGCTGGGTCCCAATGCCCTCAGTTCGTAGCCAGATCCCGAACAAGTTCCGTCTCGTTCGCTACAACATCGATTACAAACATCGATAACAACACAACATCAACAATAACAAACACAAGCATGCATACAAACGACAAACTACAGCTGAGTGGAATTACTGCTGGTCTGGTGTTGATGACCAGAGACGCGCCCACCCTTCCATACGATGGACAAAAGCGTAATATTTGTGGTCCATCGCCCTTATCGATAACTTAAGCAAAATAAAAATAAAAAAAAATGCCTATCTGGCCCTAACAGCTGATCAGAATGCAACAAATTTCAAATGGCTCCGTTACGCAGCGGAGTCTGGAAACATTTTTTGAAAATTAGCGAGTGTAATGAAAAATGAAACATATGCCATAAGGTGCTAAAGTGTTCAAATAACACAACGAACATGATGCAGCACTTGAAGCTAAAGCATGGGAAGGAGGATGAAGCTCTTAAAGTTAGTATTGAATTGAATAAAATTTCTTATTTAAACTCAATTTTTATATGGAAAAACTTATATTTTTAATTTTATTTTTTTGCTATTATGTTAAGAATATTATTTTCTATTGAACTATATAATAAAAATATTAACTTTTTATTTCCATAACATTAAAAAATAACAAAAACCAAAATTTGACAATTTTTCCTGTGTCAACAAATTGTTTGCAAAACCGTAAACCACGTGCAAGATCTGACATGAAACCAGAACGGTAACAAATTTACCGTTTTTTTTTATGCAGTCTGCTTTCACATGCAATTTATTAGAGTTTTATAATAATTTTAAGCAGTAGTTAATTGGATATATGATGGAATTCGCCCAATATTGGAATGATCCTTTCATTTATCCCGATGTTAACCATATTGACTTGTAGTGCCTATTTTTAGATGTATTTTGACGGAAAAAATGTTACAACGAATTAGAAAAGGACTATTTGCATATGTCTTGATAACACTTTCCAATTATATAGCTTATATATCCTCTAAATCGGCTATTGTTTAAGGTGCCATTTTCTCGCACAAACTTTCAATGGAGTTTTAGGGAACAAGGAAGCTAAAATTTTCCAACTTTTTTTTCGATATCGATTGAGTGGTTTCCATTTATTTTATATATACCATATTCCCAATCAAAATCGGCGAACTGAACAGAATACAGTATGAAATATAAAAAAACTTGTTAAATTCGCATTTTTTCTACTGAGCGTAAAATTTTGACGTCTGTCAGTCAATTAGTTTGTGAGATAGAGCGTCTTTTCTAAAGCATCTTTTGTTATTGTGAAAAAAATGGCGAAAATTTGGATTGATAATGAGTTTCCGGGGTCTGTCCCAGGGAAATCAACAATAATTGATTGGTATGCAAAATTCAAGCGTGGTGAAATGAGCACGGAGGACGGTGAACGCAGTGGATGCCGGAAAAAGGTGGTTACCGTCGAAAATATCAAACAAATTCACAAAATGATTTTGAATGACCGTAAAATAAAGTTGTTTGAGATAGCAGAGGCCTTAAAGATATCAAAGGAATGTGTTGGTCATATCATTCATCAACATTTGGATATGCGGACGACTGGCAGTCATTCGGCAGCTATGAAATATGACGAAGATTCGGGCATGAGAAACGACGAAAAAGACGGTTTTATTTCTGAAATCAATTTTTATACATACAGCGCCATCTCTGAAACATAGCATGTACTACAAACCAATATTTCAAGTAGATGGCGCCGGAGCGTGTTACCTTTTTAAAAAATAATTTATGCGTTTCCTCACATATTAATTGGAATCCGTCAAATCAATCACTTATATTGTGCAAATTTTCTTTCAATTCCAACAGCAACAAGTGTATTCACAGAACATAAGCGGAGAAAGAAGAAATACAATAAGAGAAAATGCCCGATTGAGTCAACGCGTGAGCTATGATAAATGTCTATTATCATTTTCCCTATTTAAATATCAGAATAAAGAGCATCTAGTTCTTTTGATGGCTGGTCAAGTTCTGTGTTTCTTTATTGAAAAAAATTATTAGCTACCGCGCTGCCGTTGGTAGCGGCAGAGGAGCCAAAAGCATATATCTATCTTATATACTATATTTGGGAGAGAGAGAGACTTATGTGCATATATATACATTGCACGCGGTCAGCGTGGGAATGCTGACTTAGCGTGAATGCTGTCTTCGCTTGAGACCTAAGTGGGTGATCGTATTTCACGTCCACTTGAGTTTATTTATATAATGCAACAAAGTGTTACTATTTACTTATTGGTACTTTGTACCCACGATATATGCACATACTACACCTCCGTTCTTTTTAAAATAACGTAATTAAATAAAGTTATTTTCATGTACTATTTTTTTTTAATTGTATCTTAATAGTATATATATGTCTGGTTTTAATATTACTGTGTTAATTAATGTGTTTTTAATATTAATGATCTAAAATGATTTATGGTATTGAGTTTTAATGAATAAAGGAAATAAAGATTATTTATTTTTTTTTTTTGAAATTATTAAAATTTATATATAATTATGTCTTTATTATATATATATATATATATATATATATATATATATATATATATATATATATATATATATATATATATATATATATAATTCTGTTTTTGCTTTTTTAGTCTATCTTTATGCACTATCTGTTGTTTCATATTTCGCACTTTAATTGTTATGTTATCATTTAATCCTATATCTAATACGTCATAAGGACCTTCGTATCTATTGTCTAGCTTATGACCTGTTTCGTTTTTTAAAAATACCGTATCTCCTACTTGTAGTTTTAGATCTTTTAAATTTTTGTCATATTCAAACTTTCTATCGGCCTTTGCCTTTTCTAACATAAGTCTAGCTCTTTTATATGCTATCTCTTATCTAAATCTTACTTCTCTAGCGTAATCATCTATATTATAAACTGGTTCTATTTTTTCTAACTTTTAAAATCTATGAACTGTTTTGGCAATCTTCCAAATACTAGTTCGTATGGACAATAATTATGCGCTATCGATGGTGTAGTGTTGAAACAATATGTAAAATATTGAATCCAAGTATCCCAGTCGGTTTTGTCGACCGATATGTATGAACGTACATATTCATTGAAAGTTCGGTGACTGCGCTCTATAGTCCCTAAGGTCTGGTGATGGTGTGCTGTTGATGTTATGTTTTTAACATTCATGTATTTGCACAGATTATTTATCAGTTGATTTTAATATTCGGTACCTTGGTCTGCGATGAACGTCTTCATCGGACCGTACTTTAATATAAAATCTTGAAATATCGCCTTAGCAATTGTTTTGGAATTTTTATTTGGTACTGGTATGGTGGCCAAAAATTTAGTCAAATCGCATATGATTGTAATAGCATACTCATTGCCTTCTTCCGATCGTGGAAGTGGTCCAATTGTATCTATTTTTACTATATCAAATGCTGTTGCTGGCGTTGGTGATACTGTTAATGGTGTTTTGTTATGTATTGTTGTTTTGGCTTGTTGGCATTTCAAACAAGTCTTTACATACTTAGCTATCGTCTTTGTCATTTGGGGCCAATAATAAAATCTTTTGATTTTTAACTGGGTTCGCGCGATACCAGTATGGCCTCCTTCTATAGGATCGTCGTGGAATTTTGTCAAAATTTCCTTAATTTTATCCTCATTATTTTTTTCTATGATTATCACCTTTTGTAGAATAGCTAGTTCTATTTTTTCGAGTACTCGATTGCCCTTTATTTTAAATTCATTTAGTGATACAAATTCAAATATTTGTTCACTTGGTGATATACGCATTTTTGTTATTTTATGCATTCCGGTCTTAGAAATAAGCCTTTGAAAGAATTGATTTAGATCAAATGTTTCATTAGAATATAGGTCATTAACATTAAAGCGTGAAACAATTGTTTTTCCTCGTTTTAATAAACACTTATGTTTATCTATTTTGATTAAAACATGTTTCCTTGTGTCATTATTGTTGACAACTTCATAGACTTTGGGCTTTTCTATAATTTGCTCATTTTTATTTGTTATTTCGACTTTTGATTTATGTTTGCTTTTATTTTCATATTCCGTTTATGATCTAGTTGTTACTTATAAGACTTCTTTATTAATTGTTTTTAATTCTTTAATTGTTATGCGTGATAAGGCGTCCGCAATATGATTATCCTTCCCCTTAAGGTATTCTACCGTAAAGTCATACTCTTCTAAATCCAGTCTCATACGTGTGAATTTGGAACTTGAATTTTTCATAGAGAATAGATATGACAATGGTCTACGATCGCTTTTTACCATGAAATGCTCTCCATATATGTATGGTCGAAAATGATTTATGGCCCAATGCTAATTCTTGTTCTGTAGTGGACTTATTACTTTCACCTTTAGTGAACATTCTTGAAGCGTATGCCACTGGAAGCTGTTGACCATTGTGGTCTTGTGTAAGTACCGCTTCGGATGACTCTTTACTAGCATCGGTTGTTATGCAAAATTCTTTGCTGATATCTAGGTGCTGCAATAATGTTGGTTTCCTTAATTCTTTTTTTAATATTCGAAAGCATTATTGCATTCTGCTGTCCATTCGAATTTAACATTCTTTTTACAAATCCTAGTTAACTGGCGTGAGTGATTAGAAAAATTTTTAATGAATCGTCTGTAATAATTACAGAAGGCTACGAAACGTCTAGCACTGTCTGCATCTGTTGGTAAAGGATATTTTTCTACAACTTTATATTTATATTAATATTATGTGACTTCTTTCATAAAGAAAGAACATTTCCCAGGATGAATTTTCAGATTATCACTGACCATATAACACATAGATCGGACATTTCATACAAGCGTTTTTGACACAAAATTTTCTTGCGAGGCGTCCCAGCAGAGGCTCGGCGTCGTTACGAGACGTCCCAGCAGAGGCTGAGCGTCGTTACGAAGTGTCTCAGCAGAGCCGAAGGCTGCCGAACGTTTTCGCTTAGCAGCAATCATTCTCATTCGGTCTGCTGCCGAGAGCACATGAAATGCGCAGGAATATATGTCTTTCAAGATCGTTAACAACAACAACATATGAGCGTGAAAGCATAATAGAGACCGCATATCGCCATGCTTCTCGCACTCCTGTCATTAATGTTGTTAGCAATCCACCCCCGTTTCGTTTGCTTGCCACTGTCATTGATGATGTCCGTCGATCTTTGTTTTGAGCTCGTGTGTATGCGTAGTTCGCTGTCCAGACAGGCAATAGTCAAATACACGCATAGCTTCTTGTGCGTATACAAATCTTTACATGTATGCGTGATTTTCGTTTGGAAGTCTTTCTGAACTCTGAAATCTTATTTCTGGCTTGCCAGAGAATTTTGGTTCAAGCGAGGGCTGCTTGAAAAGTTCTTCATTCGCAATGAACTAAAATATGTATATACAGTTTTAATGGAATTATTAGAAATATTTATTTTTTTTTTTGGTGTTTTATGCATAGGAAGAGCTATAAATTATTTTGCATGTTCATTAAAAATTATAATAAATATTTAGTAAATTAATTTCTAAAATTTAACATTAAATAATTATTTTTGGTGGACATTTTCTGTAATTTAATTAAATTGATAATACTATCATAATAATGAGGCTACAAAATAGTAATTTAATTCGAATGACATTTGAAATTATAGTTGCGAATGAAGAACTTTTCAAGCAGCCCTCGTTTGAACCAAAATTCTCTGGCAAGCCAGAAATAAGATTTCAGAGTTCAGAAAGACTTCCAAACGAAAATCACGCATACATATAAAGATATGTATACGCACAAGAAGCTATGCGTGTATTTGTCTATTGCCTGTCTGGACAGCGAACTACGCATACACACGAGCTCAAAACAAAGATCAACGGACATCATCAATGACAGTGGCAAGCAAACGAAACGGGGGTGGATTGCTAACAACATTAATGACAGGAGTGCGAGAAGCATGGCGATATGCGGTCTCTATTATGCTTTCACGCTCATATGTTGTTGTTGTTAACGATCTTGAAAGACATATATTCCTGCGCATTTCATGTGCTCTCGGCAGCAGACCGAATGAGAATGATTGCTGCTAAGCGAAAACGTTCGGCAGCCTTCGGCTCTGCTGAGACACTTCGTAACGACGCTCAGCCTCTGCTGGGACGTCTCGTAACGACGCCGAGCCTCTGCTGGGACGCCTCGCAAGAAAATTTTGTGTCAAAAACGCTTGTATGAAATGTCCGATCTATGTGTTATATGGTCAGTGAGATTATGTTGTCTACATAGCTCAAATACATTTGTTAAATTTTTGAGCATATGTTTTTCTGAACAACCTATTACTACAAAATCATCCATATATAGAAATGCTTGCGATGGTTCAAGACCAGCGAATACAATTGTCATCATACGTTGGAAAGAGTTTGGTGCTACTTTCAGTCCGTATGGTAGTCGCGTGAAGCGATATGAGCTTTTTCTATCATTCTCTAATTCTATCTGGTGGAATCCAGACATTAGGTCGAGACATTAGAAATATTTTGCTCTTCCTAATTGATCAAGAATATCTTCTATTGTGGGAAGTGGAAATTTGTCTGATAATAGTTTCTTATTTATTTGACGATAGTCCACTGCTAATCGCCATCTTTTTTCCGTTGAATTCGGCAGTGGTTTCTTCGGAACCAAAAGTAATGGTCTATTATATTCAGACATTGACGGTTTAACAATTCCATTATCTATTAATTTTTTGACTTGTCTAGCGATTTCTGGTTTTTTACTATCTGCCATGCGATAGTTTATTATGTAGACCGGTGTTTTATCTCCCAATCTGAGTTTTTGTTTGTAAAAGTTATTAGCCGATATTGGTTCTGTTTCCAAACCAAAAATATTGCTAAATTCTGTGCATAAATTGGTTAGTACTGTATTAATCTGATTTGGAAATCTCAGTTGTTTAAATATTTCTTTGGTTCTATTTTTATTTTCTAATGGTGTTGCACATATGTCGTAATCTTTCATTGATTCACATTTAATCTTCGCGCCCTCTATTATGGCGTCTTTAGTATTTGTATTTATGATGCGAATCAGTGCGTTTTCGCTATCTACGATTGTGCTCGCTATTATTATACCCGGCTGTAACTCCTGATTTGGTACTACAACCGCTTTATCGCTGGTGAGTAATTTGACTTGTCTAATTACTTCGCATCTAGCTGGCAATAATAATATGTTACATAAAATTGGAATATCTATGTGTCTATTGAAGTTATTGGGTCTTATTATGAACCAGTCTTGATTACTTTGAAATTCTAATATGAATTTAATGAAATCTAAGCCGATTATGCCATCGCATAGTATCGGAAAATTCTCAGGTACTACATGAAACTCATGGGGTACTAGAACATCCTGAATGCGTAAGTCAAGATCGATTGCTCCTATAGACTGTATGGTCCCTTGCCCAATACCTGTAATATTGGATATATTACTGACATTTAAATTTATATTCATTTATATTCATTTGCTTAGTCTTTTAGCAATGAAATGTCTGCACCTGTATCTATTAATAATGTGAAGACTGTGTTCGTTTTGTGGTTATTTGCTTTCATGAATATATTCAGATTTAGTTTTAATTTAAACACTTTTACTGCTGATTGCTTAAGGGGGCTGGCTGTTTTCCGATTGTACATTACGCACATTTCGGTTGTTATTGTCATTTTGGGTTTGATTGTTACATTGGTTTTGGTTACCCCTTCGGTTACCTCCACCTCTGTTATTACCGCGGCCGCGATAACTTCCGCGACCTCTGTTATTATTGTTATAGCCATGAGTATAGTTCTGGTTGTAATTATTTCTGACTCTACTTCGATAGTTGGCATTATAATTACCTCGTCTGTTGTTCCCATTATAAAATAAAACTGTATTAGAATTGCCTGTCATTTCTGTACTGCAATGCATATATTTTTCCATTGCATCATTGAATGTATTAAATGTTCCTGCTGTTAAGATCATTTTTGGTGACTCATTGGCACAATCTTTGATCATTGCCGATATCTACTCTTTTGTCGCGAATTTGTCGGCATTGTCGGCGTCTAATCCACCGTCTATGTAATCTGCTTCTAGCTGCTTATGCATATTGTCTATTTCGGTCGCATATTGGTATGCGGTCTTGCCTTTCTGTTGGGCATTCATTAACTTTGCTTTTATAACGTCAGGTGATTCGCCTTTTACGTTTGCTTGCAATATGTTAATTATTGCTTGTATGGACGTCGCATGTTCTACTTTATACGTCAGTGGGCCAATAATTTTGGTCTTGATGACCTCTACGGCTAAAGCGTCCTGATCTCCTTTAGTTAGATCTGTTAATTTTAATGCTTTCACAAACCTGTTTAGGTGAAGTTTCTTACCATCGAATTCAGGTATTGTGGCGGATACCTGTTTAAGGTATGCTCTCTGAGCTTCTACTGTATTGGCCATGTTTATTATAGCTGGTTGTGGTTTATTATACTTTATTTCATCTATTGATTCTATATCGCTTTCGATATCTAGATCTTCTTGCGGTTGTGACTCGTCTAGGTCTATTAACTGGTTCTCGTCGAATTCCGCTATTTTGGTTATATCCGTTGGGACTTCTATTATAATGATATGTCTAACACTAGTATTATATAATCTTTTACCGAATGAATTAAGAACTTTTAAGCATTGAGCTTTATGTTCTTCAGTAAGTTTTGTCTTTGTTTTTAAGTATTAGGGTTTGTAACGCGTTATATTGCGCTATCAATACCTTTATGTGCAAAATTAGCGTCTGAGTTTTTATCAGCGCGTTTTTGTTGATGCATTTATATGATTTGTCAAAAGCATCTCTAATATTGTTTATGGTTGTTACTAAATTTAGCCATTCCATGTAGGTACATTTTAGCGATGTAGTCACACCTGTCCCCTGTGGTATTAATGGGTATGGTCTGTACTATCACTGACCATATAACACATAGATCGGACATTTCATACAAGCGTTTTTGACACAAAATTTTCTCGGCGTCGTTACGAGACGTCCCAGCAGAGGCTGAGCGTCGTTACGAAGTGTCTCAGCAGAGCCGAAGGCAGCCGAACTCTTCGTTTCATTCTTACTTGGGCTGCTGCTGGGAGAGCATGAATTGCGCAAGAATGTACGCCTTTTAGAAGCGTAGACAACAACAACTAATGAGCGAGAAAACATGATAGAGATCGCATATCGCCATGCTACTCCCACTCTTCTCATTAATGTTGTGAGCAACCCACCCCCGTTTCGTTTGCTTGCGACTGTCATTGATGATGTCCCTTGATCTTTGTTTTGAGCTCGTGTGTATGCGTAGTTCACTCTCCAGACAGGCAATAGACAAATACACGCATAGCTTCTTGTGCGTATACATATGTTTACATGTATGCGTGATTTTCGTTTGGAAGTCTTTCTGAACTCTGAAATCTTATTTCTGGCTTGCCAGAGACTTTTTGTTCAAGCGGGGGTGGCTTGAAAAGTTCTTGTATTTTTAGTCGTTTTCGAAATTTGGCATTTTGGACAATTTTTAATATAATTCGTTATTTCACATGCCATGTTTTCCCAATAATAATGTCATTTAATTTTTAAACATTTTAATGCTATTATTCGCAAGGTAACTACTTTTCGCACCCAGTCATTAACTATGACTTCGTATACATTGGTTATTTCTTTCAAATCTTTAATTGTTATTCGAGATAGTGCATCAGCTAGGTAATTGTCTTTACCCTTTAGATACTCTAATGTGAAATTATATTCCTCTAATTCGAGCCTTATACGTGTATATATCTAATAATGGCTTAATTCATAGTTTTGAATGAGCCTGCTTTTAAAATTGCTTGTATCCTTAACCTTCGTCGATATTTGAGGCTTCAAACGCAGAGACTCTGTCTCATTCATAAACTGAGTTGCTGTGTTTCCCTTTTGATGCACATTTGCTATTTTGGTAACGTACGTAGACTCTCCTGCAGTTGTGGCTTGAAGTTTAGCAAATCTTGCTATTATTGTTCTGTATTTTATTTTATTTATGTTAACCTCGGATATGGTTACCAAATTCAACATTAATACTGTGTTGTGCGTTATTAATGGTGCTAGTGTCAAACTACGTGTGTTTGTTATTAAGAAATTGCATTTCTTTGTAATTAATTTACACATGGTGCACAGCGCTAAAATTTGTGTTTACTTCTATTTCGCTTATTCTTTTCCTCAGCTTTCGTCACTCTCCTAACTAGTGCTCTCTCATTGCATTCTTATCTATTTACTTGCGCTCTTAACGCAAGCTCTTATCATTAACTTTTTCTTATTTTCTCTCTCTCTTGCTTTTTTGCATTGTGTTATTGCTGTTTGTCATCCTACAACATTTGACACAAGTTTAGTTACTTTAAAAATATATAACTTAATTTAATATTTAATTATTACTTTTTTTTGTTCTTATATTCCTTACAATCATGACTACGTGCTGCATTAAAGTCTGTAAGCGCATGTTAAATGTGCAGATTTCACCGTGCGTGTCAAAGATTACAGTAAGACTGGCCTTTAATGGTGTTGTGAATCTTGCCGTAAGGCGGATGTTAATGTGTAATCTTTTGCACTGCACTCGCGAAATAATTTCTGTGCTTTTTAAAAAAACAGTGACCTTCATAAGGTATTCCAAACAATGCAATTTAAGTTTAATAATTTTAAAATTTTTCCTGAGCCGTCTATTGTGGGTGTGCCTTCTTCTAGTAGCTCATCACCGGAGGTAATTATTACTCCGGTTTTGACTACTGAAAATATTACTCAAACAATTCCTTCTGCAGCTAATTCAAACCCGCGTAGCTTTAAATCCACTAGACCCAAGAAAGATAGGCCTTCCAATGGTATTACTCTTGTATCATCCGAGGTTAATCATCTTCGGGTGTTTTATTCCCCTAAGCATCCCGCGCCTGCAAATGTTCTTCCTAGCATAGTGCAGACTGCCAGACCTCTTAAGTCTGTACCTAATAGACGCCAAATTTTTATTTCTCGCCTGGCATCTGACACTTCAACTGAAGATGTTAAGGCGTATATTTCAAACAAACTTAATAATTATTGTCCCAACATGACCGTTGGGAAATTCAAATTTAAGCATCGTAGAGAAATTTCATCCTTCAAGATATCTGTCCCAACAAGTGCATTTAGTACTATTTGTACCAATGCTTTTTGGCTCGATGATATGGAGTACAGTACGCAAAAGAGACATAAGTCATCATCTCCGCCTTCTCTTCCTACTAATGTTCCTTCAAAAAATTAATAAAATCTTCCCTTCTGTTTGCTTATCAGCATGTTAGAGACCTTAAGTCAAAACTTTCTATCCTTTATGTTGATAGTTTTTCCATTGAACACAACATTTTGACATTTACTGAGACCTGGCTTAAACCTGATATTCTTGATGCATCTATAATTTCACTACTTTATGTTACTTATAGATGTGATAGAATAGATAGAAAAGGTGTTGGTGTCGTTATTGCGATAAAATCTAATCTTATATCGCAATTAGTAAATAACTCCCCCACTTATATAGAAACTGTATGTGTGAAAATGCGAATTCATAACATTAACTTATATATTTCCTGTTCATATATTCCTCCCCAGTCTGATTTATCTGTATACCTAGCTCACCTAACGGTAATTCAATCTTTGTCCAGCATGCTTTTGGATAAAGAATGTTTGGTAGTTGTTGGTGACTGTCGCGGGTCGGATTAATCGAATAATCGATAGTTATCACAGTAGGGTATTTTCGAATTAATGAGTTATGGGCACACTCAGATAAGCATGTCGCAGCATGCAAAAGATTAAAAGATCACATTGTATTTTGTCGAGGCGGGAGAAACAACTGCGGTAAGCTAACTATAAGATTGATGAAGTAGTTTTCTCATTGTAACCTCTAACAGAATAAAACAAGTTGTATTGGGAATTTGGTTGGATTTCTTGTATTGGGCGACTCCCACATCGATCGTGGTTACCGATGCAAGCCAGCGCAACACCCTTGCATAGTTGAAAATCGCCCCTGCCTCGTAGGGCAACTACATTGGCGCTTTTATTCGCAGTTCTATTAAGGACTGCAAGGGATACTTGCGTTGGGACCCAAGTGGTGCAATTAGGAATTGTAACCCACCCAGCTATAGAGTTTCCATTCGGAGTGTTACGATGAGTAAAGTAACACGATCACCCCGGAGGAGCCCACGAATTGGGCTGGATACGGCTGGCACGCAGGGCGTGACGCAGCCAGAAACACAGAGCAGTACAGAAACTGCTCAACTGAGAGTTCCCGGGCAGAAACCGGCACTAGCCGGAGGCCCCAGCAAGGAGACTGCGGGCACAAGTGCACAAGTTGCGGGAACAGTATCCGCAAGCACTAGCATATCAGTATTGACGGCACCAGCAGCTGCCAGCATCCAGGTGGAAGACCTCCTGCTGAAGATCGCCACGCTGGAGAAGGAGTTGCAAAGGTTAAGGCCGATGGATCCCGTTATCCAAAGAAGTACAGGAATGAGTGAGAAAGCAAGCGGCGAACCGTTCGTCTTAGCAGAAACCGTTACTTCGACGAACCGTTTGAGTGGAAACTTGAGTGAGTCGCCATATTTGAGTGGAAACCTACACGTGACGCCATGTTTGAGTGCAAACTAGGATGCGACGCCTTTTTTGAGTGGAAACTCAAACGTGGTGCCACACTTGAGTGGAAATATGAGTGTGATGTCATCAGTGAGTGAAATGTTAGCCACGCCATGTTTGAGTGGAATTCATTCGAGCGGTACTTCCGCATTGGAGATGCCATCCGCCCAATTAAGGACAGTTCCAGGGGTCTGTCATCCAACGTCGAGTCACCGCTATTCTCAACGGGCACTGCGCTACCGGCGCAATGTTGTGCCACATCCCAGCCACATTTACTGCAAACCCATGTGGTGACGCCATCACCCATGAGCACGTGGAATGCGTCTGGCAATATCGGTACAGCCCCCCGAAAGCTGATATTTTCCTGTGCGTTTACGGAGACGACGCGTGCATACAATTGCACGGAGTTGGAAAACAACCAACGATTGCTGAAAGCATTGAAAGGAGACGCCCGCGAGGCCGTCAAGTCGCTGCTAATCCATCCGCGGAACATAAATGATGTCATGGAGCAGCTGCGGTTCAGATATGGTCGTCCTGAACAGTTGATACGTAGCCAGCTCAACAGCGTGCGAGAACTGCAGACTTTACAAGAGCATAACTTGGCAAAGATTATTCCGTTTGCCACTCGTGTGAGTAACTTAACTGCCTTCTTGCGCACCGCTAGTGGAGAACACCATCTAGCAAACCCAACCCAGTTGGAGGAACTGGTCGGAAAGCTGCCATCGAGTGCACGATTGGATTGGGCCAGACAGTCCGCTGCGATTGTTCCATACCCGACTGTCGAGCACTTGAACATTTGGTTGATGAACTTTGCTCGGATCGTGTCGACAATATCTGACGTCGACACCAAGGAGCCTAAGCGGAGGGTGGTACATGCCAGCACCAAGCCAACAGAGGAACGACATCGGAGTCACTGCAGCGATTGTCCTATATGCGGTGGAAAGCATACAGTCCGGGACTGCAAGGAGTTCCAGAGAGTTTCCCCACAAGTCAGTTGGAAGTATTTAAAGGAGCATCGGTTGTGCTACTCGTGTTTAAAGAGTGGCACGAGCATGTAGAGCAGCAATCGAATGCAGAGTCAACGGATGCAAGAAGAAGCATCACTACTTGGTCCACGACTCACCACAGAGTCCCTACAGGGCATCGCCGTCAGCGAGCCACCGAGGGAGCAAGCCAGAACCAGCGTCGCAGCGCATGGGGATCGGCAGCAGGAACGGCACGCCGCAGCCAGCGAGTGCTGACAGACCAGATGAACTTAAGTTGTGTTGACGCCGAGGCAGAGCGATTATTGTTTCGCATATTGCCAGTGACGTTATACGGAGCAACGAAGCGGATAAATACGTTTGCGCTTCTGGATGAAGGCTCATCGGTGACTATGATCGACGACGACATAGTAGAGGCACTGGAATTGAAGAGTAAGCGCCGACAACTTAATGTTCTATGGTTTGGAGGAAGGGCAACCAGAGAGCCAACCAATGTAACGAGCCTGAAAATAAGTGGCGTGGACATGGTTAAGCGTCACGCGTTGCGAAATGTGTATGCCATCTCGAACTTGAGCTTACCAATGCAAAGTCTACGACGTCAAGACGTACAGGCTACGGACAAACATGCGCGACTGCCGATGAAACCATACAACAATGTGGTACCAAAGGTACTCATCGGATTGGATCACGCGCACCTTGGGATACCGATGCGAACCAGACGATTCGCATTGAAGGGACCTTATGCGGCCGCCACAGAGCTTGGATGGGTGGTGTTTGGGCCCATAAGAGATCAACAGTTGAAGAACTCACCGAAGTCATGCCTACTTGCAGCATCTCAGGGAGATGCTATAGAAAAGATGGTGAATGACTACTTCGAGACGGAGAACTTTGGGGTGAAGCCCTCGCGTCCGGTCGCAGCTAGTGATGACGAACGAGCCCAGAGAATACTCGAAGAAGCCACGGTGAAGCTGACCAAAAGATACCAGACCGGATTACTGTGGAGAAGGGACGATGTTGTACTGCCAAGGAGCTACGACATGGCCCTCCGCCGGTTGGTAAATATTGAAGGGAAAATGAAGCGCGATGCGTGGTTCGCACAGGCATACAAAAGAATAATACAGGACTACGTCAACAAGGGATGTGCTTGGCGTTTAGAGCATAACGAGGTTACGTCTGCGAACGGTAGCAGACTTTGGTACTTGCCACATTTTGAAGTTGAAAATCCAGTTCATAAGAGTATGAGGAAAACCAAGAAGCGATAACGTGTGCATTAGGAGAGTATGGTTTACAGAATCAAATGCTTTACTGAAGTCAGTGTAGATGCCGTCCGTTTGCATCGAGCTATGAAACCCACTAATGATAATAGAGGAGAGTTCCAATAAGTTTGTGGTAGTAGATTTGGATCTCACAAAGCCATGCTGGGTTGGTGAGATGATTGAGCTACATAAGTGTTGGAGTTGAGAAGTAATGATTTTCTCGAATAACTTAGGAATAGCAAACAACTTAGAAATAGCTCTATAGTTCATGACATCAGATTTAGAGCCTTTTTTATGTAAGCGAATAACATTAGATTCTTTCCATAACTTAGGAAATAATCCGGTCGAATCGGACGAACAAAAAGTTTAAGAATTGGCTTACAGAGCGAATTAGCACAGTATCGGAGAACACAGCCACGCACCCCATCTGGCTCAGGAGAAAAAGATCTGCGGAACGAAAACAGAGTTAGATATAAGGATAAGGACACTTAGTCATACAACTTAGTCGAATATGTATCCTGGAAAGAATCTGCATATAAGTCCGAAATATATTGATCGGTACTAGCTGTTTTCTCGTTTAGAATTAAGGAGAAGGATATCTAGCAGTTTTGCGTTTTAGATTTACGAAATTGTAGGTCTGCTTTGGGTCTTTTCAAATTGTAATCTACAGTGAGTTATGTATACACTATAGCAACGGTGGTTTAGAGTATCAAAGCCAGACTTAGCGCTAACATACCTTGAAAAATCAGTAAGCCTACCAGATAATTTGAACTTTTTGTAAAGTTTAGATTTCAAATTTTTAAGTCTACAAAGTTCCCTAGAGAACCAAGGTAGTTTTGTAGACTTAGAATGATACACCCTAGGAACATTGATTTCAAAAATAGAATTAATAGCTCTATAAAAAAATATCAATCGCACCTTTTAAATTATTAGAAGAGTACAATTCCGACCAATCGTAGTTATTAAATAAAATGTTAAGATCACTAAAGTTCACTTTACGTAAGCAGTAATATTTAGTGGATGCAAATGTTTTATTTTGCTGTTCGGATGGTAACAGCAAAATAGCGAGCTCTAAAGTGGGGTGGAACGCATCTTCAGGTGAAACTAAAGGATCAATTCTTACAACAGTATCGCATACCTGTACAAGATCAAGTATTCGGTTGCTACTATTTTGAATTGAGTTAATTTGAGATAGACTTAATTCAAGAAATCCCGACAGAAACTCGTTAGAAGACAAAAACACGTTCTTATCCGGCCAAATAACATTGGGCAAGTTATAGCCAATGTAGTTGCCCTACGAGGCAGAAATCCAACCAAATTCCCAATACAACTGGTTTTATTCTGTTAGAGGTTACAATGAGAAAACTACTTCATCAATCTTATAGTTAGCTTACCGCAGTTGTTTCTCCCGCCTCGACAAAATACAATGTGATCTTTTAATCTTTTGCATGCTGCGACATGCTTATCTGAGTGTGCCCATAACTCATTAATACGAAAATACCCTACTGTGATAACTATCGATTATTCAATTAATCCGACCCGCGACATCCCCGCCCCGGTGAAGGAACCGCCTTCACCACATCTAGGACTGCTAGCTTGGAGATGGGTCGCATTACAACTCTCGGTCGATCGTTATCTGTAACGCGCACACTCGCTCGTCGAGGAGTACCATCCTGGCTGGTATGTAGCTCCTCCAGTTTCCCTTTGCGCCACTCCCTGCGTGGCACTGCTGGATCACATATGAACACCACGTCTCCGCGGCACATTGGCTTGCTACGAGCGCACCACTTCTCGCGCCGCACCAGCGTTGGTAGGTACTCCAATACCCAACGTCTCTAGAAACGATCCCTCAATTGTCGTGCTATGCGCCACTGCTTCCTCGTGGCGCATTCCTTGGGCGGCTGCGTGCAGCATGGCGTATCTGGAACGTTTGCTGCTCCCTTGAGCAGATTATTTGGCGTCAGAGGGCCCTCCTGGTCCACTGCAATCGGCAAGTGGGTGAGAGGACGCGAGTTTACAATGTTCTACGCCTCAATCAGTAGGTTCTCCAGTATGTGCTGCTTCGGCGCCACCTCCTTCATTGTGTGGCGCAACACCCTCTTGACGCACTGCACCATTCTCTCCCAGACTCCTCCTTCAGATGGGTATGCTGGGCAATTAAAGATACATTCGATGCCTCTGGTCGATAGCTCGTCTTGAATCTTCTCTGGTTCAAACACTTCTATGAACCTTCGGGCTTCCCGGTCAGCTCCGACAAAATTCTTGCCGTTGTCGCTGCGCAATCTAAGCACAGGACCACGACGGCAAATAAAGTTCCTGATGACAATTATGCATGAATCGGGTGACAAGTCATGCGCTAACTCCAGATGAATTGCTCTTGTCGTCAGGCAAGTGAACAAGGCTACCCATCGCTTTTCCTTTCGACGTCCAATAGTCACAAACAATGGTTAAAAGTAGTCCACTCCGGAATATTTAAGTGGCCATCCATTAGCTTCCAGTCGGTCCCTTGGCAGGGGACCCATCATGGGTGGCTCCGGCTGCGCCCAGCGCAGCTTGCATAGTCTGCATGACGAAATTACCTTCTGCAGCATTCGGCGTAAATTCGTTACCCAGAACTTTGTCCGGATCTCGCAAATTGTAGCATCTACATTCTGATGCTTCATTCTCTCGTGGTAATGAGCCACGAGCAGCTCCGTGAACACGTGTCGGTGTGACAGGATCATCGGTCTCCTCGCACTATACGGTATGGATAGTGCGGCATCAATTCTTCCATAGGCGCGTAGGACACCGTTTGTGTCCACATAGGGTGCCAATCCCCTTATGTCGCTCTTACGGGTAAACATCTCTTTATCGGTGGCAGGCCGCATCTCCTCAGGGAACATCTCCTGTTGCGCCCATCTAACCAATAGAAGCTCTGCCTTCTCGCATTCGGCAGCGGTGAGGCCATGTTTCTCGAGCCCGCTCTTTTGTCCACGGCAACATCTCGGGAACCTTAGGTCCCAAGACACAGTCCTTACTAGCTTGTTGTAGCTCGAGTACCTCTGAAATGGGATAAAGAAGTTGTTTGCGGCAATCAGGGCAAACTTATTAACCGTCACTTCTTCATCTTCAATGGGCGTGATTTCCATGTAACTCTCTGATTGGGGCCATTCCCTGACTGGCTTCTTCAGGAACGCTGGTCCTTGCATCCATCGTGATCCCAGGCTGAGATCCACTTGATGCTTCGGCCGCGTTGCATCGTCTGCGGCATTGACCGCAGTTGGCACCCATCTTCATTGGGATACCTCTGTCGACTCCAGAATCTCCGACACACGATTTCCAACAAACTGCTTGTATCGGCGGTGGCTGCTGCCAATCCAATGCAACACCGTTCTGGAATCGGTCCATAGTACTATGTCGCTAATGGCCACACTGTGCTCGGCTTTGACAGTGTACATCAGTCTGGTTCCCAATACTGCAGCTTGCAGCTCCAGACGTGGTATCGACATGGTCCTCATTGGGGCGCACTTCGTTTTGCCACATACAAAACACAAGTCGACATCTCCGTCCTCGTAAGTAATCCTCCAGTAACTCACGGCTGCAAACGCGTCTTTGCTTGCATCGACGAAGACGTGCATCTGTAAGTCCCGCACTGATCTCGCACCAAAGTAGTGGCGCGGACTCCGGAACCTTTCTATGGAGCACAATTGCTGACGCCATCTCTGAAAGGCGTCTCCGATCTCAATTGGTAGTGGTTCATCCCAGGGCACACACCTTCTCCAAATATCACGCAATAATAGCTTGGCAGTTATGGTGAAACAGCAGAGAAACCCTAGGGGATCAAAGGTAGACATCATTAGACTTAAGAATTCTCTCTTTGTTGGAATTCTCTCTCCATTTAGTACGCTCTTGGGCACCCTGTGGTACTTCACGTTAAATTTAAAGTCATCTGTAGCTGGCTGCCAGTACATGCCCAGAACTTTATCCTCAGCTTCGCCCCATACAACACTCTTCACTGGATCATGTTGTCCTAGTGCTGCGACGACCGCTGGGGAACTTGATGTGAATCTGCACAATTCAAATCCGGCTCCTGCGTGAATGTCCCTTACTCGTGCTGAAACGTCAATGGCTTCGCCCTCATTAGCGAAACTGTCCACATAGTCGTCCACATAGTGATACTCGGTGATGGCTCTGACTGCTCGCGGATCTGAGTGCTGTTATTGTGCTGAATTGACACTTTTTACGTAATGTGCTGCACATGGTGAGCAGGCGGCTCCAAATGTCATTACAGTCATCTCATACACGTCCGGGTCCCGAAAGTCTTTACCGTCACGCCAAAGACATTATTGGCCGCATCTATCCTGTGGCTGGATCAACACCTGATGAAACATTTCCTTGATGTCTCCACAAACGGCTACAGTTCCCTCTCGAAAGTGGAATAGCACTGCTGGCAATGATCTGTAGTGTTCTGGTCCTTTCAACAACACTGAATTTAGTGGCACATTCCCAACTTTCGCGGCTGCGTCGAAATCTAACCGAATCTTTCCTGGCTTATTCGGATTCTCCACTCCAAAATGTGGCAAGTACCAAAGTCTGCTACCGTATTCTTTTGTATGCCTGCGCGAACCACGCATCGCGCTTCATTTTCCCTTCAATATTTACCAACCGGCGGAGGGCCATGTCGTAGCTCCTTGGCAGTACAACATCGTCCCTTCTCCACAGTAATCCGGTCTGGTATCTTTTGGTCAGCTTCACCGTGGCTTCTTCGAGTATTCTCTGGGCTCGTTCGTCATCACTAGCTGCGACCGGACGCGAGGGCTTCACCCCAAAGTTCTCCGTCTCGAAGTAGTCATTCACCATCTTTTCTATAGCATCTCCCTGAGATGCTGCAAGTAGGCATGACTTCGGTGAGTTCTTCAACTGTTGATCTCTTATGGGCCCAAACACCACCCATCCAAGCTCTGTGGCGGCCGCATAAGGTCCCTTCAATGCGAATCGTCTGGTTCGCATCGGTATCCCAAGGTGCGCGTGATCCAATCCGATGAGTACCTTTGGTACCACATTGTTGTATGGTTTCATCGGCAGTCGCGCATGTTTGTCCGTAGCCTGTACGTCTTGACGTCGTAGACTTTGCATTGGTAAGCTCAAGTTCGAGATGGCATACACATTTCGCAACGCGTGACGCTTAACCATGTCCACGCCACTTATTTTCAGGCTCGTTACATTGGTTGGCCTTCCTTACTCTGGTTGCCCTTCCTCCAAACCATTGAACATTAAGTTGTCGGCGCTTACTCTTCAATTCCAGTGCCTCTACTATGTCGTCGTCGATCATAGTCACCGATGAGCCTTCATCCAGAAGCGCAAACGTATTTATCCGCTTCGTTGCTCCGTATAACGTCACTGGCAATATGCGAAACAATAATCGCTCTGCCTCGGCGTCAACACAACTTAAGTTCATCTTCAGTGGTCTGTCAGCACTCGCTGGCTGCGGCGTGCCGTTCCTGCTGCCGATCCCCATGCGCTGCGACGCTGGTTCTGGCTTGCTCCCTCGGTGGCTCGCTGACGGCGATGCCCTGTAGGGACTCTGTGGTGAGTCGTGGACCAAGTAGTGATGCTTCTTCTTGCATCCGTTGACTATGCATTCGATTGCTGCTCTACATGCTCGTGCCATGTGCCCACTCCTTAAACACGAGTAGCACAACCGATGCTCCTTTAAATACTTCCACCTGACTTGTGGGGAAACTCTCTGGAACTCCTTGCAGTCCCGGACTGTATGCTGTCCACCGTATATAGGACAATCGCTGCAGTGACTCCGATGTCGTTCCTCTGTTGGCTTGGTGCTGGCATGTAGCACCCTCCGCTTAGGCTCCTTGGTGTCGACGTCAGATATTGTCGACACGATCCGAGCAAAGTTCATCAACCAAATGTTGAAGTGCTCGACAGTCGGGTATGGAACAATCGCAGCGGACTGTCTGGCCCAATCCAATCGTGCACTCGATGGCAGCTTTCCGACCAGTTCCTCCAACTGGGTTGGGTTTGCTAGATGGTGTTCTCCACTAGCGGTGCGCAAGAAGGCAGTTAAGTTACTCACACGAGTGGCAAACGGAATAATCTTTGCCAAGTTATGCTCTTGTAAAGTCTGCAGTTCTCGCACGCTGTTGAGCTGGCTACGGGCTCTCTCAGCAGCAGCCCAAGTAAGAATGAAACGAAGAGTTCTGCTGCCTTCGGCTCTGCTGAGACACTTCGTAACGACGCTCAGCCTCTGCTGGGACGTCTCGTAACGACGCCGAGCCTCTGCTGGCACGCCTCGCAAGAAAATTTTGTGTCAAAAACGCTTGTATGAAATGTCCGATCTATGTGTTATATGGTCAGTGGTACTATGCTATGTGTTATAAAATTATTTTATATTTTTTTTTTTTTTCTAGGTCATTAGCACATTTGCGGTGTTGTCGTCTGCTTTCGACTTTGTTCCGCCCATAATGATAAACTTTTTTTTGTTTTAGTTAAAGACATAGATATATCTTGAATAATTTTTCAATTAAAACTGCTATTGTTTTGAGCTACATTAAAACTCTATACCACTTCCCTATTTAATGATTGAATTCATTATACTCAGTTTACATAGAGAGCAATTAGCAATTTTACAATATTTTACTTTTATTAAATTTACGACTGAGTATAATGTGTTAGTTATGAAAATGGGGTCCTAATAAGTTAGTAATGTTTGTTGTTGCAGCGGGAACCGCATTGGCAACATTAATAATATTTGGGCGGTTGGAGCTATGGCGTTTAACGCAGCTCGCCGCTTTACTTCGCACCACGAAGTTGAATGTTGACAGCCGCAAGGCACTCTTTGTAGCGCTGTCGGTCTTCCTCTTTAGTTGCCGTCCTCGGCAATTCGATTTTAAGTCTTCTTGCACTGAGTAGTTTTATACGACAGCCACCTCGCTTCTTTTTAGGTGGCTGCTCCCTCGCTGCTGTCCGTGCCTTGTACTCTTCAATGGTCAAGGGCTTTGGTCCCGCGGTTGGATCTACCTCTATTGCCTCTCTAAGGCTTGGCAGATCCCTTTGCTCGATTGGAGCAGGTTGTTCAAAAGTCGGCTTGGCGGTCATTCATTAGTCCCTCGGCGCAGCAGTGAGCGGCTCCAGGCCCACCGCTTGTTTTTGCTTTGTAACACTTTTGTTTTTGTGTTTAAATATGTTTTCATTTATATGTATATGCACACGTGTATATCTTTTTATATAGAGATGTATATATTTTTATGCACCATCGTATTAAATAGTATGTATATTTCCGTTTGCTTTATGTCGAATTGGTTGGTTACTTGCACTTTGTTTTGACAACTTTGGACATATCTTTTTATTTCGTTTTGTTTGCTTCACTTTAGGACTTCATTTGTTCGTTTTGCAGACAAAATTAAAATTCTAGACGTACACGTGTGTATCATAATTTCATTGTTTATCAGTTTTTTATTAATATTATTATTGGTATTATTTTTAAATCCTCCTTTAAGTTAACACTTCTTTTTAACTTTTCACATTCGAAGAGCCTTAGCTCTCTGTCACGGTCGCCATATGATAATTGTCTATTATCATTTTTCCCTATTTAAATATCAGAATATAGAACATCTAGTTCTTTTGATGGTTGGTCAAGTTCTGTATTTCTTTATTGAAAATAATTATTAGCTACCGCGCTGCCGTTGGTAGCGGCAGAGGAGCCAAAAGCATATATCTATCTTAAATACTATATTTGGGAGAGAGAGAGAGTCTTATGTGTATATATATGCATTGCACGCGGTCAGCGTGAGAATGCTGACTTAGCGTGAATGCTGTCTTTGCTTGAGACCTAAGTGGGTGATCGTATTTCACGTCCACTTGAGTTTATTTATATAATGCAACAAAGTGTTGCTGTTTACTTATTGGTAATTTGTACCCACGATATATGCACATACTACAGAGCACACGAAGATCATTGGCATCATACAATCGTTTGGCATTGCAATATGATCCCACTGCGATCTACAGTGATGATGAAAATTTAGATATTGGACCAATGACGACTATATGCCGATATTGCAATGCGTTAAAGTTTAAAAGAGAAACGGCTGGATTGTGCTGCGCAAATGGAAAAGTCAAACTGGATACATTACTTACACCACCACAGCTACTCAAACAATTTATCGGTGGAAGTGATCCCGATTCCAGCCATTTTCTTCAACATATCCTTGAATATAATAACTGCTTTCGCATGACTTCTTTTGGAGCTCATATCATTGGAGAAGGCGGCTTCATTCCGACTTGCAAGGTAAAAGATATAACACAAATACCATGCACTCACACCAATACAATACATTGCAACACATAACAACTACATATACACCACAAATTACACCACTGTGTTATTCAACAAATGATTGTTTGCAGTTACAGACAAAAGGACCAATATAATATTTGCGATGGTGCCAACACCAGTTTCTTGCAATCAATTTCTACAAATATATTTCATTTCGTCGATGGTGGATCAGCTGAATGTGCGGTGCAATATAGAGGGAACACAACAGTTAAAGAGACGAATTATTGAACAGGCTGCAAGCATTTTTTCACGCTAATAATGCTGTGGTTAATGTGTTCAAAACAGCATTGGAACGCACAAATTTGTCATAAGAGCGGATTGTACCCCAAAAGGTGAACATGTGCGAAGATTCAATGTACCCACCGTTAATGATGTTGCTGCAATTATTGTTGGCATCAAACTAAATCGCGAGACATTGTCGTTCAGCGAAAAAGCAATATCATGAATCGTGTAAACGGGAAACGATGCGTTACAATATCCAGTAATTTATTGGCATGGACAAGACGGATACAAAATCACGTTGAAGATGGTCGATAAAATAACAGGTACAATATTCACACACTAATTATTGGTATTATTAACAATTCATTTAATTTTGCATTTTGTGGCGTATTCACGAATAAAAATCTAAGCGCAATAAATTACTATGCGTATCGTATGATGATTCGTACACATGAGGAGAATGTCATTCTGAAGTGCAGTCGGCTATTCCAGCAATCCGTGATCGAACGTTTAGCGTTTAGCAAGGCTACGATCTGAGGACTATATACACTTGCGCGATGATATTCATTTAGATGCTGATGTTCAAAATATTGGATGTTTGACGATTCTCCCATCATCTTATATCGGAAGCCCACGCCACATGCACGAATACGCTCAAGGCGCTACGACGTACGTGCGAAACTATGAAACTCCGGATTTATTTAATACCTTCATATGCAATCCGAAGTGGACGGAAATTGAACGTGGGTTGGAACCGGCCCAAAAACCGCAAAATCGCCATAGCATAATCGCCGGAGTATTTCAGCAGAAACTCACGGTTTTGATGGATGTGCTTCCTAAATATCGAATTTTTGGTGACACACGTTGTTATATGTACTCGGTGAAATGGCAGAAGCGTGGACTACCGCATGCTCATATCCTAATATGATTGATGAACAAATTACACTCAACTGAAATTCCTGATCCATTCATCTACACGACATTGTGTCGACAAAAATTGTACCTCGACCATGCGGTGCATTAAATCCATTATCGCCTTGCATGGCTGGTGAAAAGTGCACAAAACGATATCTGCGACCGTTAGTTGCTGAAATAGTTACAAGGAACGATGGATATCCAGCTTATCGTCGGCGTTCAAAAGAAGATAATGGTCGAACTATAAAAGTTTAAGTTCAAAATCAAGAGATTGAGATCGGAAATGAATTCATTGTACCATATTGCCGCCCGCTGCTATCACGAATTTTCAAAGCACATGCAAACGCTGAGAGTTGTCATTCGGCCAAATCAATCAAATATTTGTGCAATTACCTCACAAAAGGCAGCAACATAGCTGTCTTTGGTATTGCATCTGAAAATGCGAATGACGAAATCAGCAACTTTCAAATGAGCAGATAAGTCAGTACTAATGAAGCACTGTATCGATTATTGTCATTCCAATTTTATGAAAGATATCCCACAGTTGTACATTTAGCAGTGCATTTGGAAAATGGCCAATGAGTTTACTTGACTGAGGCTAATGCGGCACAACGAACTGAGAGACCACCATCGACAACATTAACTAGCTTCTATGCAATGTGTGAGGCAGATTCCTTCGCAGCGACGCTGATGTACTTTGAAATGCCCAAGTATTACACTTGGAAACAATCAACAAAAAAATTTCAAGGTCGGAAACAAGGAACCCCAGTTACAGATTGGCCACAGGTGTGTTCCACTGATGCACTAGGTAGCATGTAAGTTAAAATCTTAAATGATGATAACGATTAAAGTTTTATAAACTTCTTTATTTGATGGTACTTTTGAGACTGATTTTACTTATAACAATTCTACCCTAAGCTAGCTAAGAAATTCTTGGCAGGGCAGTCAATGATGGCAGAGTCTAGTGGTGGCGTGACGCTCTTCTGCAGAATTCCAACGGATGCGCGTGTCGCTATTGCTGATTTAACACTTTACTATTTTGTGCTGATGTGACGATGTGGACATAGTTGAGGCTATTGACCAGATCGAATTTCTTGTTATTTATTTTTTCTTAACTCTTCCCGTCTTAATTTTTTGCTTGTCCTCAAGCAAGTTATCAGAAATATGGAAGGTCATTGAATTGCAATTGGGATAGGTCTTGTTGCCTTGGACGTGTTGCCGTTCTTCCTTCCTTTGTCGGTTTATGTTGCATTGGAATATTACTGACTTGAAGTGTGACGTTTTCTTTTCGTCTGCAAACCTTGTAGAGCCCAATACTAATGACCATGACCAGCAAGAAGAGGGTTACCAGGCTGATTATGTTTATATTGGATTGATTGAGAAGATTGTGCAAACGTCCTATGTTATCGATATGTAACGCTTCTATAGCTTTTAAAGACAAAATCTTGACACGTTGTTCTTCTGTTGGTGTCATTTGTATAATAGGAGTTCCAAACTTCATTGTCGTTAATTCCAGATTATTGAATTGTTGTTTGTTAATGAGCATTGAATCGTTGGATAAATGGATGAGGTAGGTACCTCTAAGATGAGTCTCGCTATCGTTCCATGTTACGCTGCCGTTGAAGTCATTGAGAATGATGATGCCATTGCCGACGTCTTCTATCTCTTCTAAATGCTCTGCATTGCTAAAGTTGCAATGTGCCCTAAGACCCTTAACTAATTTGGGGATACAATCGATTGTTCTTAAATTAACAGCTTTGTTTTTGTTGCATACCTCAATATTAACAACATTTTTGCATTTATTTGGTACGTTATAAAAAATGTCTTTAAACTTGAAAAATTCGTTATATTCAAAATGCATAATTGAATTATTTTTCTTAACCGGCTTAACTATGATGTTTTCGAAATTATTTGTATCAAGTATAGGAATTTTAACAAGATAAAGAAGTACAGTTTTATTGAGCAATATAGATACATCGGAAAATTCAAGTGCTTCATCTATTGATAGTGGTGGTGAATTAATATCTTTAAAATTCTCGGCTATTATTTTTAGTTCTTCCTGGTTTAAAAGAATAGAATTTATAATGTTTAGTCTTGCCCATTGGACTGCATATCTGATCTTAATAATTTCTTCTTTTATTAATCTAACCTGATTCTGAAAACTAAGAGCTATCTCATTACTTAAATAACTGTCCTTTTTTATGGCATTTGTTAAATCATTCGAGACCTGGGTTAACTGGTTAATTTTTTGTTCTAACTGCCTGTTTATAACAATTTGTTTGTTGTTATTTGTAATCAAATTATTGAAATTATTTTCTATTGTTACTAAATCCTCATGATCAGGAGTACCAGCTACATATTTCCAAGCTGAAACGATCCAATTTATAGACCTAGTTTTCCTGCGATCAAATGATGATGTTAATGCATTAAGGTTCTTAAAGGCTTGTTCTATTTCATGATGAAGGGTGTTGTATAAATTGCTTTTCCTTAATTCATTATCCGTATGGAACTGTAATTTATTGAGGGTGGTTTCCATTTGGTATAAGTCTATTACGTCTATTACTATAACAATAGTTGAAGATTGTAATTTGCCTATTCCCTTAAGAATAGTTATTGTTTGTGCGTCTGTAAAGTTTTTAATTTCCATAAACCCATCTACTGAGCTTGAAAGCAATATCAGCAATATGTAAATAAAAGGAGTTATTGAGTTTTTATATTGCTTTTGTGCACAATTTTCCCAGACTCGGTTAGTACTTTTGTATTCCTATCCTCTTTTATTATTTCTCTCACAAATTTCGCCGATAGCTTAGTTCCTAATCTAACGTTTCTCTTTACAAAAATCTCTTGTCCTACTTGGTAGTGACGAATTGGGTTACGTTCTTTGTTATGATTTTGCAAGTCCAATTCTTGTTTCTGTCTGATTTTGTCAATATTTTCTTGCCTAGACTTTTCATAGATTTCCGGATTTATAGATATGTTTCGCCCAAAAAATATGTCTAGAGGTTTTTTCTTTGTGACTGTGTGTACAGTGGAATTATATTTGAATATGGATCTATCAAGTAATTCTTCAAATGATCTCGACTCTTGTTTTGTTTTGAGACAGCGCATTATTTCAGAAAGGGTTAAGTGAAACCTTTCTATTTGTCCATTTACCGAACTTTTATATGGTGGAACTTTATAGATTTCTATTTTTAATTGGTCTCGAAGCATGAATGTAATTGTCTCTGAGTTAAATGATTTTTCATTATCTAATACAATGTATTTGGGTACTCCATAGTAAAATATAATTTCGTGTAAGGGTCTTTTGATATCCTGAATTGCTTTTGATTTTATAAATCTACCCTGAGCAAGCTTCGAGAACTTGTCTATTGCCGTTAAAACTAATATCTTTTCCGTTGAAAAGATATCAAGATGAATTATATGACCTGGGTATTGTGGGATAAAAGTTTCTTTAAGTTCCGGGTTTGGTGGTTTTCTGTTCATACTTTTGTTTTAAACATACTCTGCACTGATTGATGAGAAGAGAAATTTTCTCTTTCATCTGTGGAAAATAAAATTTTTTTGATAGTTGTATTTTGTTTTCTTCTACACCGCGGTGAGCTCTATTATGAATTTTAAGAATTTCCTCGTCTTGTTCGGTTTCAGTTGGTAAGTCTCTAAGCTGCAGGGATGTAAATCTTATTTTGTAATTTTGAAAATGCAATGGATATAGTCTTTGAATTTTACCCATATTTTCTTCTGCTGTTATAATTCCGTTTATGACGGATGGGTTTAAATATTTCTTCAGTGTGTTTAACAGATCCTGCTCGGTATAAGTTGGCTGATTTATTGAATGTCTATGAAATTTTGGGAATGGGATACTAAACTTGTAATTACTTGAATGATCAAAATTGATAAAGAGTTGGTTCCTAAATGCATTAATTGGAACTTCTATACTAGGGATAAGGTGTTCGCTTGAACTTTCTGCACTATGTTGTGATGAAGTTACAAAGTTTATCTGTTCATTCCTTGATACCGCGTCTGCCACTACGTTTGTTTTGCCTGGTTTGTACACTAACTCATAATCATATTCTTCGAGATATGCCTTCCACCTCTTTACTCGAGAATTTCCTTCCAGCTATTCAACGAGTATGTCAAAGGTTGATGGTCTGTGAAAATTTTGACTTTTGATTTACCATATAAGTAATTCTTAAGCGCCTTTAGGGCCCAGACTATAGCTAACATCTCTTTCTCATTGGTAGCATAGTTATCTTCAGCCCTCAATGTCGTGGATAAAAAGGAGTTTGGCCTTTGCCCTTGTTATACGGCGCCTATAGCATAGTTAGAAGCGTCTGTAGTTAAATGGAACTCTTTGTGAAAGTCGGGATATTATAACTTCGTCTGAAAGCAGAGCAGCTTTTATTTTGTTGAAGGATTCTACTGCTTCTGGGTTCTTATCAACTAGCCTTTTTTTTATTCTTTTTTGGACACATGTCCGTCTTCCCCTCTTAAAAGAGAGCTAAGAGGTTTAGCGATCTTAGCAAAGTCTCTTATAAACCTCCGGTATTACCCGGCTAATCCAAGAAAAGCCCGTACATCTTTTACCGTTTTCGGTAGAGGATAGATTGCGATTGCCACAACTTTATCAGGGTTTGTTTCAATACCTTTCTCGGAAATAACAAATCCAAGAAATTCAACTTTGTTTTTGTAAAACTCGCATTTGTCCAATGTGCACTTCATATTGGATTTTTGTAGTGTTTGGAATATAGTGTCGAGGTTTCTATTATTATAACTATTATTTCGTCTATATAAATGAAACATATTTTAACAATATGTTCTCTTAGTATATCGTCAAGAGCCCTTTGAAATATCGCTGGAGCATTTTTAAGGCCAAAGGGGAGTCGTGTAAACCCATATTTTCCGTTGTTGACGGAGAAGGCGGTCTTTGGTATATCGCTAGATTTTAGTGGGATCTGGTGGAACCCACTTTTAAGATCGAGAACGGAGAAGAATTTGTTCTCACCTAATTGTGCAAGAACTTCATATATCTCTGGAATTGTATATTTATCTGCGATTGTAACTTTATTTAATTTTCGATAGTCGATTACCATCCTAAATTTCTTTTCTCCAGAAGCGTCTGTTTTTTTAGGAACGATCCATACTGGTGAGTTGTATGGGGAATGCGAAGGTTGTATTATGCCGTTTTCTAATAATTCGTTGACCTGTTTATCAATTTCGCTTTTTAAAGACATCGGGTATTGGTAAAATTTTGAGCAGACGGGATTTTCGTTGGAAGTTCGGATTTCTGCTCTTACATTGGTTGCATAAGTGAGTTTTTCATTTGACTTTGCGAAGAGATTTGGGTATTTACTTAGTAGTTCATTTAATTGTGATTTTTGAGTTTGTGTCATATGATCTGTTCTAGGTGTAATGAGATTTACCGAGTCAAATTTCTCCTCTCTTATTTTAACTTTAATTGTCTTTTTAATAATCATTAATTTCTGAGCAGTATCAATTACTGCTTTTAATTCGTGAAGACTGTCGTTTCCCAGGATTGCGTCAAAAGTTTTAAGAGTTGGTAATAAGAAAAATTTTAAAGGCAAATCAGGTCTTTTGAATAAATACGCCATCTTGTGATACTTGATTGGAACATTCCCACCTACAGTAATAGCCTTGAAGGGAGTTTCATTTAATATTGCATCTGTTACTAGTTTTGGCTTGATAAAATTTTTGTTTGAATTTTAATATTTTTGTGCCCCACTCTGTGCTATTGTATTGTTCTAAATCCTGTTCATATTCTTCTGCATACTGATCTTGATTAGTGTTCGACGTACTATTTTCGACCTCTTCTCCATGAATATTGAAGAGTCTAGGTCGTTTCCCCATCTGATCTACTGGAAATGAAGGTCGTTTCCCAATCTCAAAGTTTGGCCTATTCATGTGGTTGACATTCCTAGTCTGTATACCTCGATCGATGTCCATAGGTTCGGGTTTGGGTTGTGGTTTTGTCACGTTTGGTCGTGGTGGGGGTATAGGGTGTTGATATTGATTCATATTGGCTTGTTGTGGATTGAAATACACCGTGGGTAGTATGTTGGTTGGGATTGGCTATGACCATAAGACCGTGTTTGCTGAGGTGGATAGCTCCTTGATGGAACCGGAGGAGGATTCTGATAGGGGTTGAATTGATGACGAAGCGTAAAACTATTGGATGGTATCGATGTTCGTGGTAATGATATCGGTTTACTACCATTTTTATGATCAGTACTTCTGAAGTTACTATTCAAACTCCTGCTAGTAGCGTAATTCGTCCGATAGGTCTGGTTCTCCAGTTTCAAGCATAGGTGTAAAGCCTGAGGAAGATCTGTTGGCTCTTTGATACCAAGTAGTCGTGGTAGATCTCCTCGTAATCCCCTCACAAAAGTAACTAATGCCCTATCTCTATATGATTTGGTCATTATTATTTCTGTGGGTCTGTTGTAACATACGGGACCGTTGCAGAATAATTTTTAAATTTTTAAATCCAACGGACATTCGCGATAAGAACTCAAGCGAATGAGTATGAAAGAGACTTAGATAAAATCTTATCGAGAAAGCAACTCTCGTCGCACGCACAATTGAGAGCTCAAGGTCAGTCTTGCATTCAGATAAGATCGGCAAAATGCAATTCAGCGATTAGAAAAGCTCAGTAACCGCGGCGTACGTCACGCACATCCGGAAGCCCAAATTTGGGTATATAAGGGCCGCTTCGGAAGAATGCGCTCTCTTATCTTTTTGCCTTTCATACGAGTAGTCACCCGGACCAAATTTTTTTCGCGAACCGTCAAAAAAAAAATTTTTTAAATATCTAAATATATAATATATAAAATCAAATAAAATGCCGTTGTGCCGGGCATTGAAATTTCGGCAAGGTCCGCGAATCCATCGTTAAACGCCGCTTCCAACCTACGGAGTCGCCGCCGCAGCTCACGTGCAGCATCAGCCGCACCAGCGCCGCCGCCGCCGCACCTAATCTCCACGGAGCCGCCGCTGCCGCACACGTGCAGCCTCAGCAGCACAAGCGCCGCCGCCGCCGCACCTAACCTCCACGGAGCCGCCGCCGCCGCACAAACAGATATTAATATAGCAGATTTAAAATATGATCGATTTTATTGGTGCTTATATTAGGATACCGTCAGTCAAAAATTTTATTTAGTTTTTTTTTGGTGAAAAAAATGGAAAAATGTGTGTATGAGTGTATGAGTGTGGGTGCAAGTGAATTCCCGCGACAGCAAGTGATTTTTTTAATATTTCTTTCTTTTGATGCTCACCCTCTTGCGGGTAGTAACAGTGTCATCGTTGAGTGCCGCGCACCCAGGAGAAGGCCTTCGTCCAGGAGTTGCAGGGTAAGTGCACATACACTGTCTCTATTAATTATTCCTCCCACTCTTATTATGTTCGTTTCGGGGGCCCTGGTTTCGAAGAACTCGATTGAGTTCCCGGTATCGGGTCCGGATAGTCCGACACGATAGCAAAGTGACTGGTTTGAGTTGCGATCCCACCCGTATTGCCTTCAGCAATATCGCAAAGAAATATTAATAAAATCATATATACTTGTGCTGTTTCGCTTATGCCCAGTTAACACCTGCACTGGCAGGCTGCATTCTATTATTATATTATTCTTCTCTTAGAATATCTATCTCGCGCACACACACACAAATATTTTTCCATTCCATACCTAAAGTTTAAATTTTAAATAGCCTGAGTATGACACTAGGTCATACCCTGTAAAAGTGATAATCAAATGATATTTTTTTTTTTCCTTACTCGATTTATTTTTTGGTCGCTAATTAAATCAAATGTAAATAAATCAAAATTGATAATGTGTATAAAGAAAGTGAATGATAAGAAAAAGTAATGTTGTAGTTTAAGTCTATTCTTTCGCGAATTACCTCAAATGTTAAAATATCGAAATATATCTTCTACTGGAAATAGATTGCGAAAACTAAATTTGCTATGTTTAAGTTTGCTTGTAAGATTATCATTCGGTAAATAAATTGCGACTATAGAAATCCCGGCTATAATACCAATGAAAGCAATTGCCTAAGTTTATTTTGTTGCCCTGAAGGGTTTGATACTGCCGTTTACAAATTGAGCTCAGGAAATGATGCGTCCCTAGAAAATATATAAGTTAGGGATCATGCTGACCTAGTAGAAGGAGGGGGGGTTTGACATAGGGGATCCATTGATGTGATCATGATTGGGTCATAGGTAGGGTAGGGTATAGACCGCTGGAGTCCCTCACCATCTAGGACTCTAGCCCATGCCTCTTCTGCTCGTCGGATGGAGTTCGTTTTCTCCATTGTTTTTATTGACCTAGTATCTTTTACGCCGTCTCGTTGTTTTTTTTTTTTTGATCGTTTTACGACTTTGTTAATTGATTTAATAAACGTCTTTGGGTACTCTCGAAGAAGAGAGACGTTTAGCAATTTGCGAATACCGCCTGATTAAGCAATTGTAGTTTCAGTTAGGGATCCTATCCTTTATGGAAAATTAAAGCTATCTGTAACAGGGAGTTGTCCGAATTAGCAAACCCACACCCATCCCGAAAGAGCTAAGGGGCCAGAGGATCCCATTCCGCTAATTTTGGACCACCCAGGATAGTCGGAGTATTTGAAGTATACACTGACTCTCCATGTTCGGCCGAGCATCGTTATTATTCTGTGGCTACCCTAGAGGCCGGAAGCCTATAACATTTGTTTTGTCCCAATTGTTACACTGTCCAGGTTCATACAGCTCACCTTGTTTAAGATTAGTGATAGATGTTTGTAAATATTTTGATAAAATTCCTCAACGGTCTGGTTTCCTTTCTGTATCATTGTCATAAGCTGGTATTCCAGGGTACTTAAGTCACGTTTATCAGCAAAGTGTAACGTCAAGCATCTAGAAATTGCTTCCCAATTTAGTGGTACATTATAGGAATCCAGTACTTGATCCGCATGATTTATGACCTTGTTGCGAATGGTTTGCAATATTGCGAAACATTTGGGAGTACCTTCAACGCCCGCGTATACGTCTAAGGCACTATCTACTGCTCTTTTCCATGAACTAAATTCTGTAGGATCCCCTGAGAATTCCCTCTTGCATTTCACGATATCGGGTACACGATCTAACTCCCCAATGTTTGCTGCGTATCTTGGTTGTATAGTGTATGGAATTGTATCGGCGAAGTCGGTGGCCGCATTACCTAAGTTCAACTGATTAAGTATTACCGTTAGTTTTTCATTAATATGTTGCTAAATATGTTCTTCTAATTGTGCTCCCTCCATATTTCTATTGTTTGCGAACTCCTGTTATCTACTTTGTCTACTGGCTGCTGCTGTTGCAGTTTGCTGTTGTGAATCTACTTCAAGGACTGGTAATCTAATCAAATTATTGTTGTTAGCCATTGATTAAAGAAGCACAGAATATTTAAGCTCTATTTCTTTTATTTGCGTGTTATATTACAATAGAAATTCAAGTTGCTTTGAACTTCCACCACCAATAATATATTTATCGTTAAATGAATAAAAAGATACTTGCGTATACTTTACTTTACTTTTCGATATTTATAAAAAAAATTTTAATCTTATATTTCTACTTTGTTCTTCATGAGATCTATTTTATTTTATTTCTATCACAATTATTCTTTATTATTTCTATTTTTCAAAGAACAAATTTTTAGTCATACACTTCTACTCTGTTCTTCACGAGATTTATTTTATTTTGTTTCTTTCACAATTACTTTTTTTCTTATTTCTATTTTCCACTTGACTTTATTGTTTGTTTACTTGATTCACTTATTCTATTCTTACGCTATTGCTTAACTCCACTTGAACAGCAATTTTAAGCTGTGAGTCTCTTTCAAGCAGAATTTATGACAAGCGCACTTATTAACTTTATGTTCTTTCGCAACGTATCAATTTTTTAACACTTAGCGGTAGTATTACTCTATCGTGTAATGTTTAACCAATTCGCGTACCTAACGAACGTTTTGCCTTATCGTAACACAAATTGGTCCCTGCTCAGGCGCCTGTTAAAATCTTAAATGATGATAACGATTTAAGTTTTATAAACTTCTTTATTTGATGGTACTTTTGAGACTGATTTTACTTATAACAATTCTACCCTAAGCTAGCTAAGAAATTCTTGGCAGAGCAGTCGACGATGGCAGAGTCGAGTGGTGGAGTGATGCTCTTCTGCAGAATTCTAACGGATGCGCGTGTCGCTATTGCTGATTTAACACTTTACTATTTTGTGCTGATGTGACGATGTGGACATACTTAAGGCTATTGACCATATCGAATTTCTTGTTATTTATTTATTCTTAACTTGTATACTGTTTATCCTAGAAATGATGAATATTTTTATTTGCGACTGCTTTTGGTAAATGTACGAGGCCCAAAATCGTTTGCGCATTTGAAAACTGTGAATGGCCACCATTGCCAAACATATCGAGAAGCATGTCAACTATTGGGTTTCTGGAGAACAATTTTATTTATTCGCTGTTCGCAATTCTCATCACCACATGTTTTCCTTCACAACCAGTTATGGAACAAATACAAAGACGAAATATGCGAAGATATCTTGCATCGCTTGCGAATTCCAAATAACCGATGAAATCAACAATGAAGGATTGATTCTGATTGAGGATCAATACTTGACTAATGCAAACAAGCAACTGATTGAAGTGGGAATGATTGCGCCAAATCGATCGATGCACGATGCATTCAACCAAGAATTAAATCGAGAGCTGCAATACAATGTTGATACATTCGTTCAAAATAATGTGCCGTTGCTGAATGAACAGCAAAAACAACTAAACGAAACTTTAATACAAGCGATGGACAACAATGCTGGTGGTCTTTTCTTCCTGGAGGCACCTTGAGGAACAGGGAAAACATTTGTTATTTCATTGATATTGGCCACTATTCGATCAAGATGTGACATATCCTTGGCATTAGCTGTTGGAAATGGAAAAGTCCCAGTTGGTGCGACATCTGGATTATTTACACTTACCAACGACTTGCCGATTTGTAGACTCTCAATTAGCCCTATTGAAAATGTTTTCCCAAAAATTAGTGAGAATTATCAGAATTATGCTTGGTTGAGTCAAAGAGCAATTCTTGCCGCAAAGAATTATGATGTACACGCACTGAATTCCACCATTCAAGCAAAAATTTCTGGCGATTTAGTGACATACAAATCCGTTGATTACATAACAAATCCCGATGATGTAGTAAATTATCCAACAGAGTTTTTGAACTCTCTGGACTTACCAGGATTTCCACCACATAACTTGCAACTCAAAGTTGGTTCAGTTATTATGATATTGCACAGTTTGAATCCACCGCGACTTTCGACTTTCGCTAAAAAGACTTATGCCTTATTTGATTGAGGCAACCATTATCAATGGAAACTACGCAGCTGCAAATGTATTCCTCTAATACCAATGGTTCCGACTGATCTTCCGTTTGACTTCAAATGATTGCAATTTCCAGTTCGCCTTGCGTTCGCAATGACAATTAACAAGTCGCAAAGCCAATCGCTTAGTGTTTGCGGGATAAATTTAGAAAATCATTGTTTTTCACATGGACAGTTATACGTTGCGTGTTGACGAGTTGGGAAACCACCCATGTTTGTGTTAACGTCAGACCAAAAATCAAAAAAATGTGGTTTACCAAAGAGCACTTCAATGACACGGAAAATTTGCGGACACGTACGATTCAGGATTTACTTTGTATTCACTTCCAATTACTTAGAGAAGTTCAACTAAATAACACTTTATTTTTGCAGTTGAAATCAATTCATTACTGTTGTAATATGAAACAACATTTTTCCTTTTCAAATAAAAAAGAAAAAAAATATTCTTCACCTCTCACCAAAAGAAATAAAGCCATCTGATGGCGGAACGGATTTCGCCGGGTTTGCTAGTCTTTTTTATATATATTATAATTTAATAAAAACAATAATTATGTTAATTAGATGAATGTGTAACCCACCCAGCAATGACAAATAAAAAGTATGTTCAAGTTCTATGACAATAACGAGTGATAAATTTAGTTCGCCGAATTGAATAAATGTAAATATACCTTTCATAGGAGTAAGTCCAGTGCTTTTTATGTATTTGCCGATAAGATCTGTAAATATAATTAAGTCTAATGTATTTAATGGTCTCAATGCTAAATATAATTTCGATAGATATTTAAAATTTATCAGCAAATAGTAATTGAGCGCTGGATTAAGAACAGTTCTCTTCATAGTTTCTCGAAGCGAGCTGGGTAATCTTGTCATCACATTTAATTAACAGTATTTTCTTGAACAATTTATTTACCTTACCGAAATCAAATAGAGTCCAAACGATATGTATTTTTGGTAAAACTTGGTTTACGAAAAGAAAAAAAAAGTGCAGTTTAATATTGTTACATTATTGTATTGATTTCGTTAAAATTCTCCATACGTTTATTTCTAATATGGGATACGGTAATAGTATTGGATTTTACAAAATCCTATTGAAGTCTCTAAGGTCGGCTGGTTGTTTTTAAACATACAAATTCTATCTAGAAAAAATATAAGAAATAAAAATTCATTAAATGCTTAAGATATTTGTTTCTATAAGTAACTATTCCTCATTTATTAAATATATTTTATTAAGATATTTGAAACCATTGAAGTTCTAGCATTATATAACTCAACTATTCACCTTCAGTCGACGCGAACGCCTCCTTTTTGGAAAATTATGTTTATTCGTTAATCTATATAATAAATATACACTGATAGTAATTAAAATCTATTTACATGTCAATGCAGAATACGTTCAGGCCGACAAGACTATTTAATTAAACAATAATTTGTTTGGTTATGATTCGTGTCAATGAATGTCTTTCCAAGCCCAGGACACTACATATGAAGGACACTACTTTATAGTACCACTGTAAAAACACCTTATTGACATTCATTATTATATGATTTTTAAAAAAAATCATAGCTTGTTAATACGTGTTTTAAGTTGCAATAGAGCTTAACAATAGACTTGCCAGGTATTCAAATTCGTTTAGGATTATGAGTAAGTCTGAAATATTTAAATACTGTTTAATATGGGTTTTCATATAAATGTAATTGTGAAATGTTAAATGTTATGAAAGTCAGTTTTAAAGATATAACTTTTCATCAAGTTGAAATTTTCAAGAGTAGCAAATAATGCTCATCATTAAAAATCAGTAATTTGTGATATTTCTTAAAAAAATTGTTTTCATTTAAAGTTTCTTTTATTTTTGTTAACTTTATTAACTTAAAGATTTTTTAATAGAACTAACAATGACTTAATATTAATATTCTGGTAATAACTAAAATATTAAAAATTACTTGAACAGTACATTACTAATTTTCGTAAATGTTCCTGACGCTTTAACTCCAGAACGCACGATCCGATTTCCACGGTTTTTCATTCGTTGGAAAGGTCTCGAGCTACGTGAGGTTTATAGCAAACAAAATTTCAACTGAAAAGCGGGAAAATCATTTTTTTATCCAGCAGGAAAGCTGGAAAATCATTTTTTATACATACAGCGCCATCTCTGAATCATGTACTGCAAACCAATATTTCAAGTAGATGGCGCCGGAACGCGATACCTTTTTAAAAAATAATTTATGCGTTTCCTCACATTTTAATTGGAACCCGTCAAATCAATCACGTATATTGTGCAAATTTTCTTTCAATTCCAACAGCAACAAGTCTATTCACAGAACTTAAGCGGAGAAACACAAAATACAATAAGAGAAAATGCCCAATTGAGTCAACGCGTGAGCACACGAAGATCATTGGCATCATACAATCGTTTGGCACTGCAATATGATCCCACTGCGATCTACAGTGATGATGAACATTTAGATATTGGACCAATGACGACTATATGCCGATATTGCAATGCGTTAAAGTTTAAAAGAGAAACGGCTGGATTGTGCTGCGCAAATGGAAAAGTCAAACTGGATCCATTACTTACACCAACCACCACAGCCACTCAAACAATTTTTCGATGGAAGTGATCCCGATTCCAGCCATTTTCTTCAACATATCCTTGAATATAATAACTGCTTTCGCATGACTTCTTTTGCAGCTAATATCATTGGAGACCAATCAGTCACACCAATGCAATAAATTGCAACACATAACAACTACATATACACCACAAATTACACCACTGTGTTATTCAACAAATGATTGTTTGCAATTACAGACAAAAGGACAAATATATCATTTGCATGGTTCAATTTTGCCAACACCAGATGAACCGCATTAATTTCTGCAAATATATTTCATTTCGTCGATGGTGGATCAGCTGAATGTGCGGTGCAATATAGAGGGAACACAATAGTTAAAGAGACGAATTATTGAACAGGCTGCAAGCATTTTTTCACGCTAATAATGCTGTGGTAAATATGTTCAAGACAGCATTGGAACGCACAAATTTGTCATAAGAGCGGATTGTACCCCAAAAGGTGAACATGTGCGAAGATTTAATGTACCCACCGTTAATGATGTTGCTGCAATTATTGTTGGCATCAAACTAAATCGGGAGACATTGTCGTTCAGCGAAAAAGCAATATAATGCATCGTGTAAACGAGACACATCGTTTATACGATGCGTTACAATATTCAGTAATTTATTGGCAAGGACAAGACGGATACAACATCACGTTGAAGATGGTCGATCAAATAACATGTACAATATTCACACACTAATTATTGCTATTATTAAAAATTCATTTAATTTTGAATTTTGTGGCGTATTCACGAATAAAAATATAAGCGCAATGAATTAATATGCATATCGTATGATGATTCATACACATGAGGAGAATGTCATTCTGAAGTGCAGTCGGCTATTCCAGCAATTCGAGATCGAACGTTTAGCGTTTATACGAGTCAATCAAACAAGGCTACGATCTGAGGACTATATACACTTGCGTGATGATATTCATTTAGATGCTGATGTTCAAAATATTGGATGTCTTATATCGGACGCCCACGCCACATGCACGAATACGCTCAAGGCGCTACGACGTACGTGCGAAACTATGAAACTCCGGATTTCTTTATTACCTTTACATGCAATCCGAAGTGGATGGAAATTGAACGTGGGTTGGAACCGGGCAAAAAACCGCAAAATCGATATGGCATAATCGCCGGAGTATTTCAGCAGAAACTCACGGTTATGATGGGTGTGTTTCCTAAATATCGAATTTTTGGTGACACACGTTGTTATATGTACTCGGTGAAATGGCAGATGCGTGGACTACCGCATGCTCATATCCTAATTTGGTTGCTGAACAAATCACATTCAACTGAAGTGAATGACACCATATCAGCTGAAATTCCTGATCCATTCATCTACACGACATTGTGACGACACAAATTGTGCCTGGACCATGCGGTGCATTAAATCCATTATCGCCTTGCATGGCTGATGGAAAGTGCACAAAACGATGTCTGCGATCGTTAGTTGTTGAAACAGTCCCAGGGAATGATGGATATCCAGTTTATCGTCGGCGTTCAAAAGAAGATAATTGTCGAACTATAAAAGTTAAAGTTCAAAATCAAGATTTTGAGATCGGAAATGAATTCATTGTACCATATTGCCGCCCGCTGCTATCACGAATTTTCAAAGCACATGCAAACGTTGAGAGATACGTTAGTACTAATGAAGCACTTTAACGATTATTGACATTTAAAATTCATGAAAGATATCCCACAATTGTACATTTAGCAGTGCATTTGGAAAATGGCCAATGAGTTTACTTGACTGAGACTAATGCGGCACAACGAACTGAGAGACCAGTTACAAATTGGCCACAAGTGTTTTCCACTGATGCACTAGGTCGCATATATACTGATCATCCTAGAAATGATTTTTTTTTTTTAGTTTAATATATTTAATAAGTGAAGAATCTGTACAGCTTTGAGTACTTTAACGTCACATGGTTAAATTGTGTAAGTGGAACTAAACGTCAATTCTTTATGACGATTACGATATATTGATGTGTTTTTAGAATTGTGTTGTAGTATGGAGGTGGGTAAGCGCTATTGGCGCCTCATTGTTTTGGCAAATCCTTGCCTCCTAAGACGCCTCAAAGGTCTAGCCGGAATTAGATTTCGAGCAAGTAAGCTGCGGTGCCCCAGAAGTTTGTCTCTGTATCGGCTTGTATGCCTACCAATCTGCTCATCCACAGTACACAGCTTTAAGTCTCTATGAAGAGTTGATCCGCGTACATACCAAGGGCAATCAGTTATATTTCTAAGGACTCGATTCTGCAGTACCTGAATCCGTTTATAATTTGATTTGGCAGCGACCCCCCAGATCTGAATTCCGTAAAGCCAGATTGGTAAGATACAATGCACGCATACCGCCCTTTTGCATCTAAGCGGCATGGTACTCCTTCTATTAATAAGCCATCGCAATTGCCGGATCCTCATGTTACATTTTTTAACCGCAGGCAGACTTAAGTTGAGGTCCGAAGGTAAGTCGCTTATCTAGAGAAATGATGAATGTTTTTATTTGAGACTGCTCTTGGTAAATGTACGTGGCCCAAAATCGTATGCGCATTTGAAAACAGTGGATGGCCACCAATGCCAAACATATCTAGAAGCATGTCAACTTTTGGGTTTGTTGGAAATCGATTTAAATTGGGATCTAACACTTGCGGATTCAGTTGTTTCATGAAATGCGTACTAAATACATACGCTGTTCGCAATTATCATCACCACATGTTTTCCTTCACAACCAGTTATGGAACAAATAGAAAGACGACATATGTGAAGATATCGCTAGCGAATTCCAACGAATAATCCCAACATCCAAATAAACGATGAAATCAATCAGAATTTCCAGATCCAGTGCAATGGGAAAATTGTTGATGCTGTTGCATTCTCGTTGGGCCGTCTGTAGGGTTATCGATGATCTCAGGGCTGGGTCAACGATATGGCCGGCGTTGCCATAAGTCTGGGACATCGATAGCTGATTGACCACGAGAGTGTGACAAGAAAAATCTGCATGTTAATGCACGTGCTGTTCGGCGTAAAATTGGGTCAAGTACCTGACGAGGTAAAGGCAGGAAAGAGAGGTGTACATGGATGCATGTATGCCGATAATAAACGGGAGCTTTGAAATAAGCCAGGTGAGCGGAGTTTGAGTTATTTAAGCTAAAACAATTTCTAAATATTGAAGTTTGTTTGCTAGCAGCAGGCCGACGACCGGCTCCGATGAGTTGGGAATCCGGTGTCGGCCAATTATTGGTGTATATTGGAATTCTGTGCAATATAAGACATCTTGTCACACGCTCCGTGAGGCTGCGCTGGAGGAGCCTCCGTTGCCACGAGTCTGGACGCAGCGATGTTGCCGCCACGTCGACGTGGACACCGACGACTCCGCCGCCGTCACCGTCACCCTGAGAGGCAACATTAGTGCATTAGTCCAAATATTCTGCCCATTTGCCGTCTCGTTTACGGCGACATCAGCCACAGGCGCAGCAACGATGCGACCTCAGCATCAGCCCCGCGAAGTCCGGTGGCATCTTGCAGATCAGTACATCTGCCATATCCAGACCCGCAGAGGCACATCTGCGTCCCCGAATGGGTGCAGAGAACCTCCATAGCCCCGAGGGGCACGTCGCAATCAAGTCTGGGCGAATCTCGTCGCGGTCAAACCCTTGCAGACCCCCCATCGTCTCTCTTATGCGTAAATTTAATCTATTCAATTATTTGTTTACTCGTTTAAATTATTTGTATCTAAATGTCCCACAAAATAAAGTTTGTCGTTAGACATAGGTTGTACATTAGTTATTCAGATTTTTGTGAAGGTAGGCGCATTGCCGAGTAGCAATTTGCTGCTTGCGGGCAAGCCAGCGCGCTCTGCTGCCAGACGCAAGTCTGGTCACGGTTAGGTGTCCCCCGAATCCTAGAGTAGCTCTTCTAGGTAGAATAGGACGAGGCTATTAACAGCTCATACCTTGCCGCACATAGCGCGTTAGGATTCGACCTGGCAGACAGCAGTATTGCTACCACGGCCATCCGTCACCTAGGGCCCTACACATATATTTTAATTAATTTCAATAAATACTTATTTATTGCGCAGTAAAATTGAAAATGATTTGCTAGTTTTCAATAGGAAGGGTTGAAAGAAGGCTCTGAAAGCCAGGAATAGTCAGCTGTGACTTTCGTCAAAGGGCGATGGCTCACAACATTCACGCTTTGGTCTTCGTATGGAAGGGTGGACGCGTCTCTGGTCATCAACACCAGACCAGCAGTAATTTCACTCAGCTGTGGTTTGTTGTTTGTATGCATGCTTGTTTGTTATGATTTACATTGTGATGTTCTCGATGTTGTTATCGATGTGTGGTGAACAAGACTGAACTGGAAAAGACCCAGTTGATGCGGCATCTGGATTATTTATTCTCACCAACTACTTTTGCCGATTTGTAGACTCTCAATTAGCCCTATTGAAAATATTTTCCCAAAAATTAGTGAGAATAATCAGAATTATGCTTGGTTGAGTAAACGAGCAATTCCTGCCGCAAAGAATTATGATGTACACGCACTGAGTTCCACCATTCAAGCAAATTGCTGGCGATTTAGTGACATACAAATCCGTTGATTCCATATCAAATCACCATGATGTAGTAAATTATCCAACAGAGTTTTAGAACTCTCTGGACTTACCAGGATTTCCACCACATAACTTGCAACTCAAAGTTGGTACAGTTATTATGATATTGCACAGTTTGAATCTACCGCGACCTTGCTACGGTACTCGACTTTCGGTAAAAAGATTGAGTCAACCATTATCAATGTAAAGTACGCAGGTGAAAATGTATGTATTCCTCGAATACCAATGATTCCGACTGATCTTCCGTTTGACTTCAAATGATAGCAATTTCCAGTTCGCCTTGCGTTCGCAATGACAATTAACAAGTCGCAAGGCCAATCGCTTAGTGTTTGCGGGATAAATTTAGAAAATCATTGTTTTTTACATGGGCAGTTATACGTTGCGTGTTCACAAGTTGTGAAACCACCCATGTTTGTGTTAACGTCAGACCAAAAAACAAAAAATGTGGTTTAATATGTTCAAGACAGCATTGGAACGCACAAATTTGTCATAAGAGCGGATTGTACCCCAAAAGGTGAACATGTGCGAAGATTCAATGTACCCACCGTTAATGATGTTGCTGCAATTATTGTTGGCATCAAACTAAATCGGGAGACATTGTCGTTCAGCGAAAAAGTGATATAATGCATCGTGTAAACGAGACAGATCGTTTATACGATGCGTTACAATATTCAGTAATTTATTGGCAAGGACAAGACGGATACAACATCACGTTGAAGATGGTCGATCAAATAACATGTACAATATTCACACACTAATTATTGCTATTATTAAAAATTCATTTAATTTTGAATTAATATGCATATCGTATGATGATTCGTACACATGAGGAGAATGTCATTCTGAAGTGCAGTCGGCTATTCCAGCAATTCGAGATCGAACGTTTACGTTTATACGAGTCAATCAAACAAGGCTACGATCTGAGGACTATATACACTTGCGTGATGATATTCATTTAGATGCTGATGTTCAAAATATTGGATGTCTTATATCGGACGCCCACGCCACATGCACGAATACGCTCAAGGCGCTACGACGTACGTGCGAAACTATGAAACTCCGGATTTATTTATTACCTTTACATGCAATCCGAAGTGGATGGAAATTGAACGTGGGTTGGAACCGGGCAAAAAACCGCAAAATCGATATGGCATAATCGCCGGAGTATTTCAGCAGAAACTCACGGTTATGATGGGTGTGTTTCCTAAATATCGAATTTTTGGTGACACACGTTGTTATATGTACTCGGTGAAATGGCAGATGCGTGGACTACCGCATGCTCATATCCTAATTTGGTTGCTGAACAAATCACATTCAACTGAAGTGAATGACACCATATCAGCTGAAATTCCTGATCCATTCATCTACACGACATTGTGACGACACAAATTGTGCCTGGACCATGCGGTGCATTAAATCCATTATCGCCTTGCATGGCTGATGGAAAGTGCACAAAACGATGTCTGCGATCGTTAGTTGTTGAAACAGTCCCAGGGAATGATGGATATCCAGTTTATCGTCGGCGTTCAAAAGAAGATAATTGTCGAACTATAAAAGTTAAAGTTCAAAATCAAGATTTTGAGATCGGAAATGAATTCATTGTACCATATTGCCGCCCGCTGCTATCACGAATTTTCAAAGCACATGCAAACGTTGAGAGATACGTTAGTACTAATGAAGCACTTTAACGATTATTGACATTTAAAATTCATGAAAGATATCCCACAATTGTACATTTAGCAGTGCATTTGGAAAATGGCCAATGAGTTTACTTGACTGAGGCTAATGCGGCACAACGAACTGAGAGACCAGTTACAAATTGGCCACAAGTGTTTTCCACTGATGCACTAGGTCGCATATATACTGATCATCCTAGAAATGATTTTTTTTTTAGTTTAATATATTTAATAAGTGAAGAATCTGTACAGCTTTGAGTACTTTAACGTCACATGGTTAGATTGTGTAAGTGGAACTAAACGTCAATTCTTTATGACGATTATAATATTTTGATGTGTTTTTAGAATTATGTTGTAGTATGGAGGTGGGTAAGCGCTATTGGCGCCTCATTGTATTGGCAAATCCTTGCCACCTAAGACGCCTCAAAGGTCTAGCCGGAATTAGATTTCGAGCAAGTAAGCTGCGGTGCCCCAGAAGTTTGTCTCTGTATCGGCTTGTATGCCTACCAATCTGCTCATCCACAGTACAAAGCTTTAAGTCTCTATGAAGAGTTGATCCGCGTACATACCAAGGGCAATCAGATATATTTCTAAGGACTCGATTCTGCAGTACCTGAATCCGTTTATAATTTGATTTGGCAGCGACCCCCCAGATCTGAATTCCGTAAAGCCAGATTGCTAAGATACAATGCACGTATACCGCCCTTTTGCATCTAAGCGGCATGGTACTCCTTCTATTAATAAGCCATCGCAATTGCCGGATCCTCATGTTACTTTTTTTAACCGCAGACTTAAGTTGAGGTCCGAAGGTAAGTCGCTTGTCTAGAGAAATGATGAATGTTTTTATTTGAGACTGCTCTTGGTAAATGTACGTGGCTCAAAATCGTATGCGCATTTGAAAACAGTGGATGGCCACCAATGCCAAACATATCTAGAAGCATGTCAACTTTTGGGTTTGTTGGAAATCGATTTAAATTGGGATCTAACACTTGCGGATTCAGTTGTTTCATGAAATGCGTACTAAATACATACGCTGTTCGCAATTATCATCACCACATGTTTTCCTTCACAACCAGTTATGGAACAAATAGAAAGACGACATATGTGAAGATATCGCTAGCGAATTCCAACGAATAATCCCAACATCCAAATAAACGATGAAATCAATCAGAATTTCCAGATCCAGTGCAATGGGAAAATTGTTGATGCTGTTGCATTCTCTTTGGGCCGTCTGTAGGGTTATCGATGATCTCAGGGCTGGGTCAACGATATGGCCGGCGTTGCCATAAGTCTGGGACATCGATAGCTGATTGACCACGAGAGTGTGACAAGAAAATCTGCAAGTTAATGCACGTGCTGTTCGGCGTAAAATTAGGTCAAGTACCTGACGAGGTAAAGGCAGGAAAGAGAGGTGTACATGGATGCATGTATGCCGATAATAAGCGGGAGCTTTGAAATAAGCCAGGTGAGCGGAGTTTGAGTTATTTAAGCTAAAACAATTTCTAAATATTGAAGTTTGTTTGCTAGCAGCAGGCCGACGACCGGCTCCGATGAGTTGGGAATCCGGTGTCGGCCAATTATTGGTGTATATTGGAATTCTGTGCAATATAAGACATCTTGTCACACGCTCCGTGAGGCTGCGCTGGAGGAGCCTCCGTTGCCACGAGTCTGGACGCAGCGATGTTGCCGCCACGTCGACGTGGACACCGACGACTCCGCCGCCGTCACCGTCACCCTGAGAGGCAACATTAGTGCATTAGTCCAAATATTCTGCCCATTTGCCGTCTCGTTTACGGCGACATCAGCCACAGGCGCAGCAACGATGCGACCTCAGCATCAGCCCCGCGAAGTCCGGTGGCATCTTGCAGATCAGTACATCTGCCATATCCAGACCCGCAGAGGCACATCTGCGTCCCCGAATGGGTGCAGAGAACCTCCATAGCCCCGAGGTGCACGTCGCAATCAAGTCTGGGCGAATCTCGTCGCGGTCAAACCCTTGCAGACCCCCCATCGTCTCTCTTATGCGTAAATTTAATCTATTCAATTATTTGTTTACTCGTTTAAATTATTTGTATCTAAATGTCCCACAAAATAAAGTTTGTCGTTAGACATAGGTTGTATATTAGTTATTCAGATTTTGTGAAGGTAGGCGCATTGCCGAGTAGCAATTTGCTGCTTGCGGGCAAGCCAGCGCGCTTGCCTGGTCACGGTTAGGTGTCCCCCGAATCCTAGAGGAGCTCTTCTAGGTAGAATAGGACGAGGCTATTAACAGCTCATACCTTGCCGCACATAGCGCGTTAGGATTCGACCTGGCAGACAGCAGTATTGCTACCACGGCCATCCGTCACCTAGGGCCCTACACATATATTTTAATTAATTTCAATAAATACTTATTTATTGCGCAGTAAAATTGAAAATGATTTGCTAGTTTTCAATAGGAAGGGTTGAGAGAAGGCTCTGAAAGCCAGGAATAGTCAGCTGTGACTTTCGTCAAAGGGCGATGGCTCACAACATTCACGCTTTGGTCTTCGTATGGAAGGGTGGACGCGTCTCTGGTCATCAACACCAGACCAGCAGTAATTTCACTCAGCTGTGGTTTGTTGTTTGTATGCATGCTTGTTTGTTATGATTTATATTGTGATGTTCTCGATGTTGTTATCGATGTGTGGTGAACAAGACTGAACTGGAAAAGACCCAGTTGATGCGGCATCTGGATTATTTACTCTTACCAACTACTTTTGCCGATTTGTAGACTCTCAATTAGCCCTATTGAAAATGTTTTCCCAAAAATTAGTGAGAATAATCAGAATTATGCTTGGTTGAGTCAACGAGCAATTCTTGCCGCAAAGAATTATGATGTACACGCACTGAGTTCCACCATTCAAGCAAATTGCTGGCGATTTAGTGACATACAAATCCGTTGATTCCATATCAAATCACCATGATGTAGTAAATTATCCAACAGAGTTTTATAACTCTCTGGACTTACCAGGATTTCCACCACATAACTTGCAACTCAAAGTTGGTACAGTTATTATGATATTGCACAGTTTGAATCTACCGCGACTTTGCTACGGTACTCGACTTTCGGTAAAAAGATTGAGTCAACCATTATCAATGGAAAGTACGCAGGTGAAAATGTATGTATTCCTCGAATACCAATGATTCCGACTGATCTTCCGTTTGACTTCAAATGATAGCAATTTCCAGTTCGCCTTGCGTTCGCAATGACAATTAACAAGTCGCAAGGCCAATCGCTTAGTGTTTGCGGGATAAATTTAGAAAATCATTGTTTTTTACATGGGCAGTTATACGTTGCGTGTTCACAAGTTGTGAAACCACCCATGTTTGTGTTAACGTCAGACCAAAAAACAAAAAATGTGGTTTAATATGTTCAAGACAGCATTGGAACGCACAAATTTGTCATAAGAGCGGATTGTACCCCAAAAGGTGAACATGTGCGAAGATTCAATGTACCCACCGTTAATGATGTTGCTGCAATTATTGTTGGCATCAAACTAAATCGGGAGACATTGTCGTTCAGCGAAAAAGTGATATAATGCATCGTGTAAACGAGACAGATCGTTTATACGATGCGTTACAATATTCAGTAATTTATTGGCAAGGACAAGACGGATACAACATCACGTTGAAGATGGTCGATCAAATAACATGTACAATATTCACACACTAATTATTGCTATTATTAAAAATTCATTTAATTTTGAATTAATATGCATATCGTATGATGATTCGTACACATGAGGAGAATGGCATTCTGAAGTGCAGTCGGCTATTCCAGCAATTCGAGATCGAACGTTTACGTTTATACGAGTCAATCAAACAAGGCTACGATCTGAGGACTATATACACTTGCGTGATGATATTCATTTAGATGCTGATGTTTAAAATATTGGATGTCTTATATCGGACGCCCACGCCACATGCACGAATACGCTCAAGGCGCTACGACGTACGTGCGAAACTATGAAACTCCGGATTTATTTATTACCTTCACATGCAATCCGAAGTGGATGGAAATTGAACGTGGGTTGGAACCGGGCCAAAAACCGCAAAATCGATATGGCATAATCGCCGGAGTATTTCAGCAGAAACTCACGGTTATGATGGGTGTGTTTCCTAAATATCGAATTTTTGGTGACACACGTTGTTATATGTACTCGGTGAAATGGCAGATGCGTGGACTACCGCATGCTCATATCCTAATTTGGTTGCTGAACAAATCACATTCAACTGAAGTGAATAACACCATATCAGCTGAAATTCCTGATCCATTCATCTACACGACATTGTGACGACACAAATTGTGCCTGGACCATGCGGTGCATTAAATGCATTATCGCCTTGCATGGCTGATGGAAAGTGCACAAAACGATGTCTGCGATCGTTAGTTGCTGAAACAGTCCCAGGGAATGATGGATATCCAGTTTATTGTCGGCGTTCAAAAGAAGATAATTGTCGAACTATAAAAGTTAAAGTTCAAAATCGAGATATTGAGATCGGAAATGAATTCATTGTACCATATTGCCGCCCGCTGCTATCACGAATTTTCAAAGCACATGCAAACGTTGAGAGTTGTCATTTGGCCAAATCAATCAAATATTTGTGCAAGTACGTCACAAAAGGCAGCGACATAGCTGTCTTTGGTATTGCATCTGAAAATGCGAATGACGAAATCTGCAACTTTCAAATGATCAGATACGTTAGTACTAATGAAGCACTTTAACGATTATTGACATTTGAAATTCATGAAAGATATCCCACAGTTGTACATTTAGCAGTGCATTTGGAAAATGGCCAATGAGTTTACTTGACTGAGGCTAATGCGGCACAACTAACTGAGAGACCACCATCGACAACATTAACTAGCTTATTTGCAATGTGTGAGGCAGATTCCTTCGCAGCGACGCTGATGTACTTTGAAATGCCCAAGTATTACACTTGGAAACAATCAACAAAAAAATTTCAAGGTCGGAAACAAGGAACCCCAGTTACAAATTGGCCACAAGTGTTTCCACTGATGCACTAGGTCGCATATATACTGTTCATCCTAGAAATGATTTTTTTTTTTTAGTTTAATATATTTAATAAGTGAAGAATCTGTACAGCTTTGAGTACTTTAACATCACATGGTTAGATTGTGTAAGTGGAACTAAACGTCAATTCTTTATGACGATTACGATATATTGATGTGTTTTTAGAATTGTGTCGTAGTATGGAGGTGGGTAAGCGCTTTTGGCGCCTCATTGTTTTGGCAAATCCTTGCCTCCTAAGACGCCTCAAAGGTCTAGCCGGAATTAGATTTCGAGCAAGTAAGCTGCGGTGCCCCAGAAGTTTGTCTCTGTATCGGCAGGAAGAGAGGTGTACATGGATGCATGTATGCCGATAATAAGCGGGAGCTTTGAAATAAGCCAGGTGAGCGGAGTTTGGGTTATTTAAGCTAAAACAATTTTTAAATATTGAAGTTTGTTTGCTAGCAGCAGGCCGACGACCGGCTCCGATGAGTTGGGAATCCGGTGTCGGCCAATTATTGGTGTATATTGGAATTCTGTGCAATGTTAGACATCTTGTCACACGCTCCGTGAGGCTGCGCTGGAGGAGCCTCCGTTGCAGCGAGTCTGGACGCAGCGATGTTGCCGCCACGTCGACGTGGACACCGACGACGCCTCCGCCGTCACCGTCACCGTCACCCTGAGAGGCAACATTAGTGCATTAGTCCAAATATTCTGCCCATTTGCCGTCGGGTTTACGGCGACATCAGCCACAGGCGCAGCAACGATGCGACCTCAACATCAGCCCCGCGAAGTCCCGTGGCATCTTGCGGATCAGTGCATCTGCCATATCCAGACCAATCAAGTTTGGGCGAATTTCGTCGCGGTCAACCCCTTGCAGGCCCCCCATCGTCTCTCTTATGCGTAAATTTAATCTATTCAATTATTTGTTTACTCGTTTAATTTATTTGTACCTAAATGTCCCACAAAATAAAGTTTGCCGTTAGACATAGATTGTATATTAGTTATTCAGATTTTTGTGAAGGTAGGCGCATTGCCGAGTAGCAATTTGCTACTTGCGGGCAAGCCAGCGCGCTCTGCAGCCAGACGCAAGTCTGGTCACGGTTAGGTGTCCCCCGAATCCTAGAGGAGCTCTTCTAGGTAGAATAGGACGAGGCTATTAACAGCTCATACCTTGCCGCAAATAGCGCGTTAAGATTCGACATGGCAGACAACAGTATTGCTACCACGGCCATCCGTCACCTAGGGCCCTACACATATATTTTAATTAATTTTAATAAATACTTATTTATTGCGAAGTAAAATTGAAAATGATTTGCTAGTTTTCAATAGGAAGGGTTGAAAGAAGGCTCTGAAAGCCAGGAATAGTCAGCTATAACTTTCCTCAAAGGGCGATGGCTCACAACATTCTCGGTCTTCTTCTCGGTCTTTGGTGTTCGTATGGAAGAGTGGGCGCGTCTCTGGTCATCAACACCAGACCAGCAGTAATTCCACTCAGCTGTTTGTTGTTTGTATGCATGCTTGTGTTTGTCATGATTTGTATTGTGATGTTCTCGATGTTGTTATCGATGTGTGGCGAACGAGACTGAACTGGAAAAGTCCCAGTTGATGCGACATCTGGATTATTTACTCTTACCAACTACTTTTGCCGATTTGTAGACTCTCAATTAGCCCTATTGAAAATGTTTTCCCAAAAATTAGTGAGAATAATCAGAATTATGCTTGGTTGAGTCAACGAGCAATTCTTGCCGCAAATAATTATGATGTACACGCACTGAGTTCCACCATTCAAGCAAATTGCTGGCGATTTAGTGACATACAAATCCGTTGATTCCATATCAAATCACCATGATGTAGTAAATTATCCAACAGAGTTTTAGAACTCTCTGGACTTACCAGGATTTCCACCACATAACTTGCAACTCAAAGTTGGTACAGTTATTATGTTATTGCACAGTTTGAATCTACCGCGACTTTGCTACGGTACTCGACTTTCGGTAAAAAGATTGAGTCAACCATTATCAATGGAAAGTACGCAGGTGAAAATGTATGTATTCCTCGAATACCAATGATTCCGACTGATCTTCCGTTTGACTTCAAATGATAACAATTTCCAGTTCGCCTTGCGTTCGCAATGACAATTAACAAGTCGCAAGGCGAATCGCTTAGTGTTTGCGGGATAAATTTAGAAAATCATTGTTTTTCACATGGGCAGTTATACGTTGCGTGTTCACAAGTTGTGAAACCACCCATGTTTGTGTTAACGTCAGACCAAAAAACAAAAAATGTGGTTTACCAAAGAGCACTTCAATAACACGGAAAATTTGCAGACACGTACGATTCAGGATTTACTTTGTATTCACTTCTATTTACTTAGAGAAGTTCAACTAAATAACATTTTATTTTTGTAGTTAAAATCAATTCATTTCTGTTGTGAAAATGTTTCTTTTTCAAATAAAAAACAAAAATAAAAATCTCTTCATCTTTTAATCTCCAAAAGAAATAAAGCCATCTGAAGGCGAAACGGATTTCGCCGGGTTTGCTAGTCTTCTTTATATTTATTATAATTTAATAAAAACAATAATTATGTTAATTAGATGAATGCGTAACCCACCCAGCAATGACAAATAAAAAGTATCTTCAAGTTCTATGACAATAACGAGTGATAAATTTTCTTCGCCGAATTGAATAAATGTAAACATACCTTTCATAGGAGTAAGTCCAGTGCTTTTTATGTATTTTCCGATAAGATCTGTAAATATAATTAAGTCTAATGTATTTAATGGTCTCAATGCTAAATATAATTTCGATAGATTTTTAAAATTTATCAGCAAATAGTAATTGAGCGTTGGATTAGGAACAGATCTCTGCATAGTTTCATCACATTTAATTAACAGTATTTTCTTAATCAATTTATTTAAATAAAAATATGTGCAGTTTAATATTGTTACATTATTGTATTGATTTCGTTAAAATTCTCCATAGGTTTATTTCTGATATGGGATACGGTATTGGTATTGGAGTATTGGACTTTACAAAATCCAATTAAAGTCTCTAAGGTTGGCTGGTTGTTTAAACAAGCAAATTCTATCTAGAAAAAATATAAGAAATAAAAATTCACTAAATGCTTAAGATATTTCTTTCTATAAGTAACTATTCTTCATTTATTAAACATTTTTTATTAAGATATTTGAAACCATTGAATTTCTAGCATTTTAAGACGCTACTATTAACCTTCAGTCGACGCATACGCCTCCTTTTTGGAAAATTATGTTTAATCGTTAATTTATATAATAAATAGACACTGATAGTAATTAAAATCTATTTGCATGTCAATGCAGAATACGATCAGGCCGACAAGACTATTTAATTAAACAATAATTTGTTTGGTTATGATTCGTGTCAATGAATGTCTTTCCATGCCCAGGACACTACATATGAAGGAAACTACTTTAGAGTACCACCGTAGAAACACCTTATTGACAATCGTTATTATATGATTTTTAAAGAAAATCTTAGCTAGTTAATACGTGTTTGAAGTTGCAATAGACCTTACCAATAGTTTTTTTTTCTTATTAATCGTATTTATTAGAAATATTGATTACAGCTGAATAGTATTCTATTACCTTTGTGGCAACTTAAGCTAATGAGAAAATAATAATTTAAAGTAAAACTATGTCTAGATAAACTATGGTTGGAAATTTACAATATTTACAATTAAGACAATCTTGATTAGGAATTGAGGTCTAAGATAATTTTTATTCGAACGATGCTCTGGGAGTTCACTACGTCAAGATCCGTTGTGGGAGATCTTGAGGGTGGAATCGTTTAAGTCTTCTTTTGGCTCATAATCCAGCGTTGTGTTGACGCCTGGCAAGGGCGTTTGGGTGATACTCTAGCCTCTCTGCGTATTTGCTAGCTATCTTTTGAATCCTGTCTCCAATCAGTGGAACATTCAGATCTCGCTCAATGTCTCTGTTTCGTATATACCAGGGTAATTTGTTTATATGTGTACTAGTGTTCAAGCATGAACATAGATAAAAAAGAAATGTACTACTGTGCACCAAAATATTGTAATTCTCTCACACGAAGTCCAAGAGCGAACAAAAATAGATTTTACGACCATGCGCTGAGAATAAGTACGATAAGAGTTCAATTCTGTCAATGAACTAAGGAAAACCCTTTCACTGGACGCTGAAGAAAGAGATCAACGGAGATCATGGGTTAAAATAGATTATCATAGAATACTCGCATATGTTCAACTCAGCATAGGTCCTATCTAGCTTAGATACTAGTCTATTAATAAATTCTGTATATAGAAAATAAGACTACAAAAACCAAATAAAAGGGAGACCGGCCCAGAGTCGGCAGTTAGTTCAGTTCAGTACCACGACTCGACTCATCAGTCTCTTCATTTCAAGACTCTGATTAACACTAGTGTACACATTTAATTAACAATATTTTCTTAATCAATTTATTTACCTTGTCGAAATCAAATAGAGTCCAAACGAAATGTATTATTGGTAAAACTTGGTTAATTAAAAGAAAAAGAAAAATAAAAAAATATGCAGTTTAATATTGTTACATTATTGTATTGATTTCATTAAAATTCTCCATAGGTTTATTTCTAATATGGGATTTATTTATTTATTTATTTTATTTATTTATTTAATGTCAACTATAAACAGTCGACAGAAATTAATTAAAACGTAACATTAAAATTAAATTTTAAAATAATTAAATTAAATATATATATATGTCGTGGAATGAAAGCTGTATTTGAATTGCGCGCCGTAGAACTGACTTTGCTGATATCGATACTCAATAGAGTTGCATGTACTGAATCTATCGATAGTGTTGCATAAGTTGTGAAGATAGTTAGTGGTGGGTAATGAGGGTTAGATGGGATAGTAGTGGCAACACTTTGCTATCGAGCGTGGCTCTTGTGTGTGACGATTAAGATCAAAGAGACTCGCTGCACCTATTTAATTTAAAAAGCTTTGTAATATGGAGCAAAATAACAATAATCAATCTTCGACATCAGAAGTGGGATACAATCCTCGTCAACTAACCATGGAAGATCACTTGCGCATGTTGATGGAGCAGCAGCATCGAATTGTTGTTGAATTGGCAAAAACTTTGCAAGCGTCGGTTCGAGAGCCGAAATTCAATGCCGATCTTTTGGGTACACACGCAACGCAATGGTGCGCTACTGTTGATATTGTACTAACTGAAAAGACAATACAAGGAAGTGCATTAAATCTGGCATTAAGCAAAGCGCTTGAGGGGACGGCATCGCAGTGGCTGTCACAAGTATACTACGCAGGTATAACCTGGCCGGAATTTAAGCAACTATTTGAGCAGATATACGCCAGCACGGAGACGCTATCAGCCACATTTTTACATTTGCTTAACAGTCGTCCAAACGGCGGAGAATGTCTGTCGGTGTATGCAAGTCGCTTAGTGACGTCACTCTTGACAAAATGGCGAAACATGGACGCCGAAGAAATTGCTGTGCCAGTCGTCTTGGGACACTTAGCTAACTATGATCGCCGTATTCAAAAAATCGCCTACACTGCAAAGGTTCAAAACAGACGTGATTTGCAGTCCGAGTTGCAGGTGTTTACACTCGACAAGAGGTCACAGCATTTCGGAACTGAGGATGTAGCGGCAAAGCGAGTCAAGATGATGTCCATTAAATGCCATCAATGCGGAAAAATGGGACACAAGAAGTCTGAATGCAGGATTCTGATACAGAGCAATGGTGGACCCCAGAGGCACGAGCTTCAAGAGTATGGAGAGAGCAGTGTTCCTTGCTATCGCTGTCACAAGCAAGGCCATATAGCGTCACAATGTCTTCAAGCTGGAGATACATCTAGAGCGGTTACAAAGAAGCGAGAATCTATGCGTTGTGGATGAGCCTAAGACGAGTATGCTGCTGCAGGGTGAGAAATTTCCAATTATGTTTGACTCGGGAGCAGAGTGCTCATTAGTTAAAGAGAGCTTCTTAAATAAGCTAAGCGGAAGTAGAACAAACCATATTGTTACACTAAAGGCATTGGTGCTGAAGGTGTTATAAGTACCAGTCAGATAAGTGCCGATGCGATAATCAATGAAAATTGTCTAAACATAATATTTCATGTAATACCAGATCAGTGCATACGCAACGAAATTGTGTAAGGTCGTGAAATTTTAGCACAAGGAGTCTCAGCTATAGTGTCAAGCGAAAGAGTCGAAATAGTAAAAGCTAAAACAAGGAATGTGTTTTTTTTCTTATTAATCGTATTTATTAGAAATATTTATTACAGCTGAATAGTATTCTATTACCTTTGTGGCAACTTAAGATAATGAGAAAAAAATAATTTAAAATAAAACTATGTCTAGATAAACTATGGTTGGAAATTTACAATATTTACTAAGATAATATCTATTCGAACTATGCTCTGGGAGTTCACTACGTCAAGATCCGTTGTGGGAGATCTTGAGGGTGGAATCGTTTAAGTCTTCTTTTGGCTCTTAGTCCAGCGCTGTGTTGACGCCTGGCAAGGGCGTTTGGGTGAAACTCTAGCCTCTCTGCGTATTTGCTAGCTATCTTTTGAATCCTGTCTCCAATCAGTGGAACATTCAGATCTCGCTCAATGTCTCTGTTTCGTATATACCAGGGAGCGTTTGAAATTTTTTGGCTTGCAGTACCAGTAATTTGTTTATATGTGTACTGGCTGCAATTCCAAACACTTGGATAGCGTAAAAGAGGCTAGGAGCTAGTATAGCCTTATAGATCTAAGTTTTGTTTGCCAGAGATAGCTTATTATTGGAAGACAGAAGCCAGGACATCTTGGACACTTTGTTTCTGTGAGCGTGTTTTAATGCCGATATATGCTTGCCAAAAGTTAGACTTCTGTCCAGAGTGACACCCAAGTACTTATAAGCTGACGTGTGACTTATAACGCTTCCATTTAGAGTTACACCGGGGCAGTTGCGAACTCTTTTGGTGAAGGTTATATTGGCGCATTTGCTAGCATTGACGCAAATATTCCATTTCTTCGCCCATTCTTGAAACGAGTCCAAGTACTCTTGTAGTGCACTAGTGGCATGAAATATGTTGTCCTTTTTAGTAAGCACTGCGGTGTCATCAGCCTATGTAGCAATGAGAGTGTCTCTATGTTGTAACTCCGAGATCGCATATTGATTGGGCATATCTGCTGTAAAAATGGAGTAGAGAGTCGGACCTAGAACACTGCCTTGCGGAACACCAGCTTCGATCCTTCTGACGGTCGACTTGCTCTCAGAAAGTGATACGCTGAACGACCGCCCGTCCAGGAAGATCTTTACAAGTGTAAATAGCTGTGGGGTCAACACCTTCTTAGCCTTATAGAGCAAGCCAGGATGCCACACTCTGTCAAAGGCTTGTTGGATATCATGAAAAGCGGCAACTGCGTATTCCTTGTGTTCCAGGGCTTCTAGGATGAAGTTAACCACCCTATGCAGTTGTTCAATGGTGCCGTGCTGCCTTCGAAAGCCAAACTGAAACTTGGGGACCATTTGCTGTACCTCGTCTAAAGCAAGAATCCTATTTAAAATTAGTCTCTCCAACATTTTGCCAAGTGATGAGAGGAAAGTTATGGGCCGGTAAGAGTCCACTTCGGCTAGCGGTTTTCCTGGTTTGGGTATCATTATTATCGTGGCTCTTTTCTATGCCTTGGAAAAGTAGCCAACACGCAAAATGCTATTGTAGATCCGCACTAGAAACTGCAGAGCACCATCAGGGAGTATCCTTAATGTCCTGTTATCGAGCAGGTCTTCACCAGGCGCCTTTTTTGGGCGTAGCTTTGAGATAAGTTGTTTCACTTCTTCTAATGTTACCGGCTCAGCAGGCAATGCCATTTGCATCGGCGAGTTCAGCGCTGTTTGCACTAATCTGCAGTGGCTTTCATGGGTAAAGTCAAAAGGCTTGAATCTCTGCTCTAGGTTGTCTGCAAACGCTTCCGCCTTGTCACAACTCGTTCTGTACCAGCCACCTTCCGGGTTTCGTAAAGCTGTTTTCGGCATTGCTTTTGATTTAAAGCGCTTAGTGATCTTCCAAAGAGAGTAATTCGTAGTATTATCAGTTTCCAGGTTCTCCAGTAAATCGTTAAATAGCTGCTCTTTTCTACGGTACAGTACTTTGAGCAGTCTTTTGACTAGTCTTCTGTAAATCTGTTGAAGTCTGGGCTCACCTGTTCTTGCGTATTCCTTCCTTACTCTGCGTTTGGTGTGTAATAGGGCTGCTATTGCGTCAGGAAGTTGTGTCTGGTTCGAATGTTGCCTTATATTTTGGTGTCGGGGCGCGGCATTTGCAGCCGCCCGCTTCAATGTGCTCATGAAAAGTTCTATACCATCGTCAATGTTTTCCGCAGTATGCAGTGCAGGTTCCAAGTCATTGAGTTCCTCCAGTTGTGCCTTGAATATTGATATGTTCGCGTTTCGGGCAAGTAGCAGAGGCCGATTCATTAGTTGAGCGGGCTGAGAGTGCAGTTCGGCAATAAGAGGGATGTGGTCCGAAGAAAGTTCGTGAGAGGCTTTTACTTTAAACCTACAGATTTGATACCCATTGGTTATAAAGAAGTCCAGTGCTGTAGGAGTTAGTCGTGAGTTGGCGGAGTAAAATGTTGGCTCTCCTGTAGCTAAAATTTGGAACTGCCAATGAGCAATTGCCTCTTGCAGCTGCTTACCTCGGAAGCATGCCCGAGAATTGCCCCACCACGAATGTTTCGCATTGAAATCTCCACCCACTATGAATTTGTGTCCAAACGTGGCAAGTACTGACTCAAATTCTATTCTTGACCATTGCTCTCGCAATGACGCAATTAAAACGCTACCCTCTTCTGTTTGTAATCTCACTAATGCTATTTGACGATTGGTAGTTGCAAGAGTAGAGATTGGTAGAGATCAGAACTTGCACTAGTTCCCGAAAGGCCTTGTTTGATTGAGGAATGTGTGTACTGCTGTATTCAACAACTCGTTTGATAATATTGAAACTGATGTGTTTGGAGAAGAAAAAAAGAAATTAATAAAGAAGATAAAAAGAAATTAATAATGCTATTGAAATCTTATTCAGAAGCGTTTATAAAGAGAACTCCAAAGACTCGTGTTACCACAGGCGAAATGAATATTAGACTGGTCGAGAAAAATAAAGCTGTACAGAGACGACCATATAGATTTAGTCCAAGTGAGAGGGAGCTAGTGCGAGACAAAGTGAAAGAGTTGTTACTGAACAAGGTTATTAGACCCAGCAGTTCTCCATTTGCTAGCCCGGCATTGTTAGTGAAGAAAAAGAATGGAACAGCGAGGCTCTGTGTAGATTATAGAGAATTGAATGCGAATACTGTATCAGATAAATTTCCTCTACCTCTAATAAACGATCAGATAGCTAGATTGTGTGGAGCGAAATTCTTTGCCTGTTTAGACATGGCTAGTGGCTACAAATCGTATTGAATATTCTTTAAAAGGCTGAATTTTCATTTAATATAGACAAATGCTTCTTTCTCAGGAAATCAATTCAGTATTTGGGGTTTGAAGTACAAGCGGGTGAGATACACCCAAACGCACGTAAGGTTGAGTCCTTGAAGGCACTGCCACCCCCTCGATCGATTGCAACGTTAAGACAGTTTATAGGATTGACATCATACTTTCGCCAATTTGTTCCCGGGTTTTGGCAACTAATGAAACCACTATACTTTCTTACGACAGAGAAAAGTAGTTTTGAGTGGAAACAAGAACATGAGGAGGTTCGCAAGAAAGTTATTGCGATTCTTACTGACAAGCCGGTGTTGGTTCTCTTCGATCCCCAGTATCCCATTGAGCTGCACACTGATGCCAGCGCAATCGCTATACTCATACAAAGAGTTGATGGCAAGCCACACGTGGTGGAGTATTACAGCAGGATTACAACTCCTTATGAAGCCAAGTACACGTCGTATGAATTAGAAACGCTAGCCGTAGTAAACGCTGTCAAACATTTTAGGCACTATTTGCATGGCAGAAAGTTTGTAATATTCACAGACTGTAACTCCCTAAAATCGTCTCGCACAAAAATAGAGTTGTCACCCAGAGTCTATCGTTGGTGGGAATTACTTCAAACATTTGATTTTGAGATAGAATATCGTGAAGGCAAGCGTATGGCACACGTTGACTTCTTATCTAGAAGTCCAGTGCCCTGCAAGTCGACAGAGAAAGCCAAAATTATCGAAAAACGAGTTAATTTGACAGAGATTTCGGAAGACTGGATTTGTGCTGAACAACAGAAAGATGAAGATATTGTAGAGATAGTTTATAAACTAAAGAATGATGATTATCCCCTAGAACTGTCTAAGACATATGAATTGAGTGCGGGTACTCTGTTTAGAAAAATTCAAAGAAATCATAAAACTCTTTGCCTGCCAGTAATACCTCGAGCATTTAGATGGTCGGTTATCAATCAAGTACATGAAGCCATTATGCATTTTTGCTATTGGTTTGAAGGCATGGCTAAATACGTTCGAAAATTTGTGGAGAATAGCATAACTTGCAGAGTAGCAAAATCCAGTTCAGGAAAACAACAAATTGAATTACACCCTATACCGAAAGTAAGCATTCCTTGGCACACTGTGCACATGGACATCACGGGCAAGCTTAGCGGTAAAAGTGACCGCAAAGAATACATTATTGTACTTGTTGATGCGTATACTAAATACGTGTATCTTTCCCATACTTATACACTGAGTGCGGAAAGTTGTGTAGTGGCATTGAAAAATTTGATTTCATTATTTGGCGTTCCAAATCGAGTAGTGGCATATCAGGGAAGAAGCTTCACTTGTGCTAGGTTTACAGAGTATTGTGAGTCACAAAAGATTCAGATACACTTGATAGCCTCGGGGGCAAGTCGTGCTAACGGCCAAGTAGAAAGAGTATTGAGTACTCTAAAGAATCTATTGACTGCTGTAGAAACAAGTTCACGGACTTGGCAAGATGCTTTGGGAGAGGTTCAGTTGGCCATCAATTGTACCAATAACAGAGTCACCAAAGAAAGCCCTTTGGAATTATTGATGGTAAAAATTGCGCGACCGCTAGGTTTAAATCCAATCTGTGAAACAAGAGCAAGGGCCTTGAAAAATATGGAAAGTGCAGGAAAATATGAGAAGTGCAAATTTGACAGTAACAAAGCGAAAATAATTAGATTTGACGTAGGAGATTTTGTATTGCTGAGAAATAGTGAAAGAAACCAAACCACCCTTGATCCTAAATTTCGAGGTCCGTTTCAGATAACTAAGGTATTAGAGAATGATAGGTACATGCTGAAGTGTACGAAGAATAAGAGGCAATACCCACACGAGAGCTTGAGAAAGATGCCGGATGGACAGGTACCAAGCGAGCTGGAAATCGATGTGAGCCCGCGTAGAGAAACCGTTGAAACAGACGGAGAAGCAGCTGTGGCAGCTGAAAAGTGGTAAAGTGCGGAAGATGTATGGTGATACATAATTATCGATAGCTACATGGTGTTACCTGGTCCTGAGGCCCTAGTTATGTTGAAATGCGAAAAGAGAAAGAAAGAGAAAAATGAAACGAAAGCGTATTGCAGCTGAAAAGCAACTAAAAGTGAAATGAAGAATTGAAAAAGAATGGAAAATAAGAATAGTTTGTAATATTTAGAAGTTAAAATGTAATATAAAGAGTTAGTGATAAAATTAAAATTATTGTATGGAGAATTAACCACGAGGACGTGTTGTCAGAATGGCCGTGTAGTGGAATGAAAGCTGTATTTGAATTGCGCGCCGTAGAACTGACTTTGCTGATATCGATACTCAATAGAGTTGCATGTACTGAATCTATCGATAGTGTTGCATAAGTTGTTAAGATTGTTAGTGTTCGGTAATGAGGGTTAGATGGGATAGTAGTGGCAACACTTTGCTATCGAGCGTGGCTCTTGTGTGTGACGATTAAGATCAAAGAGACTCGCTGCACCTATTTAATTTAAAAAGCTTTGTAATATGGAGCAAAATAACAACAATCAATCTTAGACATATATTTATTTTTAAAAATTAAAAATTAGAATTAGATTAAAAGAAATAAAAATAATAAATAAATAGTTCTGGGGTGAGTAGATGTAAATTGATTCAACATTTTTTGCTAGGATTGGGGAGCCCCGAAAAACCCAATCAAATCAATGACCACCACCAGAGATCATGTGTTTAATGTGTGTTTAATGTTCTAAGATTAAGAACTTATTAGTAGAAACAGACGACTCTAATCTAATAACCCCGTAAAGACTGTTAAACTCAAAACAGTACTCTAAAAGGTTCATGCAAAAGGTAATTAGTAGGGCCAGTGCTAATTGTTAATAAGGAAAAGAAGCGTGTAGATCTGATAGGAATTGAAAAGTATAAATTGTTAAGTAAAAAGGAGAGTTAATATCACCATTGATTAGTTTAAGAATGAAAGTTACACCCAGCATAGTGCGACGGTGAGAAAGAGAAGGAAGATTAATTAATAGTAATCTACTAGGATATGGCGGTAGGTTAAGCTATGGTGATCAGTTTAAGTTTCTTAGTGCGAAAATTAGAAACTTCTTTTGCACCGACTTGATTTTGTCTTTTAAGTCTGATACTGTGGCGACCACAAACAGGACCCATACTCGAGGATGGGACGTACCAGAGAAACGTTAAGCTGTTTAGTCATATTAGGGTCATAGAATTCCTTAGACCAACGCTTAATGAAACCTAAGACCTTCATGGCTTTATTTACCATGAACTCAATGTGATCATTGAAGGAGAGTTTACGATCAAGTAAGATGCCTAGGTCATTGATTTGAGATATATTCTCAAAAAGATGGCCGTCTAATAAGTATTCAGCGTGCACAGGTTGTGATCTGCAAAAAATCATGGCTTTGCACTTTGAGCAATTGAGGGCAATAAGATTGGTTTTACACCATGAATTGAAAATGATAGGATCATCTTGCAACAAAGAAGCAGAAATAGGATCCTTATAAGAGAGGCATAACTTAACGTCATCTGCATACATCAAAACAGCACTATTCTTAATAATAGACGGAAGGTCATTAATAAATAAATTGAAAAGCAATGGTCCGAGGTGGCTACCTTGGGGCACTCCTGAATAAAAAAAGATCTGCTTAGAAAGGGCAGAATTGAACATTTTTAAGATAATTGGAAATCCAGTTCATAGGAGTATGAGGAAAACCAAGAAGCGATAACGTGTGCATTAGGAGAGTATGGTTTACAGAATCAAATGCTTTACTGAAGTCAGTGTAGATAACGTCCGTTTGCATCGTACTATCAAACCCACTAATGGCAATAGAGGAGAGTTCCAATAAGTTTGTGGTAGTAGATTTGGACCTCACAAAGCCATGCTGGGTTGGTGAGATGATTGAGCTACATAAGTGTTGGAGTTGAGAAGTAATGATTTTCTCGAATAACTTAGGAATAGCAGACAACTTAGAAATAGCTCTATAGTTCATGACATCAGATTTATATCCTTTTTTATGTAAGGGAATAACATAAGATTCTTTCCATAACTTAGGAAATATTCCGGTCGAAACGGATAAACAAAAAAGGTTAAGAATTGGCTTACAGAGCGAATTAGCACAGTATCTGAGAACACAGCCAGGCACCCCATCTGCTCCAGGAGAAAAAGTTGGCTTAACCAAACTCAGCTCACAACCTAACGCGAACTGCGTAATCTGCGGACCGAAAACAGAGGTAGATGGATAAATTCTATACGGATAAGGACACTTAGAATCGTAAATCTTAGACGAATAAGTATCCTGGAAAAAATCTGCAAATAAGTCCGAAATATATTGATCGGTACTAGCTGTTTTCTCGTTTAGAGTTAAGGAAGAAGGTTATGTAGCAGTTCGCCGTTTTAGATTTACGAAGTTGTAAAACTGCTTAGGGTCTTTTGCAAATTGTAATCTACAGCGAGTTAAGTATGCACTATAGCAACGGTGGTTCAAAGTATCAAAGCCAGACTTAGCGCTAACATACCTTGAAAAATCAGTAAGCCTACCAGATAATTTGAACTTTTTGTAAAGTTTAGATTTCAAATTTTTAAGTCTACAAAGTTCCCTAGAGAACCATGGTAGTTTTGTAGACTTAGAATGATCCCCGCTAAGAACATGAATTTCAAAAATTAATAGCTCTATAAAAAATATTAATCGCTCCTTCTAAATTATTGGAAGAGTACAATTCCGACCAATCGTAGTTATTAAATAAAATATTGAGATCTCTAAAGTTTATTTTACAAAAACAGTAGTGTTTAGTCGTAGGAAGTCTTTTATTTTGCTGCCCAGTTGGTGACAGCAAAATAGCGAGCTCTAAAGTGGGCTGGAACGCATCTTCAGGTGAAACTAAAGGATCAATTCTTACAACAGTATCGCATAACTGATCTGATACAAAGACAAGATCAAGTATTCGAATTGAGTTGACCTGAGATAGATTAAGTTCAAGAAGTCCCGACAGAAACTCGTTAGAAGTCATTAAGTCGTTGTTTCCGACCAAATAACATCGGGCAAGTTAAAGTCACCAACAACTACCAAACAGTCTTTATCCAAAAGCATGCTGGACAAAGATTGAATTACCGTTAGGTGAGCTAGGTATACAGATAAATCAGACTGGGGAGGAATATATGAACAGGAAATATATAAGTTAATGTTATGAATTCGCACTTTCACACATACCATTTCTATATTAGTGGGGTAGTTATTTACTAATTGCGATATAAGATTAGATTTTATCGCAATAAGGACACCACTACCTTTTCTATCCATTTTATCACATCTATAAGTAACATAAAGTGGTGAAAGTATAGATGCATCAAGAATATCAGGTTTAAGCCAGGTCTCAGTAAATGTCAAAATGTTATGTTCGAAGGAAAAACTATCTACATTAAGGTTAGAAAGTTTTGACTTAAGACCTCTAACATTCTGATAAGCAAACAGAATGGATTATTATCATACGGTAATAGTGTTGGATTTTACAAAATCCTATTGAAGTCTCTAAGGTGGGCTGGTTGTTTAAACAAGCAAATTCTATCTAGAAAAAATATAAGAAATAAAAATTCTCTAAATGCTTAAGATATTTCTTTCTATAAGTAACTATTCTTCATTTATCAAACATATTTTATTAAGATATTTGAAACCATTGAATTTCTAGCATTATATGACGCTACTATTCACCTTCAGTCGACGCATACGCCTCCTTTTTGGAAAATTATGTTTAATCGTTAATCTATATAATAAATAGACACTGATAGTAATAAAAATCTATTTGCATGTCAATGCAGAATACGTTCTAGCCGACAAGACTATTCAGTTAAACAATAATTTGTTTCTTTATGTTTCGTGTCAAAGAATGTCTTTCCAAGCCCAGGACACTACATATGAAGGAAACTACTTTATAGTACCACCTTATTGACAATCGTTATTATATGATTTTTAAAGGAAATCATAGCTAGTTAAAACGTGTTTTAAGTTGCAATAGAGCTTACTGTTGCCAGGTATTGAAATTCGTTTAGGATTATGAGTAAGTCTGAAATATTTAAATACTGTTTAATATGGGGCGTTCGTATAAATGGAATTGTAAATGTTCATCAAGTTAAAATTTTCAAGAGTAGTAAATAATGCTCATTGAACGTGATAGTTCGTTGAGTAATAATTTCATACTAGTTTTATTATGATTTTTCTTCTGCTTATATAGCCTTCTTAAGTAATTTTGGACCAACGCTGAGATGTTTACAAATGCATCCAGCCTTCTCTTTCTGATGTGTGCCAGGAGTCATAAATTATACTATGCCTAAGTGATAAGTGTCACAAACAACTCTGACCTTTTATTTTATCTATGCTGCTCATGTTCACGCAGCGTCCTGTGTGGTTTCACATGTCGCATCGCGTTGATTCTTTTGGTCTCTGTTCATAGAGTTATGAACATCCTGCCGGCGGCCCGCCAATGTCACTACGACTCGGGATTGTGAGTTGCGGTGGCATCTTCCAGAATTCCACCACATTAGAGTGATGATAATTATTGATATTATGCCGAGGAATACGAGTCCACTGTATGTGTTGGGATGGCGAAAATCCAGACTCCTCAGCTTTATGTTCTGTGCCTTGAGGGTTTTGATCTCTTTTTGAAGACCATCAATTTCCAATGTGTTGTTAATTACTCGGACTCCTAATGGTTTTAGTGAAAATTCCGCGATTTCTCCAATCTCTTTTTTAAATGGAATCTCTATAACATTCGTTGCTTCGCTCTTAATCTTTTCGGATGCGAATAGTGTAATTCCTTGCGAACGTAGGCTACATCCTGTGTCTAAGGAGAGTATTCCTTGAAGAGGTAGGTCGTCAATGATTTCATGCTTTTCTTTGCATTTTATATCGGCTGTAGTTTTACCGAATGTCTTGAATAGCCATTTATTTGCCGATTCCAACTTGATCCATAGTGGAGTTGACTTAGCATCGATGAAAGTGCATTGATAGTCACTAGATGGTTTTAAAGGTGATACCTCACAACTTTTATCTTTAGCCCTTGACCATGCCCAGGTGCCTTCACAAATGTATGCACTGGGTTCAGGTTTGGCACATTTGTTTAAAGCGTCGTCGGACATGATGTGATACGAGTCTATTAGGAAGTTATATATCAAATACGCTCCTCGGACTTATGGTATCATTATGTGGTTGTGTGTGCTGAAGGGTATAGGTATCACCTTATAGATCTGTGACGATTGGCTGTTGAGCAGTGGAATTTTAACGCTAATGACTATGTTATCGTCGATGATTGTCCCAGTAGCTGTGAGTAGCTTATAAATAGCTTGGATCTCATTGGCACTTTTTCCTGGTAACTTGTATTTTCCTGATAACTGCTCCCTGATCTTTAATAGTTCTGTATTCATCTGTGTTGGAGTTATCAAATCAGGGTTCAATATGCCGTGATTTATGTCGATTAAAAGTTCCACTAAGTCTGCTTGAATTCTTTCGCACTCCGCTATTGCCATGCTTAATTGTTTTGTAAGCATGAAGAATCTAATTGATTCTCTAGTGGACATTTTCTCGAACAATACTTGTCAGATTGTTTACATGCTCTTCGATGTGTTTGAATTGTTCGTTTACTTCATATGTGGTACGAGTCAATATGTTTAATGTAGATTCTACAACCGTCGTTTGCTTTTTTATCATATGGTTCAAGTCATGCTGATTTTCCAGAAGCGATCTCATGTTTGCTTCCATAATTCTCCGGTCTTCTGCATCCATTATACCCATCAAAGCTTGGTAGAAACTTCCTATGAACTCGAGAGGGGCTCTTTTGACTCGTGTATTTTTGAACCCAAACATATGATTGTTCGTATCTTTAATGAGTGATACTTGTTTCCTCATGTTGTTAACGATATGTGTGCAATCCATCTTAAAGTGTTCTAATTTTGGACACCAATTATTTACTTGCATCAATGTCATATCCATTCGATCAGTCGTATCCAGTAATGGCTTCACCTTAAAGTAGATGACGAGGTTCCAGCTCGTTGCGACGACATCCACTTGACCGATGGGATCCAAGTATATGGCTGCTGTCTCTGGAAATGTGTCGATCTGTATGCTCTTGTGATTTACTGGCGCGGATAATATCAATGGAAGTATCAGAAGCATGCCAAAAGTTGATTTCCATAGATGCGTCGTACATGTTTTAGCTTGAGTTAAATTACATCTTGGCTTGTTTTCTGGATCCTCGTCAGCACTTACTAAACGGCATACTTTATGAATCGGTCTCTTTAGGATTCCATTTGCTGTTTTTACCGTTATTACCCGAACTTTACCATCTTTAGCAGGATGAGTTTGGGTTATTTTTGCCACTGGCCATCTTGACGGGTGTGTATCTTCATTTTTTATGATGACTACATCTCCTTCTTTTAGGTTGGGCTCGGAAAGTTTCCACTTGTTTCTTTGTTGCAGGGTGTGAAGATATTCCTCCTTCCAACGTTTCCAAAATTCTCCTTGGATTTTTTGCACAAGCTTCCATTTATTCAATAAGGTAAGTAATACCTTCTCTTCTGGAGCTGGTATAGCTAGTAACGGCTTTCCGATCAAAAAATGCCCTGGTGTCAAGACTTCTTCACTATCATTTGCTATGTATAGTGGTCTGGAGTTTAATACGGCTTCCATTTGAGTTAACAGCGTAGTCATCTCTTCGAATGTGAGTTTTACTTCTCCTATTGTTCTCCTATTGTTCGTTTTAAATGGTGTTTCATCGACTTTACTCCTGCTTCCTAAATTCCACCGAAGTGTGGTCCTGACGGGGGGGAAAAGTGCCAATTTATGTGATCATTCGCTAATATGGGCGCTAACGAGCTGTTTTCTTTTATTGCCTTTTTGAAGTCGGTATCCAGGCATTTGTTTGCGCCTATTAAATTTGTTACGTTATCCGAATATAAATGAGAACACTTTCCTCGTCGTGATATAAATCGGCGAAGAGCTGCTAGAAAAGCTTCTGTTGTCATGTCGCTTACAGCTTCCAAATGTATGGCTTTAGTAGCGAAGCATATGAATACGGCGATGTAACCTATAAATTGCTGTTGACCTCTTCCTTTTGAGCATTTCATCGAAAAGGGGCCAGCATAGTCTACTCCTGTATGAGTAAATGGTGACGACATAGTTACACGTTCTGCCGGCAAGTTACCCATTATTTGCTTTGCGGCTTGCTGTCGATAACGAATGCACGTGGCGCAGTTCCTGATGTAGTTCTTCAATTGTTTCTTTACTGATGTGATCCAGTATTGATGTCGGATCATATTTTCCACAAGCTGCATTCCGCAATGAAGTGTCAGATGATGACAGTCTTTAATAATGAGCTGCGACAGATACGATTTCATCAGAATTATAGGGTGCTTTGTATCGTATGGTAAATTGGCTTTTGTCAGCCTGCCGCCTACTCGTAGTATTCCAGATGAATCTACGAACGGATTTAGATCAGCAATTCTACTCGTACTTTTGATATTCTCGAGATGTTCCAAGCGCTGTATTTCATCTGGGAATTGCTGTCTTTGGCATAGATAAATTATGCGATCACTTGCGGCTCTTAATTCTGTAACCGACAAGTGAGTTGATCCATATTTTGGTGCTTTTAAAATTCGCATTACGTAAGCTATTATCCTTTTCAGCTTGAGCCAACTTGAATACCGTTGTATCAATTCGATGACGAATTCGTCTTGTGCCTTGAAGCTAACAAATGAGTTGTTGGTTTTTGCCTCTTTAGTGGAAATCTTTGGCCATAGTTCTTTTGGTGCAACTAGCTATTTCGGCCCTTGCCACCATAAATCGAAGTTAATCAATTTAGCTGCTTCTATTCCTCGGGAAGCAACGTCTGCGGGGTTGTCTTTGGAGTTGACGTGATCCCATAATGCTTGTGGCAGTAGATTTTTAATCTCATCTACGCGTTTTTTAATGAACTTATCCTTGTTTTTGCAGTTTTTTATCCACGTTAGTGTGATAGTCGAATCACTCCAAGCATAAGTCATAAGATTTTGTGACAAGGACCTCATCACTCTGTTCATTAACTTTGCCATCAATTTTTACGTAGACTACGGCTGCGTATGCTTTTTCTGAGGCATCTCCAGATTCGTGTAATTCTATATAAGAATTTAAAAATTACCCAATCCACCTAGGAATGCGAAGATCCTTTAGTATGACGCAGTTTTCTGCGAATTTTCTCCATACGTCGATTAGTCCCTCAGATAGTTCTTGATCCCATGATGTCTCTGATAGCCACAACTTTTGCATAAACAGTTTTGCGGTGACTGTAACTGGGGATATCCATCCGATTGGGTCGAAGATCCGAGCAATCTGAGATAGAATTGATTGTTTGGTGTCTTAACGGATTCTTTGTCGTGAATCTGAATTACTTCGCTCTTGTCGCTGATGTTTCCAAGCACTTCTTGTTTATTTGATACCCACTTCCTTAGATGAAATCCAAATGAATTGAAAGTGGATGAAATTGATAATTGGATTCCTTGTGCTTGGTTAACGGTATCAGCTCCTGTCATTAGGTCGTCCATATAGAAGTCGTCTTGAATGATCTTCTTTAGATTTCCGTCGCTGCAGTAGTTCGATATTTCGTGTAACGTCCTAACTGCTAGGAAGGGTGCGGCTGTCGTTCCATATGTAACTGTTGTTAGCTCGTATTCTTCTATTGGCTTAGTCGAGTCATCTCTCCAATTGCCAATTCTTATTTGCCTGTACATCTTTTCGATATCTGCTGATAATCCAATCTGCCATGTTCTCCATTTGACGATGATGTCGAAGATATCTTTTTGTAGTCTTGGTCCAGTGTGCATGATGTCATTTAGGCTTTCGCCATTTGATGATTTGGCTGATGCATCAAATACTACTCTCAATTTCGTAGTACTGCTGGCTTCTCTAATAATTGCTTGATGTGGCAGATAATATCTTCCTTCTGACGAGTCGTTTATTTTTACCATATGGCCAAGACGTAGGTATTCTGCCATGAAATCCCTATATTTAGATTTGAAACTTTCATTTTGCTTGAATTTCCTTTCCATTGAAATTATTCGCGCTAGCGCCTTTTTTCGTGATTCTCCTAGAGCTTTGTCTTTCCTGAATGGCAAGCAAACTGTAAATCGCCCATCTTCTTCTCGGCTCACTGTGCTGCTATACATTTCCATGCATTCGTCCGCGTGATCTTCCTTGACTTCTGTATTATCGACTTCTTCCAGTTCCCAAAAGCGATCTAGATTGGTAACTGCAGACGTTATTTGCTTTTGTTTGGGTAGACCAACTAATCCTGATAGAATCCACCCAAATTTAGTGAATTGCCCGATGATGCCATTGTTCTTCAGTACTCCATTTTCTAATACCTCACTGAAGATGTCTCCTCCTAAGACCAGATCAATTCTGTCTGATTTATTGAACATCGGGTCTGCAAGTTGATGGTTATTCCAGTTGTCGACTTCGTATTTGAATGATTTCGCTGGCTGTGCGTTCGTAAGGGAAGATAGCACAGCGGCTTCGACAACTGCGGTATAGTCACTTTCAAATCTCGGCTTAATCTCGATAGTAACTTTGTTCTTGGACATTCCAACCACTGTCTCGCTAAGTCCATGAATTTTAGTTGTGACTTTTTGTCGTGGAAGTCCTAGTAGTTGAGCTTCCTCTTCTGATATTGTCGAAAGCTGGGATCCTTGATCGATTAACGCTCTCAGTACCAAATATTGTCCTTTAGCTGATTTCACTCTTACTTGAGCTGTCGCTAATATGACTGTTGATTCAGTCTTTGAAGTCATCGTTTTAGCTGTCTCGCTGGGACGGGTTGATGAAAAGTGCACTAATTCCGAATGGCCTTTTTGACAAATTCTGCATTTCAAATCTTTCTTGGAGCATGGTTTACTCAATGAATGGAGAAAACATTTTTGGCATGATCTCTGCTCCTTTAGATATTTAAAACGCTCTTCTGGCGTGATGCCTAAGAATCTTTGGCAGCTGTTAATTTCGTGGTAGCTATTATTGCAATACCGACACTTTTGCTTGGTCGTAACTTTTGAGTAAGCTGTATTCTGCTATGGCTTTTTGTGGTTCGCTATTGCTGCTATTGCTGTCTCGGATCCAGCTGATAGCGTCTGATAATATCTGTCCAAAAATCACATTACGTCGGATAATGTCTGGACGCTCCTTGGTTTCTGAACCATCTGCTCATACATTCGCAACCTTCCTTTTCTAATTTGCGAATGATTATTTGAGCGATGAATTTGTCATCATCGTTTATGGGAATTTCTAACGCTTTTATTGCGTTTATACACTCATTTGTTGTAACCAACAACAATCTTACATTTTTGTGGTCTTGGCTATCCGCTATTGGTTGGTCTAATAGCCGATCCCATTGAACGGTAAACAAGATAAGTTTGTTTTCGTATCTTTGTTTCACTAGATTCTTGTAGCTTGCTATTTGAAGGTGCTGAATAAGTTGTGCAGCTTCACCTTTAAGTGATGTTTTTAGACGCATCATCTTTTCGCTATTCGAAATGTGCTTTGCCTCATGCACAATTTCGATGAATAGATTTGAGAATGTAACCCATTCTTTGACATCTCCGTGGAATGTTGGAATTTTTATTTTTTCCAACTCCAGATGATTTTGGAATTTTGCCTTTTCAGTTGGCTCTTCCTGGGTTTGCTTTATCCTATTTTTCAGGATTTTAATATCATTCGCGAATAATTTTACCATATCCATTCGCTTGCTATAAATATCCTTATTAAATTTAGGATATTCGTCGAAAGATTTTTCGATTTTTGAAAATAATTTCTCGAGGCTGCTTACTTCAATTGCTGAAGTTGTGTCCTCTTGTTTAGCTGACCTTAGCCAGTCTATGAGGAAGTCACAATCTTGAAATATTTTGTCAGCCTGTGGATCATCTGCATTCGCGCAGTTTGCGTCGATGACTCTTCGTAATCACTAACTTGTTTGTATATAGTTAGGACACCGTTACCTTTTAATGCATTCGATAATTCTTCCGCTTGTTGCATCATGGAGTCGTATGCATTTTTTAAAAAGTAATCTTCCATGCCTATGCCATCAGCTATTAGCTTCTCGTGGTTTTTCTCATAGGTGGATCGAACTTTTTCAATTGTTTTAAGTGCGTCTGCTGTTTTTGATTTCGTCATCGGCTTATCGGCTAAGCTTACCGATAACTGCGAAATCTTTTCATTCAGCTCCATCTGTTCATCAATGATTTTTACTCGATTGACGCCCATTATTTTATCAGAAAATTTTTTCTGTTGTTACTGAACCGTGGGAGGAAATTAGTTTAGTCGCCTTGTTGACTGTGCTGTGCCTCTACTCACAACTATTTTTGTTCAAATAACAATGGGTGAAATGCACTTTTATATATATGTACCTAGAGATTTAGTCTCTTGACAATATCTTTTAGGGTTTTCTCTGCTTTCTGTAGGAGGTGAGTGCTCTTTTTTGAAAAGCCCCTATTACCGTCTCTACTAGATGTTGCTGGTGATCTCCGTCCGTAGTATATGCACTCTCGGTAGAGTTGATATTCTGCAGACCTGCGTTTCTTACTACTGGTGGGGGAAAACGGCAAAGGATTGTTGTTTTTTTTTATAGCCTGGTTGTAAGTCAGGCGCTGGTTGCTTCACAGAGTTTCTTACCACTGGTGGGGGAAACCAAGAGATAGCTCGAAGGACCAAATGAACTTGATACTTCGTTGAGTAATAATTTCATACTAGTTTTATTATGATTTTTCTTCTGCTTATATAGCCTTCTTAAGTAATTTTGGACCAACGCTGAGATGTTTACAAATGCATCCAGCCTTCTCTTTCTGATGTGTGCCAGGAGTCATAAATTATACTATGCCTAAGTGCTAAGTGTCACAAACAACTCTGACCTTTTATTTTATCTATGTTGCTCATGTTCACGCAGCGTGCGAGTAATTGTAGGCGTTCTTGAACCTTTGCCTTATCGCTCCTGTGTGGTTTCACATGTCGCATCGCGTTGATTCTTTTGGTCTCTGTTCATAGATTTATGAACACTCATCATTAAAAATCATAAATGTGATATTTCTTTTCAAAAATTGTTTTCATTTGATTTTTTTTTATTTTGTGTGAACTCCATTAACTTATATATTTTTTATAGAACTAACAATGACTTAATATTAAGTACTTATTGCATTTATTCCAAAAATAGTACTCAATTCAGGGAGACATTCTAGTAGTAACTAAAATATTAAGAATTACTTGACCAGTACATTACTAATTTTCGTAAATGTTCCTGACGCTTTAACTCCAGAACGCACGAACCGATTTCCACGGTTTTGCATTCGTTGGAAAGGTCTCGAGCTCCGTGAGGTTTATAGCAAACAAAATTTCAACTGAAAAGCGGGAAAATCATTTTTTTTATTCAGCAGGAAAGCGGGAAAATCAGTTTTTATACATACAGGGCCATCTCTGAATCATAGCATGTACTGCAAACCAATACCTTTTAAAAAATAAGTTATGCGTTTCCTCACATTTTAATTGGAACCCGTCAAATCAATCACGTATATTGTGCAAATTTCTTTCAATTCCAACAGCAACAAGTCCATTCACAGAACTTAAGCGGAGAAAGACAAAATACAATAAGAGAAAATGCCCAATTGAGTCAACGCGTGAGCACACGAAGATCATTGGCATCATACAATCGTTTGGCATTGCAATATGATCCCACTGCGATCTACAGTGATGATGAACATTTAGATATTGGACCAATGACGACTATATGCCGATTTTGCAATACGTTAAAGTTTAAAAGAGAAACGGCTGGATTGTGCTGCGCAAATGGAAAAGTCAAACTGGATCCATTACTTACACCAACCACCACAGCCACTCAAACAATTTTTCGATGGAAGTGATCCCGATTCCAGCCATTTTCTTCAACATATCCTTGAATATAATAACTGCTTTCGCATGACTTCTTTTGGAGCTAATATCATTGGAGAAGGCGGCTTGATGTCGACTTGCAAGGTAAAAGATACAACACACATAACCAATCACTCACACCAATACAATAAATTGCAACACATAACAACTACATATACACCACAAATTACACCACTGTGTTATTCCATAAATGATTGATTGCAATTACAGACAAAAGGACAAATATATCATTTGCATGGTTCAATGGTGTCAACACCAAATGAACCGCATCAATTTCTGCAAATATATTTCATTTCGTCGATGGTGGATCACCTGTAAGTGCGGTGCAATATAGAGGGAACACAACAGTTAAAGAGACGAATTATTGAACAGGCTGCAAGCATTTTTTCACGCTAATAATGCTGTGGTTAATATGTTCAAAACAGCAATGGAACGCACAAATTTGTCATAAGAGCGAATTGTACCCCAAAAGGTGAACATGTGCGAAGATTCAATGTACCCACCGTTAATGATGTTACTGCAATTATTGTTGGCATCAAACTAAATCGCGAGACATTGCCGTTCAGCAAAAAAGCAATATCATGCATCGTGTAAACGAGACACATCGTTTGTGCGATGCGTTACAATATCCAGTAATTTATTGGCAAGAACAAGACGAATACAACATCACGTTGAAGATGGTCGTTCAAATAACAGGTACAATATTCACACACTAATTATTGCTATTATTAACAATTCATTTAATTTTGTATTTTCAGGCGTACGTCAAAAAAGGCAGCGACAAGCTGTCTTTGGTATTGCATCTGAAAATGCGAATGACGAAATCAGCAACTTTCAAATGATCAGATACGTCAGTACTAATGAAGCACTTTGGCGATTATTGTCATTTCAAATTCATGAAAGATATCCCACAGTTGTACATATACAGTGCATTTGGAAAATGGCCAATGAGTTTACTTGACTGAGGCTTATGCGGCACAACGAACTGAGAGGCCACCATCGACAACATTAACTAGCTTATTTGCAATGTGTGAGGCAGATTCTTTCGCAGCGACTTGGAATCAATCAACAAAGAAATTTTAACGTCGGTAACAAGGAACCCCAGTTACAAATTGGCCACAAGTGTTTTCCACTGATGCACTAGGTCGCATATATACTGTTCATCCTAGAAATGATTTTCTTTTTAGTTTAATATATTAAATAAGTGAAAAATCTGTACAGCTTTGAGTACTTTAACATCACATGGTTAGATTGTGTAAGTGGAACCAAACGTCAATTCTTTATGACGATTACGATATATTGATGTGTTTTTAGAATTGTGTTGTAGTATGGAGGTGGGTAAGCGCTATTGGCGCCTCATTGTTTTGGCAAATCCTTGCCTCTTATTGAAAATGTTTTCCCAAAAATTAGTGAGAATTATTAGAATTATGTTGGTTGAGTCAACGAGCAATTCTTGCCGCAAAGAAGAAAAATAAATTTTGTTCGCCGAATTGAATAAATGTAAACATACCTTTCATAGGAGTAAGTCCAGTGCTTTTTATTAATTTGCCGATAAAATCTGTCAATATAATAAAATCTAATGTATTTAATGGTCTCAATGCTAAATATAATTTCTATAGATTGTAGTATATATAGTGACGTATTCTCGTCGACACTAACACTATTTTTGCATTAGGACAACAACGGCCCCAGATCGTAATTAAAGTATAAAGACAATAAACAACGCGACAGTTTACCAATCGCACTCAAATTCAATAATCATAAACAAAAGCACAATAGCCATTTATTAAGAGCTGCGCATCGCATTCATTACTGTAAACAATATTCAATTAAAGCTGCACATCGCACTCAAGCCCAAAAAATTGTAAACATAAGCACAAATTGCTGATGTGGCAGCAAGAATTGTAAACAAATACAACTAACCAAGTAGACGTAAGATTTGTTCTGCATTGTCATTTCAGTCTTAAGCTGATACTGAAATAAAGAAGACGTTCTCTCGAAACTTAGAAGTCTTTTCTTTAATCGGATTTTTATTAGCGTTGATCTTAGGCTACGCAGCCCGGTCATTAGTTCGACTAAACACAACCTTTATTTAATTGGCGCAGCCGGTAGGATACATTTTAGTATCCGAAAAAAAAGAACCGCGAGTGAAAAATAAATTAAATTTTAACATTCACAATCGTATAAATCCGCTCGAGTACTTCAACCAGGATCATAAATCCAATTCGGTTATCCATAAAAGGTGGAAGGAACAATTGAAGCACTATTAAAAAAGCTCATAAGTCCAACGGCACAGCAAAAATTTTTTTTTAAGTAAAAATATAAAATAAAATTGAATTAAGTAACAAAGACAAAAAAAAGATAAACTAAGTGAAGCATAAGTTAAGAAAAAAAATAATAATAATCAATAAAGTGAAAAAAAAAATCAAAGAACAAATTAAAGATTAAGTGAAACATATTAAAATAAAAAAAAGAGAGAAACAATTATTTAAAAAGAAATAAATAAATAAAATAAAAATGGCTCAACCAATTATCGCCCCAACACGGCTTACACCTTTAAATGACATTAATCTGGCTGAAGCCCGACGACAACTCAAGGACATATCTGTATTTACTGGAGAACCAGCATCGCTTTACACCTTCGTCAGTAGAGTTGACTACATACTATCCCTCTATCAGACGGACGACGTACGACAGTAGCGCATTCTTCTCGGAGCAATTGAACGGAATCTTGATGGACACGTAACTAGATCCTTGGGATTGCCAAACATCGAAGATTGGCCCACCCTGAAGCAGAGATTAATTGACGAATTCAAACCGCAGGCACCAAACTACAAGCTACTAGAGAACTTCCGTGAGACGCCTTACAAAGGAAATCTGCGAGCATTCTGCGAGGAGGCTGAGAAACGACGTCAACTATTAATATCAAATTACATCTAGAAGGTAACAATACAGACCTTGTAATTTACCTGCAGGCTATAAGAGAATCCATTAAAATACTAATTCGAAAACTACCACCAACCCTTTTTTCCATTTTGGTACATCACAATATCACAGATTTAAGAACTCTTATAAGCGTTGCACAAAATGAAGGAATTTACGAAGAAAATACACTCTTTAGTACATACAAATATAGTGAGAACAAAGATAAAAATAAAACCCAAAATCCATATCCCAATTCAAATTCAACTAATCATACTAATTATCAACCAAGATATCCACAATATCAACCTAACTATCAACCAAGATATCCACAATATTCTCAACCATTACAACTAAATTATCAACCACAACAATACTCACCCAGACCAAATTATGCATCTCAAACTTTGATTCAAAGACCTATGATGTCTGGTTATAATCAATTTAACTCCAATAAAATCGTGAATGCACAATCACCTGTGTCGAATAGAAATCCTTTTCCTCAAACATCACAACAAGCACCAATGTTTAACAATTCCAACCTTAATCCAAGACCAGCAATCAAACGACTTAGACCATCGGACAGTGAACAAACAAAAATGTCTGTTGACGAGTTACGACTACAAGATGCTCAAGAATACCAAACCAACGAATCGAACCATGACCAACAACCTTATGAACAAGAGTACTTTGACAGTAACCAGTACCAAGACCAAGAACAACACGAGGAACCAGTTGAACATAATCAAATCGAATTTGAATCTGATGAAAATTTTCGGTTACCAGCCCCGGACAATACCAATATTTAGAAATAGTATACAAAGGTTATAAATACAAATGCCTTATAGACACAGGATCCACAATTAACATGATACGAGAAAATATTTTTTCCTTTCCGATCAAAAACACAAAATGTGATGTTCAAACATCAAACGGTCTTATAACAATAAACAAATCAGTTATCTTACCCACTAATAACATAATAAAAATTCCTCAGAAATTCTATTTACATAATTTTTCTAACGATTATGACTTGTTAATCGGGAGAAAATTACTCAATACTGCACAAGCTGTTATAAATTACAAATATCGAACAGTTACACTTTTTGAAAAAACTTACACATTAATTAATTCAGGTCCACATAAAGATCAAGCTTTTAATGTACAAAAAATAGTAAAATCAGATTTCATACCAATTAAAAATTTAAATTTTGAACAATTTCGATTAGATCATCTCAATCAAGAGGAAAGTTTAAAATTAAAACAAGTTTTAAATAAATTCAAAAATCTTCAATATAAAGAAGGAGATCATTTAACTTTTACAAATACAATAAAACATGTAATTAATACTACAAATAACTCCGAAATTTATACAAAACAGTACCCACAAGCACAAATGAATGAAATTGAGGTTGAAAAACAGGTACAGGAAATGCTTGAAGAAGGATTAATTAGAGAAAGTAATTCACCGTATAATAGCCCCACTTGGATTGTACCTAAGAAGCCTGACGCTTCAGGTAAAACGAAATTCAGATTAGTAATTGATTTTAGAAAACTAAATGAAGTAACCATACCAGATAGATACCCCATACCCAACATGGACGAAATACTCGGTAAATTAGGAAGATGTCAATATTTTACAACAATTGATTTGGCTAAAGGTTTTCATCAAATAGAAATGGACCCAGAATCCATACCAAAAACTGCATTTTCTACAAAAAATGGTCATTACGAATACGTCCGTATGCCATTTGGTTTAAGAAACGCACCCTCTACATTTCAAAGATGCATGAACAATATACTTCGACCATTACTTAATAAACATTGTCTAGTTTACTTAGATGACATAATTGTTTTTTCTACATCTCTGGATGAACATTTAAATTCATTACAATTAGTTTTCAATAAATTATCCGAAGCAAATCTAAAGTTGCAATTAGACAAGTGCGAATTCTTGAAAAAGGAAGCAAACTTCCTTGGCCATATCATTACTCCCGATGGAATTAAACCAAATCCTCTTAAAATAGAAGCTATAGTTTCATACCCAATTCCAACAAAAATAAAAAAATTAGAGATTTCCTTGGACTAACAGGTTTTTATCGAAAATTCATTCCAAATTACGCTGACGTAGCAAAACCTATGACACGATATTTAAAGAAAGGAGCTAAATTAGACACTAAAAACCACGAATATGTACAAGCATTTGAGAAACTTAAAGCTTTAATAACAAGTGACCCAATTTTAAAACTTCCTGATTTCGAAAAAAAATTTGTATTAACCACAGATGCCAGTAATTTAGCTCTTGGAGCTGTTCTATCTCAAAATGGTCATCCAATATCTTTCATAAGCAGAACCTTAAGCGAACATGAATTAAATTACAGTGCTATTGAAAAAGAATTACTCGCCATAGTTTGGGCTACAAAAACGTTTCGTCATTACTTACTTGGAAGACATTTCCAAATAGCTAGTGACCATCAACCCCTCCGGTGGTTGCACACTTTGAAAGAACCAAATGCTAAATTACATAGATGGAGAACTAGATTGGCCGAATTCGATTTCAAAATTGAATATATTAAAGGAAAACAAAATACAATTGCCGACGCTTTGTCTAGAATTAAATTGGAAGAAAATCATTTCGGTGAAGCCACCCAACACAGTGCAGATGACGACAGTAGTGATCTTATTCAATTAACAGAAAAACCAATAAATATATCAAAGCGACAAATAATTTTCATAAAATCAGATCAAAATAAGGTAGAACATTCAATTATATTTGGCAATTCAATAACCACAATCCATTACGATGAAATGACCCTTGTAAAAGCTAAACAATTTTTACTTGATCATTTTATTCACAAAAATGTTACCATGTACATCGTGAGTGATGGTGATTTTGAACTCATACAAAGCGCCCACAAGGAAATCATTAATACCTCACATACTAAGGTGATCCGTAGTCTGAGCCTATTAAAAAATGTAAACTCATATGCCGAATTCAAAGAAATCATACTGGAATCTCATGAAAAACTTCTACACCCTGGTATCCAAAAAATGACTAAATTGTTCAAAGAAAATCATTATTTTCCAAATAGCCAACTGTTAATTCAAAACATAATTAATGAATGCAACGTGTGCAACTTAGCTAAAACAGAACATAAAGACACAAAAATGCCTTTTAAAATCACACCTAAACCTGAACATTGTCGCGAAAAATTTGTGATAGATATTTATTCTTGTGAAGGTAAACATTACGTTAGTTGCATAGACGTTTATTCGAAATTTTCCACTCTTGAACAAATTAAAACAAAGGACTGGATAGAATGCAAAAATGCACTTATGCGCATATTTAATCAATTGGGCAAACCTACACTGTTAAAGGCAGACAGAGATGGCGCACTCAAAAGATGGCTCGAGAGTGAGGGTATTGAGTTACAACTTAATACAGCAAAAACAGGTATAGCTGACGTAGAAAGACTCCATAAAACCATAAATGAGAAAATTCGCATAATTAAATCATCCAACGACAAAGAAACCAATTTAAGTAAAATAGAATCAATTCTCTACATATACAATCACAAAACTAAGCATGACACTACCGGACAGACACCTGCTCACATATTCCTTTATGCTGGACAACCAATACTAAATACTCAAAATAATAAAGAAATAAAAATTAACCAACTAAATACTGATCGCCTGGAATACGACATTGACACTAGATATAGGAAAGGTCCGCTTCAGAAAGGAAAATTAGAAAATCCCTTTAAAGCAAACAAAAACGTAGAACAAACAGATTCTGACCATTTTACTAATATCACTAATAGAAATAGAGTCACCCACTATTACAAAACACAGTTTAAGAAACAAAAAAAAATTAATCAAGTTCCAATCCCACAGGTCCCTGGTATACAGTGATGTTATTGCTTCTGTTAATCACCACAGGCTACACTCAACAAATTCAAATAAACAATATCGATACCAATCTTGGCTACCTTCTATTTTCAAGTAAACCAATTCAAATGCCATCAGCATTTGAGCATCACTGCTTAATAATAAATCTAACGGAAATTGACACAATAACTACATATTTAGGTAATAAGGTACTCAATAACCCTGACTCACTAAGAATCAAATTTTTGTATAATAAATTACTTAAAGAATTAACTGGAATAACTCTACATCAAGAAAACAGACAGAAACGAGGACTTTTTAACAAGTGGGATCCGCATACAAATATCTTTTGGAACACTCGACGAAACCGATAAAGTAGAAATTCAGCAAAATTTAGAAACACTTGCACAAAATTCAATTAAACTTCATGAATTAAATGATGTAATAAGTTTGATAAATGACAGAATCGATCAAATTAAACAATATGAAAATAATCGCAATAGTATCGACACACTTACATACGAACTCATGCAATTCATTGAATATGTAGAAGACCTAGAAATGGGTATGCAACTTTCTCGACTCGGACTGTTTAACCCAAAACTACTGAATTATGACAAATTGGAAAATGTTAACAGCCACAATATATTATTAATCAAAACATCTACTTGGATTAACCATAAAAATAATCAAATACTCATTATATCACACATACCAATTAAACAAAAGTCAATTAACACTATTAAAATAGTCCCTTATCCTGACCCAAATGGTTATCAGTTAGACTACTCAGATACTCAATCTTACTTTGAAAATAAAAACAAAATCTATAATCAAAATAATGAAGAAATAAATAATGAATGTGTCACCAATATAATTAAACGCAAGAATCCAATTTGTAACTTTATACCAATACCCACAAAAGAAATGATTAAATATGTCGAACCCAATGTAATATTAACATGGAACTTAACTGAAACTACCATTATCCAAAATTGTCAAAAACTAAATAGTAACATAACAATAACTGGAAATAAAATTGTAAGAGCTACACAATGCAGACTTGAAATTGAAAACATTATCTTAATAGAAAATTATTTACAACCAGAAATAGACCTTACACCATTCTATTCACCACTTAATATAACTAAGATTAAGCCTATTAAACACAATGACGTTATAAAACTAATATCACAAAATAATAACACACTTTACATTATTATTGTAATTATAAGTCCAACAATTCTTGCATTATACTTATACTCAAAATATGTAACCACAAGCCCAATTATACTTTTATATTCAAAAATGAAGAAACGAACAGACAATTTACAAAATGCATCACAAGATATAGAAATGCTACAAAATCCATTGCCCACATTATATCCAACAGTTCCAGCCTAAGCATAGGCTTCTCTTTAAGGGAAGGGAAGTGACGTATTCTCGTCGACACTAACACTATTTTTGCATTAGGACAACAACGGCCCCAGATCGTAATTAAAGTATAAAGAAAATAAACAACGCGACAGTTTACCAATCGCACTCAAATTCAATAAGCATAAACAAAAGCACAATAGCCATTTATTAAGAGCTGCGCATCGCATTCATTACTGTAAACAATATTCAATTAAAGCTGCGCATCGCACTCAAGCCCAAAAAATTGTAAACATAAGCACAAATTGCTGATGTGGCAGCAAGAATTGTAAACAAATACAACTAACCAAGTAGACGTAAGATTTGTTCTGCATTGTCATTTCAGTCTTAAGCTGATACTGAAATAAAGAAGACGTTCTCTCGAAACTTAGAAGTCTTTTCTTTAATCGGATTTTTATTAGCGTTGATCTTAGGCTACGCAGCCCGATCATTAGTTCGACTCAACACAACCTTTATATATATATATATTTATATATATCGTGGGTACAAAGTAAAAATAAGTAAACGGCAATACTTTTTTGCACTATATAAATAAACTCAAGTGGACGTGAAATACGATCACCCACTTAGGTCTCAAGCGAAGACAGCATTCACGCTAAGTCAGCATTCCCACGCTGACTGCGTGCAATGCATATATATGCACATAAGACTCTCTATCTCAAATATAGTATATAAGATATATATATATATGCTTTTAGCGCCTCTGCCGCTACCAACGGCAGATTTTATAAGCAAAGACACATTATCACTTAACATCTCAAGCCTATCAGTCGCATTGTCAGCCCGTGTCTAGACGCCTACATACAGTTGTACAATGCACAAATAAACAAGATACAAAACACAAACTTCATACCGTGCATTTCTTATTTAGTATTATTAACACCGCTAAAAAATCTTAGTGGATCAACAATGAGAATGGACTAACCACATCATATGGCGACCGTGACAAAGAGCTAAGGCTCTTCGGATGTGATAAGAAATGGAACCTTAAAGTGAAACAAACAAAAGCGAAATGCGCAATGAAATAAAATATAAATAAAATAATATGCAACTCAAGCAGCAACAGTTAAAAAAAAAAATCACAGAAAAAGTAGGGGAAATCGCAATTCAAAATAAATATTAAATGAAAAACTGTGTAATAAATAATTATAATAAAATGAACATAAGAAGCAAGCAAGAAAACTAATGAATGACCGCCAAGCCGAGCTTCAAACACCCTGCTCCTAGAGAGCAAAGGAATCTGCCAAACCTTAGAGAGGCAATAGAGGTAGATCCAACCGCGGGACCAAAGCCCTTGACCATTGAAGAGTACAAGGCACGGACAGCAGCGAGGAAGCAGTCACCTAAAAAGAAGCGAGGTGGCTGTCGTATAAAACTACTCAGTGTAAGAAGACTTAACATCGAGTTGCTGAAGACGGCAACTAACGAGGAAGACCGACAGCGCTACAAAGAGCGCCTTGCGGCTGTCAACATTCAACTTCGTGATGCGTGGTAAAGCGGCGAGCTGCGTTAAACGCCATAGATCCAACCGCCCAAATATTATTAATGTTGCCAATGCGGTTCCCGCTGCAACAACAAACATTACTAACTCATTAGGACCTCATTTTCACAACTAACACATTATACTCAGTCGTAAACTTCATATAAGTAAAATATTATAAAATTGGTAATTGCTATTTATGTAAACTGAGTATAATGAAATCATTCATTAAATAGGGAAATGGTATAGAGTTTTAATGTAGCTCAAAATAACAGCAGTTTTAATTGATAAATTATATCTTTAACTAAAACAAAAAAAAGTTTATCATTATGGGCGGAACAAAGTCGAAAGCAGACGACAACAGCGCAAATGTGATAAATACAGTAGAGGTCGTGGACACAACCCCACATTTAGATTCACTGTATGTGCTACTTTTGATTTTAGTGATAATATCAGCAATCAATCTTGCACTAAACATATATCTACTACACAAAATATCATTGAGAAAGACCTACATGAGTCTAGCCAATGATCTAGAAAAAATATAAAAAAAAATATAAAATAATTTTATAACACATAGCATAGTACAGACCATACCCAGTAATACCACAGGGGACAGGTGTGACTACATCGCTAAAATGTACCTACATGGAATGGCTAAATTTAGTAACAACCATAAACAATATTAGAGATGCTTTTGACAAATCATATAAATGCATCAACAAAAACGCGCTGATAAAAACTCAGACGCTAATTTTGCACATAAAGGTATTGATAACGCAATATAACGCGTTACAAACCCTAATACTTAAAAACAAAGACAAAACTTACTGAAGAACATAAAGCTCAATGCTTAAAAGTTCTTAATTCATTCGGTAAAAGACTATATAATACTAGTGTTAGACATATCATTATAATAGAAGTCCCAACGGATATAACCAAAATAGCGGAATTCGACGAGAACCAGCTAATAGACCTAGACGAGTCACAACCGCAAGAAGATCTAGATATCGAAAGCGATATAGAATCAATAGATGAAATAAAGTATAATAAACCACAACCAGCTATAATAAACATGGCCAATACAGTAGAAGCTCAGCTTAACATATTGCAAGCAAACGTAAAAGGCGAATCACCTGACGTTATAAAAGCAAAGTTAATGAATGCCCAACAGAAAGGCAAGACCGCATACCAATATGCGACCGAAATAGACAATATGCATAAGCAGCTAGAAGCAGATTACATAGACGGTGGATTAGACGCCGACAATGCCGACAAATTCGCGACAAAGAGTAGATATCGGCAATGATCAAAAATTGTGCCAATGAGTCACCAAAAATGATCTTAACAGCAGGAACATTTAATACATTCAATGATGCAATGGAAAAATTTATGCATTGCAGTACAGAAATGACAGGCAATTCTAATACAGTTTTATTTTATAATGGGAACAACAGACGATTTAATTATAATGCCAACTATCGAAGTAGAGTCAGAAATAATTACAACCAGAACTATAATCATGGCTATAACAATAATAACAGAGGTCGCGGAAGTTATCGCGGCCGCGGTAATAACAGAGGTGGAGGTAACCGAAGGGGTAACCAAAACCAATATAACAATCAGACCCAAAATGACAATAACAACCGAAATGTGCGTAATGTACAATCGGAAAACAGCCAGACCCCCTTAAGCAATCAGCAGTAAAAGTGTTTAAATTAAACCTAAATCTGAGTATATTCATGAAAGCAAATAACCACAAAACGAACACAGTCCTCACATTATTAATAGACACAGGTGCAGACATTTCATTGCTAAAAGACAAAGCAAATGAATATAACAATTTAAATGTCAGTAATATATCCAATATTACAGGTATTGGGCAAGGGACCATACAGTAAAACAATTAATAAAGAAGTATTCAAGCAAACATAAAACAAAAGTAGAAACAAAAAATAAAAATGAGTAAATTATAGAAAAGTCCAAAGTCTATGAAGTTGTCAACAATAATGACACAAAGAAACATGTTATATTCAAAATAGATAAACACAAGTGTTTATTAAAACGAGGAAAAACAATTGTTTCACGCTTTATTGTTAATGACCTGTATTCTAATGAAACATTTGATCTAAATCAATTCTTTCAAAGGCTTATTTCTAAAGCCGGAATGCATAAAATAACAAAAGTGCGAATATCACAAAGGGAACAAATATTTGAATTTGTATCACTAAATGAATTTAAAATAAAGAGCAATCGAGTACTCGAAAAAGAACTAGCTATTCTACAAAAGGTGATAATCATAGACAAAAATGATGAAGCTCAAACTAAGAAAATTTTGACAAAATTCCATGACGATCCAATAGAAGGAGGCCATACTGGTCAAATCAAAAGATTTTATTATTGGCCCCAAATGACAAAGACGATAGCTAAGTATGTAAAGACTTGTTTGAAATGCCAACAAGCCAAAACAACAACACATACTAAAACACCATTAACCGTAACATCAACGCCAGCAACAGCATTTGATCACTGTCCATATAACATATAGTTGGGACATTTCATACAACCACTGACCATATAACATATAGATGGGACATTTCATACAACGAAATGAAAATGGGCAACAGAATGAGAGAGGCAGGCAAGAAGCAAGCTCTCAAGAGCGAACAGCATTGGTTGTGAGGGACTCTCACATGCAAATTTGCTGCTTCTACCTGCGATCATAAGAACAACATGCGGGCTCTATACGAAGCGTCCGCCCTAGACGACGTACAAAACGCTATTAACTCAGTATAGGTTCGCACATTGAGAGATCGAATTTGTCGGAAGCTGTTCGTGTGAGCCGATCGGGGTATGTCGCATTGAACTGGGGTATATCGCATCGAACTGGGGTATCTCGCTAAGAAATTTCGTGGCCGTTTTCGTTGTATGAAATGTCCCATCTATATGTTATATGGTCAGTGATAGTATTCTATTACCTTTGTGGCAACTTAAGCTAATGAGAAAATAATAATTAAAAGTAAAACTATGTCTAGATAAACTATGGTTGGAAATTTACAATATTTACAATTAAGACAATCTTGATTAGGAATTGGGGTCTAAGATAATTTCTATTCGAACGATGCTCTGAGAGTTCACTACGTCAAGATCCGTTGTGGGAGATCTTGAGGGTGGAATCGTTTAAGTCTTCTTTTGGCTCTTAATCCAGCGCTGTGTTGACGTCTGGCAAGGGCGTTGTAACGGACGGGACCGTTGCAGAATTTTTTTTTAAATTTTTGAAATCCAAAGGAGATTCACGATAAGAGCTCAAGCGAATACGTATGAAAGAGAATTAGATAAAAATCTTATCGCGAACGCAAAGCTCGTCGCACGCACAATTGAGCGCTCAAGGTCAGGCTTTCACATTGATAAGATCGGTAAAATGCAATGCAGCGATTAGAAAAGCTCATTAATCGCGGCGTACGTCACGCATATCCGTAAGCCCAAAATTTGTGTATATAAGGGCCGCTTCGGAAAAAATGCGTTCTCTTTTTTCTTGCTGCTTTCGTTCAAGTAGTCACCGGGACAAATAACATTTTCTTCGCAAACCGTAAAAAAAAAAAAAAATACAAAAATATAAAAATAAAAATTTATAAAGTAAAATAAAATGACCTCGTCGTCACAGTTGTGAAATTTCGGCAAGGCCCGCGACTCGATCGTTTAACCTCCACGGAGCCGCCGCCGCCGCGCACGTGCAGACTCCGCAGCACCTGATCCACGGAGCTGCCGCCGCCGCGCACGTGCAGCCTCAGCAGCACAAGCGCCGCCGCCGCCACCGCACAAGCAGATATTAATATAGCAGATTTAAAATATGATCGATTTTATTGGTGCTTAAATTAGGATACCGTCAGTCAAAAATTTTATTTAGTTTTTTTTTGGTGAAAAATGGAAAAATGTGTGTATGAGTGTGGGTGGAAGTGAATGCCCGCGACAGCAAGTGATTTTGTTAATATTTTTTCTTTTGCGGGTAGTAACAGTGTCATCGTTGAGTGCCGCTCACCCAGGAGAAGGCTTTCATCCAGAAATTGCAGGGTAAGTGCACATACGCTGTCTCTATTAATTATTCCCCCCACTCTCATTGCGTTCGTCTCGGGGGCCCTGTTCTCGAAGAACTCGATTGAGTTCCCGGTATCGGGTCCGGATAGTCCGACACGATAGCAAAGTGACTGGTTTGAGTTGCGATCCCACCCGTATTGCCTTCAGCAATATCGCAAAGAAATATTAATAAAATCATATATACTTGTGCTGTTTCGCTTATGCCCATTGAACGCCTGCACTGGCAGGCTGCATTTTATTATTCTTCTCTTAGAATATCTATCTCGCGCACTCACACACAGGTATTTTTCCATTCAAGACCTAAAGTTTACATTTTAAATAGCCTGAGTATGACACTAAGTCATACCCTGTAAAAGTGATAATCAGATGTTATTTTTTTTCTATTCTCGAATTATTTTTCGGTCACGAACTAAGAAAAATGTAAATAAATCGAAATTGATAATGTTTATAAAGAAAGTTGATGATAAGGAAAAGTAATGTTGTAGTTTAAGTCTATTCTTTCGCGAATTATCTCAAAGGTTAAAATATCGAAATACATGCCCTACTGGAAATAAACTACGAAAACCAAAATTGCTATGTTTAAGTTTGCTTGTAAGATTATCATTCAGTAAATAAATTGCGACTATAGAAATCTCGTCTATAATACCAATGAAAGCAATTGACTAAGTTTATTTTGTTGCCCTGAAGGGTTTGATACTGCCGTTTACAAATTGAGCTCAGGAAATGATTCGTGTCTAGAGAATATCTAAGTTAGGGCTCATGCTAATGGAGGAGGGGGGGAAGGTTTAGAGGATCCATTAATGTGATCATCATTGGGTCATAGGTAGGGTAGGGTATAGACCGCTGGAGTCTCTCACCATCTAGGACTCTAGCCCATGCCTCTTCTGCTCGTCGGGTCGAGTTCGTTTTCACCATTGATTTTATTGACCTAGTATCTTTTTCGCCGTCTCGTTGTTTTTTTTTAGATCGTTTTACGATGTTGTTAATTGATTTAATAAACGTCTTTGGGTACTCTCGAAGAAGAGAGACGTTTAGCAAATCGCGAATACCGCCTGATTAAGCATTTGTAGTTTCAGTTAGGGATCTTATCCTTTATGGAAAATTAAAGCTATCTGTAACAGGGAGTTGTCCGAATTAGCAAACCCACACCCATCCCGAAAGAGCTAAGGGGCCAGAGGATCCCATTCCGCTAATTTTGGACCACCCAGGATAGTCGGAGTATTTGAAGTATACACTGACTCTCAATGTTCGGCCGAGCATCGTTATTATCCTGTGGCCACCCTAGAGGCCGGGAGCCTATAACGTTTGTTCTGTCCCAAATGTTACAGCGTTTGGGTGATACTCTAGCCTCTCTGCGTATTTGCTAGCTATCTTTTGAATCCTGTCTCCAATCAGTGGAACTTAATTAACTTAAATATTTTTTAATAGAACTAACAATGAGTTAATATTAATATTCTAGTAATAACTAAAATATTAAAAATTACTTGACCAGTACATTACTAATTTTCGTAAATATTCATTTATATTATAATACTCATAGTTCTGCTTAAAGTATTGAAATTTTCAGGAAACAGATTTTTCATTTATTTTCACTCAATGATGGGGAATCCGTCGATTTTTCATCATTAATTCTAGCATAATTCACTTGTTTTACAATTGTCACAGGATTTGAAATTATGATAATTTATAGAAGTTTTTGGTGTGTTTGTAATTGCCTCAATATATGATATCGGGCGCAGAGGCAGATACTTTACAAAGCACTAGCACAATTTCAGAATGTTACATTTAAATATGTTTGTAATATAAAAGTCACTGCTGATCAGAAATTATACATATGACATAAAGTGATATTATCTTCTTTATATTTATTATAATTTAATAAAATCAATATTTATGTTAATTAGATAAATGTGTAACCCACCCAGCAATGACAAATAAAAATTAACTTCAAGTACTAAGACAATAACGAGTGATAAATTTTGTACGCCGAATTGAATAAATGTAAACATACCTTTCATAGGAGTAAGTCCAGTTTTTTTATTAATTTGTCGATAAGATCTGTAAATATAATAGAGTCTAATGTATTTAATGGTCTCAATGCTAAATATAATTTCGATAGATATTTAAAATTTATCAGCAAATAGTAATTGGGCGTTGGATTAGGAACAGTTCTCTTCATAGTTTCTCGAAGCGAGCTGGGTAATCTTGTCATCACATTTAATGACCAATATTTTCTTAATCAATTTATTTACCTTGTCGAAATTAAACGAAATGTATTATTGGTAAAACTTGGTTAATGAAAAGAAAAAGAAAAATAAAAAAATATGCAGTTTAATATTGTTACATTATTGTATTGATTTCGTTAAAATTCTCCATAGGTTTATTTCTAATATGGGATTTATTTATTTATTTATTTTCTTTATTTATGTAATGTCAACTATAAACAGTCGACAGAAATTAATTAAAACGTAACATTAAAATTAAATTTAAAAATAATTAAATTAAATATATATATATTTATTTTTAAAAATAAAAAATTAGAATTAGATTAAAAGAAATAAAAATAATAAATAAATAGTTCTGGGGTGAGTAGATGTAAATTGATTCAACATTTTTTGCTAGGATTGGGGAACCCAGGAAAACCCAATCAAATCAATGACCACCACCAGAGATTATGTGTTTAATGTGTGAGTAAATGTTCTAAGATTAAGGATTTATTAGTTGAAACAGACGACTCTAATCTAATAACCCCGTAAAGACTGTTAAACTCAAAACAGTACACTAAAAGGTTCATGCATAAGGTAATTAGTAGGGCAAGTGCTAATTGTTAATAAGGAAAATAAACGTGTAGATCTGATAGGAATTGAAAAGTTTAAATTGTTAAGGAAGAAAGGAGAGTTAATATCACCATTGATTAGTTTAAGAATGAAAGTTACACCCAGCATAGTGCGACGGTGAGAAAGAGAAGGAAGATTAATTAATAGTAATCTACTTGGATATGGCGGTAGGTTAAGCTGTGGTGACCAGTTCTTAGTGCGAAAATTAGAAACTTCTTTTGCACCGACTCGATTTCGTCTTTGTAAGTTTGATACTGTGGCGACCACAAACAGGACCCATACTCGAGGATGGGATGTACCAGAGAGACGTACAGCTGTTTAGTCATATAAGGGTCATTGAATTCCTTAAACCAACTCTTAATGAAACCTAAGACCTTCATGGCTTTATTTACCATGAACTCAATGTGATCATTGAAGGAGAGTTTACGATCAAGTAAGATGCCTAGGTCATTGAATTCATATATTCTCAAGAAGATGGCCGTCTAATAAGTATTCAGCGTGCACAGGTTGTGCTCTGCAAAAAGTCATGGCTTTGCACTTTGAGTAATTGAGGGCAATAAGATTGGTTTTACACCATGAATTGAAAATATTAAGATCAGCTTACAACAAAGAAGCAGAAATAGGACCCTTATAAGAGAGGCATAATTTAACGTCATCTGCATACATCAAAACAGCACTATTCTTAATAATAGACGGAAGGTCAATAATAAATAAATTGAAAAGCAATGGTCCGAGGTGGCTACCTTCGGGCACTCCTGAATAAAAAAAGATCTGCTTAGAAAGGGCAGAATTGAACATTTTTAAGATAATTGGAAAACCAGTTCATAAGAGTATGAGGAAAACCAAGAAGCGATAACGTGTGCATTAGGAGAGTATGGTTTACAGAATCAAATGCTTTACTGAAGTCAGTGTAGATAACGTCCGTTTGCATCGTACTATCAAACCCACTAATGACAATAGAGGAGAGTTCCAATAAGTTTGTGGTAGTAGATTTGGATCTCACAAAGCCATGCTGGGTTGGTGAGATGATTGAGCTACATAAGTGTTGGCATTGAGAAGTATTGATTTTCTCGAATAACTTAGGAATATCAGACAACTTAGAAATAGCACTATAGTTCATGACATCAGATTTATAGCCTTTTTTATGTAAGGGAATAACATAAGATTCTTACCATAACTTAGGAAATATTCCGGTCGAAACGGACAAACAAAAAAGTTTAAGAATTGGCTTACAGAGCGAATTAGCACAGTATCTGAGAACACAGCCAGGCACCCCATCTGGTCCAGGAGAAAAAGTTGGCTTAACAAAACTCAGCAAATAAGTGCGAAATATATTGATCGGTACTATCTGATTTCTCGTTTAGAGTTAAGGAATAAGGATATGTAGCAGTTCGCCGTTTTAGATTTACGAAGTTGTAAAACTGCTTAGGGTCTTTTGCAAATTGTAATCTACAGCGAGTTAAGTATGCACTATAGCAACGGTTGTTCAAAATAACAAAGCCAGACTTAGCGCTAACATACGTTGAAAAATCAGTAAGCCTACCAGATAATTTGAACTTTTTGTAAAGTTTAGATTTCAAATTTTAAAGTCTACAAAGTTCCCTAGAGAACCATGGTAGTTTTGTAGACTTAGAATGATACACCCTAGGAACATGTATTTAAAAAATAGAGTTAATAGCTCTATAAAAAATATTAATCGCACCTTCTATATTATTAGAAGAGTACAATTCCGACCAATCGTAGTTATTAAATAAAATATTGAGATCTCGAAAGTTTATTTTACGAAAACAGTTGTGTTTAGACGTAGGAAGTCTTTTATTTTGCTGCCCGGTTGGTGACAGCAAAATAGCGAGCTCTAAAGTGGGCTGGAACGCATCTTCAGGTGAAACTAAAGGATCAATTCTTACATCAGTATCGCATACCTTATCTGATACAAAGAGAAGATCAAGTATTCGAATTGAGTTGACCTGAGATAGACTAAGTTCAAGAAGTCCCGACAGAAACTCGTTAGAAGTCATTAAGTCGTTGTTATCCGACCAAATAACATCGGGCAAGTTAAAGTCACCAACAACTACCAAACAGTCTTTATCCAAAAGCATGCTGGACAAAGATTGAATTACCGTTAGGTGAGCTAGGTATACAGATAAATCAGACTGGGGAGGAATATATGAACAGGAAATATATAAGTTAATGTTATGAATTCGCACTATCACACATACAATTTCTATATTAGTGGGGGAGTTATTTACTAATTGCAACATAAGATTAGATTTTATTGCAATAAGGACACCACCACCTTTTCTATCGATTCTATCACATCTATAAGTAACATAAAGTGGTGAAAGTATAGATGCATCAAGAATATCAGGTTTAAGCCAGTTCTCAGTAAATGTCAAAATGTTATGTTCGAAGGAAAAACTATCTACATAAAGATAAGCAAACAGAATGGTTAAGATACAGGAGGATTGGATTATTATCATACGGTAATAGTATTGGATTTTACAAAATCCTATTGAAGTCTTTAAGGTCGGCTGGTTGTTTTTAAACAAACAAATTCTATCTAGAAAAAATATAAGAAATAAAAATTCACTAAATGCTTAAGATATTTCTTTCTATAAGTAACAATTCTTCATTTATTAAACATATTTTATTAAGATATTTGAAACCATTGAATTTCTAGCATTATATGACGCTACTATTCACCTTCAGTAGACGCATACGCCTCCTTTTTGGAAAATTATGTTTAATCGTTAATCTATATAATAAATAGACACTGATAGTAATTAAAATCTATTTGCATGTCAATGCAGAATACGATCAGTCCGACAAGACTATTAATTAAACAATAATTTGTTTGGTTATGATTCGTGTCAATGAATGTCTTTCCAAGCCCAGGACACTACATATGAAGGAAACTACTTTATAGTACCACCGTAAAAACACCTTATTGACAATCGTTATTATATGATTTTTAAAGAAAATCATAGCTTGTTAATACGTGTTTTAAGTTGCAATAGAGCTTATTAATCGTATTTATTAGAAATATTGATTACAGCTGAATAGTATTCTATTACCTTTGTGGCAACTTAAGCTAATGAGAAAATAATAATTAAAAGTAAAACTATGTCTAGATAAACTATGGTTGGAAATTTACAATATTTACAATTAAGACAATCTTGATTAGGAATTGGGGTCTAAGATAATTTCTATTCGAACGATGCTCTGAGAGTTCACTACGTCAATATCCGTTGTGGGAGATCTAGAGGGTGAAATCGTTTAAGTCTTCTTTTGGCTCTTAATCCAGCGCTGTGTTGACGCCTGGCAAGGGTGTTTGGGTGATACTCTAGCCTCTCTGCGTATTTGCTAGCTATCTTTTGAATCCTGTCTCCAATCAGTGGAAATTCAGATCTCGCTCAATGTCTCTGATTCGTATATACCAGGGTAATTTGTTTATATGTGTACTGGCTGCAATTCCAAATACTTGAATAGCGTAAAAGAGGCTATTAGCTAGTATAACCTTATAGGTCTTAGTTTTGTTTGCCAGAGATAGCTTATTATTGGAAGACAGAAGCCAGGACATCTTGGACACTTTGTTGTTGTAAGCGTGTTGTAATGCCGATATATGCTTGCCAAAAGTTAGACTTCTGTCCAGAGTGACACCCAAGTACTTATGAGCTGACGAGTGGCTTATAACGCTTCCATTTAGAGTTACACCGGGGCAGCTGCGGACTCTATTGGTGAAGGTTATATTGGCGCATTTGCTAACATTGACGCAAATATTCCATTTCTTCGCCCATTCTTGAAACGAGTCCAAGTACTCTTGTAGTGCACTCGTGGCATGAAATATGTTGTCGTTTATATTAAGTACTGCGATGTCATCAGCCTATGTAGCAATGAGAGTGTCTCTATGTTGTAACTCCGAGATCGCATATTGATTGGGCATATCAGCAGTAAATATGGAGTAGAGAGTCGGACCTAGAACACTGCCTTGCGAAACACCAGCTTCGATCCTTCTGACGGTCGACTTGCTCTCAGAAAGTGATACACTGAACGACCGCCCGTCCAGGAAGCTTTTTACAAGTTACCAATAGTGTTGCCAGGTATTGAAATTCGTTTAGGATTATGAGTAAGTCTGAAATATTTAAATACTGTTTAATATGGGTCGTTCATATAAATGTAATTGTGAAATGTTAAATGTTATGAAAGTCAGTTTTAAAGGTATAACTTTTCATCAAGTTGAAATTTCTCAAGAGTAGCAAATAATGCTCATCATTAAAAATCAGAAATGTGATATTTCTTTTCAAAAATTGTTTTCATTTAAAGTTTCTGTTATTTTTGTGAACTTAATTAACTTAAATATTTTTTAATAGAACTAACAATGGCTTAATATTAATATTCTAGTAATAACTAAAATATTAGAAATTACTTGACCAGTACATTACTAATTTTCGTAAATATTCATTTATATTATAATACTCATAGTTCTGCTTAAAGTATTGTAATTTTCAGGAAACAGATTTTTCATTTATTTTCACTCAATGATGGGAAATCCGTCGATTTTTCATCATTAATTCCAGCATAATTTACTTGTTTTACAATTGTCACAGGATTTGAAATTATGATAATTTATAGAAGTTTTTGGTGTTTTTGTAATTGCCTCAATATATGATATCGGGCGCAGAGGCAGATACTTTACAAAGCACTAGCACAATTTCAGAATGTTACATTTAAATATGTTTGTAATATAAAAGAAATTATACATATAACATAAAGTGATATTATCTTCTTTATATTTATTATAATTTAATAAAAACAATATTTATGTTAATTAGATGAATGTGTAACCCACCCAGCAATGACAAATAAAAATTAACTTCAAGTACTAAGACAATAACGAGTGATAAATTTTGTACGCCGAATTGAATAAATGTAAACATACCTTTCATAGGAGTAAGTCGAGTGCTTTTTATTAATTTGCCGATAAGATCTGTAAATATAAAAAAGTCTAATGTATTTAATGGTCTCAATGCTAAATATAATTTCGATAGATATTTAAAATTTATCAGCAAATAGTAATTGAGCGTTGAATTAGGAACAGATCTCTTCATAGTTTCTCGAAGCGAGCTGGGTAATCTTGTCATCACATTTAATTAACAGTATTTTCTTAATCAATTTATTTACCTTGTCGAAATCAAATAGAGTCCAAACGAAATGTATTATTGGTAAAACTTGGTGCAAGTGCTAATTGTTAATAAGGAAAATAAACGTGTAGATCTGATAGGAATTGAAAAGTTTAAATTGTTAAGTAAGAAAGGAGAGTTAATATCACCATTGATTAGTTTAAGAATAAAAGTTACACCCAGCATAGTGCGACGGTGAGAAAGAGAAGGAAGATTAATTAATAGTAATTGTCGCGGGTCGGATTAATCGAATAATCGATAGTTGTCTCAGTAGGGTATTTTCGTATTAATGAGTTATGGGCACACTCAGATAAGCATGTCGCAGCATGCTAAAGATTAAAAAGATCACATTGTATTTTGTCGTGGCGGGAGAAACAACTACGGTAAGCTAACTATAAGATTGATGAAGTAGTTTCTCATTGTATCCTCTAACAGAATAAAACAAGTTGTATTGGGAATTTGGTTGGATTTCTTGTATTGGGCGACTACCACATCGATCGTGGTTACCGATGCAAGCCAGCGCAACACCCTTGCATAGTTGAAAATCGCCCCGCCTCGTAGGGCAACTACATTGGCGCTTTTATTCGCAGTTCTATTAAGGACTGCAAGGGATACTTGCGTTGGGACCCAAGTGGTGCAATTAGGAATTGTAACCCACCCAGCTATAGAGTTTCCATTCGGAGCGTTACGATGAGTAAAGTAACACGATCACCCCGGAGGAGCCCACGAATTGGGCTGGATACGGCTGGCACGCAGGGCGTGACGCAGCCATAAACACAGAGTAGTACAGAAACTGCTCAACTGAGAGTTCCCGGGCAGGAGCCGGCAATAGCCGGAGGCCCCAGCAAGGAGACTGCGGGCACAAGTGCACAAGTTGCGGGAACAGTATCCGCAAGCACTAGCACATCAGTATTGATGGCACCAGCAGCTGCCAGCATCCAGGTGGAAGACCTCCTGCTGAAGATCGCCACGCTGGAGAAGGAGTTGCAAAAGTTAAGGCCGATGGATCCCGTTATCCAAAGAAGTACAGGAATGAGTGAGAAAGCAAGCGGCGAACCGTTCGTCTTAGCAGAAACCGTTACTTCGACGAACCGTTTGAGTGGAAACTTGAGTGAGTCGCCATATTTGAGTGGAAACCTACACGTGACGCCATGTTTGAGTGCAAACTAGGATGCGACGCCTTTTTTGAGTGGAAACTCAAACGTGGTGCCACACTTGAGTGGAAATATGAGTGTGATGTCATCAGTGAGTGAAATGTTAGCCACGCCATGTTTGAGTGGAATTCATTCGAGCGGTACTTCCGCATTGGAGATGCCATCCGCCCATTTAAGGACAGTTCCAGGGGTCTGTCATCCAACGTCGAGTCACTCATCGCTATTCTCAACGGGCACTGCGCTACCGGCGCAATGTTGTGCCACATCCCAACCACATTTACTGCAAACCCATGTGGTGACGCCATCACCCATGAGCACGTGGAATGCGTCTGGCAATATCGGTACAGCCCCCCGAAAGCTGATATTTTCCTGTGCGTTTACGGAGACGACGCGTGCATACAATTGCACGGAGTTGGAAAACAACCAACGATTGCTGAAAGCATTGAAAGGAGACGCCCGCGAGGCCGTCAAGTCGCTGCTAATCCATCCGCGGAACATAAATGATGTCATGGAGCAGCTGCGGTTCAGATATGGTCGTCCTGAACAGTTGATACGTAGCCAGCTCAACAGCGTGCGAGAACTGCAGACTTTACAAGAGCATAACTTGGCAAAGATTATTCCGTTTGGCACTCGTGTGAGTAACTTAACTGCCTTCTTGCGCACCGCTAGTGGAGAACACCATCTAGCAAACCCAACCCTGTTGGAGGAACTGGTCGGAAAGCTGCCATCGAGTGCACGATTGGATTGGGCCAGACAGTCCGCTGCGATTGTTCCATACCCGACTGTCGAGCACTTCAACATTTGGTTGATGAACTTTGCTCGGATCGTGTCGACAATATCTGACGTCGACACCAAGGAGCCTAAGCGGAGGGTGCTACATGCCAGCACCAAGTCAACAGAGGAACGACATCGGAGTCACTGCAGCGATTGTCCTATATGCGGTGGAAAGCATACAGTCCGGGACTGCAAGGAGTTCCAGAGAGTTTCCCCACAAGTCAGTTGGAAGTATTTAAAGGAGCATCGGTTGTGCTACTCGTGTTTAAAGAGTGGCACGAGCATGTAGAGCAGCAATCGAATGCAGAGTCAACGGATGCAAGAAGAAGCATCACTACTTGGTCCACGACTCACCACAGAGTCCCTACAGGGCATCGCCGTCAGCGAGCCACCGAGGGAGCAAGCCAGAACCAGCGTCGCAGCGCATGGGGATCGGCAGCAGGAACGGCACGCCGCAGCCAGCGAGTGCTGACAGACCACTGAAGATGAACTTAAGTTGTGTTGACGCCGAGGCAGAGCGATTATTGTTTCGCATATTGCCAGTGACGTTATACGGAGCAACGAAGCGGATAAATACGTTTGCGCTTCTGGATGAAGGCTCATCGGTGACTATGATCGACGACGACATAGTAGAGGCACTGGAATTGAAGAGTAAGCGCCGACAACTTAATGTTCAATGGTTTGGAGGAAGGGCAACCAGAGTAAGGAAGGCCAACCAATGTAACGAGCCTGAAAATAAGTGGCGTGGACATGGTTAAGCGTCACGCGTTGCGAAATGTGTATGCCATTTCGAACTTGAGCTTACCAATGCAAAGTCTACGACGTCAAGACGTACAGGCTACGGATAAACATGCGCGACTGCCGATGAAACCATACATCAATATGGTACCAAAGGTACTCATCGGATTGGATCACGCACACCTTGGAATACCGATGCGAACCAGACGATTCGCATTGAACGGACCTTATGCGGCCGCCACAGAGCTTGGATGGGTGGTGTTTGGGCCCACAAGAGATCAACAGTTGAGGAACTCACCGAAGTCATGCCTACTTGCAGCATCTCAGGGAGATGCCATAGAAAAGATGGTGAATGACTACTTCGAGACGGAGAACTTTGGGGTGAAGCCCTCGCGTCCGGTCGCAGCTAGTGATGACGAACGAGCCCAGAGAATACTTGAAGAAGCCACGGTGATGCTGACCAAAAGATACCAGACCGGATTACTGTGGAGAAGGGACGATGTTGTACTGCCAAGGAGCTACGACATGGCCCTCCGCCGGTTGGTAAATATTGAAGGGAAAATGAAGCGCGATGCGTGGTTCGCGCAGGCATACAAAAGAATAATTCAGGACTACGTCAACAAGGGATATGCTTGGCGTTTAGAGCATAACGAGGTTACGTCTGCGAACGGTAGCAGACTTTGGTACTTGCCACATTTTGGAATGGAGAATCCGAATAAACCAGGAAAGATTCGGTTAGTTTTCGACGCAGCCGCGAAAGTTGGGAATGTGTCACTGAATTCAGTGTTGTTGAAAGGACCACAACACTACAGATCATTGCCAGCAGTGCTATTCCACTTTCGAGAGGGAGCTGTAGCAGTTTGTGGAGACATCAAGGAGATGTTTCATCAGGTTTTGATCCAGCCACAGGATAGATGCGCCCAACGATTTCTTTGGCGTAACGGTAAAGACTTTCGGAACCCGGACGTGTATGAGATGACTGTAATGACATTTGGAGCCGCCTGCTCACCATGTGCAGCACATTACGTAAAAAGTGTCAATGCAGCACAATACCAGCACTCGGATCCGCGAGCAGTCAGAGCCATCACCGAGTATCACTATGTGGACGACTATGTGGACAGTTTCGCTAATGAGGGCGAAGCCATTGACGTTTCAGCACGAGTAAGGGACATTCACGCAGGAGCCGGATTTGAATTGTGCAGATTCACATCAAGTTCCCCAGCGGTCGTCGCAGCACTAGGACAACATGATCCAGTGAAGAGTGTTGTATGGGGCGAAGCTGAGGATAAAGTTCTGGGCATGTACTTCTTCTGGGCCACTACTTTGGTGCGAGATCAGTGCGGGACTTACAGATGCACGTCTTCGTCGATGCAAGCAAAGACGCGTTTGCAGCCGTGAGTTACTGGAGGATTACTTACGAGAACGGAGATGTCGACTTGTGTTTGTATGTGGCAAAACGAAGTGCGCCCCAATGAGGACAATGTCGATACCACGACTGGAGCTGCAAGCTGCAGTATTGGGAACCAGACTGATGGACACTGTCAAAGCCGAGCACAGTGTGGCCATTAGCGACATAGTACTATGGACCGATTCCAGAACGGTGTTGCATTGGATTGGCAGCAGCCACCGCCGATACAAGCAGTTTGTTGGAAATCGTGTGTCGGAGATTCTGGAGTCGACAGAGGTATCCCAATGGAGATGGGTGCCAACTGCGGACAATGCCGCAGACGATGCAACGCGGCCGAAGCATCAAGTGGATCTCAGCCAGGGATCACGATGGATGCAAGGACCAGCGTTCTTGAAGAAGCCAGTCAGGGACTAGCCCCAATCAGAGAATTACATGGAAACCACGCCCATTGAAGATGAAGAAGAGACAGTTAATAAGTTTGCCCTGATTGCCGCAAACAACTTCTTTATCCCATTTCAGAGGTACTCGAGCTACAACAAGCTAGTAAGGACTGTGTCTTGGGTCCTAAGGTTCACGAGATGTTGCCGTGGACAAAAGAGCGGGCTCGAGAAACATGGCCTCACCGCTGCCGAATGCGAAAAGGCAGAGCTTCTATTGGTTAGATGGGCGCAACAGGAGATATTCCCTGAGGAGATGCGGCCTGCCACCGATAAAGAGATGTTCACCCGTAGGAGCGACATAAGGGGATTGGCACCCTATGTGGACACAAACGGTGTCTTACGCGCCTATGGAAGAATTCATGCCGCACTATCCATGCCGTATAGTGCGAGGAGACCGATGATCCTGTCACACCGACACGTGTTCACGGAGCTGCTCGTGGCTCATTACCACGAGAGAATGAAGCATCAGAATGTAGATGCTACAATTTGCGAGATCCGGACTAAGTTCTGGATAACGAATTTACGCCGAATGCTGCAGAAGGTAATTTCGTCATGCAGACTATGCAAGCTGCGCAGGGCGCAGCCGGAGCCACCCATGATGGGTCCCCTGCCAAGGGACCGACTGGAAGCTAATGGATGGCCATTTAAATATTCCGGAGTGGACTACTTTGGACCATTGTTTGTGACTATTGAACGTCGAAAGGAAAAGCGATGGGTAGCCTTGTCCACTTGCCTGACGACAAGAGCAATTAATCTGGAGTTAGCGCATGACTTGTCAAGCGATTCATGCATAATTGTCATCAGGAACTTTATTTGCCGTCGTGGTCCTGTGCTTAGATTGCGCAGCGACAACGGCAAGAATTTTGTCGGAGCTGACCGGGAGGCCCGAAGGTTCATAGAAGTGTTTGAACCAGAGAAGATTCAAGACGAGCTATCGACCAGAGGCATCGAATGGATCTTTAATTGTCCAGCAAACCTATCTGAAGGAGGAGTCTGGGAGAGAATGGTGCAGTGCGTCAAGAGGGTGTTGCGCCACACAATGAGGGAGGTGGCGCCGAAGCAGCACGTACTGGAGAACCTATTGATTGAGGCGGAGAACATTGTAGACTCGCGTCCTCTCACCCACTTGCCGATTGCAGTGGACCAGGAGGCCCCTCTGACGCCAAATGATCTGCTCAAGGGAGCAGCAAACGTTCCAGATACGCCATGCTGCACGCAGCCGCCCAAGGAATGCGCCACGAGGAAGCAGTGGCGCATAGCACGACAATTGAGGGATCGTTTCTGGAGACGTTGGGTATTGGAGTACCTACCAACGCTTGTGCGGCGCGAGAAGTGGTGCGCTCGTAGCAAGCCAATGTGCCGCGGAGACGTGGTGTTCATATGTGATCCAGCAGTGCCACGCAGGGAGTGGCGCAAAGGGATAGTGGAAGAGCTACATACCGGCCAGGATGGTACTCCTCGACGACCGAGTGTGCGCGTTACAGATGACGATCGACCGAGAGTTGTAATGCGACCCATCTCCAAGATAGCAGTGCTAGATGTGGTGAAGGCGGTTCCTTCACCGGGGCGGGGATATCGCGGGTCGGACACCCTTGCATAGTTGAAAATCGCCCCTGCCTCGTAGGGCAACTACAGTAATCTACTAGGATATGGCGGTAGGTCAAGCTGTGGTGATGAGTTTAAGTTTCTTAGTGCGAAAATTAGAAACTTCTTTTGCACCGACTTGATTTTGTCTTTGTAAGTCTGATACTGTGGCGACCACAAACAGGACCCATACTCGAGGATGAGACGTACCAGAGAGACGTACAGCTGTTTAGTCATATAAGGGTCATTGAATTCCTTAGACCAACTCTTAATGAAACCTAAGACCTTCATGGCTTTATTTACCATGAACTCAATGTGATCATTGAAGGAGAGTTTACGATCAAGTAAGATGCCTAGGTCATTGAATTCATATATTCTCAAGAAGATGGCCGTCTAATAAGTATTTAGCGTGCACAGGTTGTGCTCTGCAAAAAGTCATGGCTTTGCACTTTGAGTAATTGAGGGCAATAAGATTGGTTTTACACCATGAATTGAAAATATTAAGATCAGCTTACAACAAAGAAGCAGAAATAGGACCCTTATAAGAGAGGCATAATTTAACGTCATCTGCATACATCAAAACAGCACTATTCTTAATAATAGACGGAAGGTCAATAATAAATAAATTGAAAAGCAATGGTCCGAGGTGGCTACCTTCGGGCACTCCTGAATAAAAAAAGATCTGCTTAGAAAGGGCAGAATTGAACATTTTTAAGATAATTGGAAAACCAGTTCATAAGAGTATGAGGAAAACCAAGAAGCGATAACGTGTGCATTAGGAGAGTATGGTTTACAGAATCAAATGCTTTACTGAAGTCAGTGTAGATAACGTCCGTTTGCATCGTACTATCAAACCCACTAATGACAATAGAGGAGAGTTCCAATAAGTTTGTGGTAGTAGATTTGGATCTCACAAAGCCATGCTGGGTTGGTGAGATGATTGAGCTACATAAGTGTTGGCATTGAGAAGTATTGATTTTCTCGAATAACTTAGGAATATCAGACAACTTAGAAATAGCTCTATAGTTCATGACATCAGATTTATAGCCTTTTTTATGTAAGGGAATAACATAAGATTCTTTCCATAACTTAGGAAATATTCCGGTCGAAACGGACAAACAAAAAAGTTTAAGAATTGGCTTACAGAGCGAATTAGCACAGTATCTGAGAACACAGCCAGGCACCCCATCTGGTTCAGGAGAAAAAGTTGGCTTAACAAAACTCAGCAAATAAGTCCGAAATATATTGATCGGTACTATCTGATTTCTCGTTTAGAGTTAAGGAATAAGGATATGTAGCAGTTCGCCGTTTTAGATTTACGAAGTTGTAAAACTGCTTAGGGTCTTTTGCAAATTGTAATCTACAGCGAGTTAAGTATGCACTATAGCAACGGTTGTTCAAAATAACAAAGCCAGACTTAGCACTAACATACCTTGAAAAATCAGTAAGCCTACCAGATAATTTGAACTTTTTGTAAAGTTTAGATTTCAAATTTTAAAGTCTACAAAGTTCCCTAGAGAACCATGGTAGTTTTGTAGATTTAGAATGATACACCCTAGCTCTATAAAAAATATTAATCGCACCTTCTATATTATTAGAAGAGTACAATTCCGACCAATCGTAGTTATTAAATAAAATATTGAGATCTCGAAAGTTTATTTTACGAAAACAGTTGTGTTTAGACGTAGGAAGTCTTTTATTTTGCTGCCCGGTTGGTGACAGCAAAATAGCGAGCTCTAAAGTGGGCTGGAACGCATCTTCAGGTGAAACTAAAGGATCAATTCTTACAACAGTATCGCATACCTTATCTGATACAAAGAGAAGATCAAGTATTCGAATTGAGTTGACCTGAGATAGATTAAGTTCAAGAAGTCCCGACAGAAACTCGTTAGAAGTCATTAAGTCGTTGTTATCCGACCAAATAACATCGGGCAAGTTAAAGTCACCAACAACTACCAAACAGTCTTTATCCAAAAGCATGCTGGACAAAGATTGAATTACCGTTAAGTGAGCTAGGTATACAGATAAATCAGACTGGGGAGGAATATAAGAGCAGGAAATATATAAGTTAATGTTATGAATTCGCACTATCACACATACAATTTCTATATTAGTGGGGGAGTTATTTACTAATTGCAACATAAGATTAGATTTTATCGCAATAAGGACACCACCACCTTTTCTATCGATTCTATCACATCTATAAGTAACATAAAGTGGTGAAAGTATAGATGCATCAAGAATATCAGGTTTAAGCCAGTTCTCAGTAAATGTCAAAATGTTATGTTCGAAGGAAAAACTATCTACATAAAGATAAGCAAACAGAATGGTTATGATACAAGAGGCATACCATTGGATTATTATCATACGGTAATAGTATTGGATTTTACAAAATCATATTGAAGTCTCTAAGGTCGGCTGGTTGTTTTTAAACAAACAAATTCTATCTAGAAAAAATATAAGAAATAAAAATTCACTAAATGCTTAAGATATTTCTTTCTATAAGTAACTATTCTTCATTTATTAAACATATTTTATTAAGATATTTGAAACCATTGAATTTCTAGCATTATATGACGCTACTATTCACCTTCAGTCGACGCATACGCCTCCTTTTTGGAAAATTATGTTTAATCGTTAATCTATATAATAAATAGACACTGATAGTAATTAAAATCTATTTGCATGTCAATGCAGAATACGATCAGTCCGACAAGACTATTAATTAAACAATAATTTGTTTGGTTATGATTCGTGTCAATGAATGTCTTTCCAAGCCCAGGACACTACATATGAAGGAAACTACTTTATAGTACCACCGTAAAAACACCTTATTGACAATCGTTATTATATGATTTTTAAAGAAAATCATAGCTTGTTAATACGTGTTTTAAGTTGCAATAGAGCTTATTAATCGTATTTATTAGAAATATTGATTACAGCTGAATAGTATTCTATTACCTTTGTGGCAACTTAAGCTAATGAGAAAATAATAATTAAAAGTAAAACTATGTCTAGATAAACTATGGTTGGAAATTTACAATATTTACAATTAAGACAATCTTGATTAGGAATTGGGGTCTAAGATAATTTCTATTCGAACGATGCTCTGAGAGTTCACTACGTCAATATCCGTTGTGGGAGATCTAGAGGGTGAAATCGTTTAAGTCTTCTTTTGGCTCTTAATCCAGCGCTGTGTTGACGCCTGGCAAGGGTGTTTGGGTGATACTCTAGCCTCTCTGCGTATTTGCTAGCTATCTTTTGAATCCTGTCTCCAATCAGTGGAAATTCAGATCTCGCTCAATGTCTCTGATTCGTATATACCAGGGTAATTTGTTTATATGTGTACTGGCTGCAATTCCAAATACTTGAATAGCGTAAAAGAGGCTATTAGCTAGTATAACCTTATAGGTCTTAGTTTTGTTTGCCAGAGATAGCTTATTATTGGAAGACAGAAGCCAGGACATCTTGGACACTTTGTTGTTGTAAGCGTGTTGTAATGCCGATATATGCTTGCCAAAAGTTAGACTTCTGTCCAGAGTGACACCCAAGTACTTATGAGCTGACGTGTGACTTATAACGCTTCCAGTTATATTGGCGCATTTGCTAGCATTGACGCAAATATTCCATTTCTTCGCCCATTCTTGAAACGAGTCCAAGTACTCTTGTAGTGCACTAGTGGCATGAAATATGTTGTCCTTTTTAGTAAGCACTGCGGTGTCATCAGCCTATGTAGCAATGAGAGTGTCTCTATGTTGTAACTCCGAGATCGCATATTGATTGGGCATATCAGCAGTAAATATGGAGTAGAGAGTCGGACCTAGAACGCTGCGACTTGTCGACTTGCTCTCAGAAAGTGATACACTGAACGACCGCCCGTCCAGGAAGCTTTTTACAAGTTACCAATAGTGTTGCCAGGTATTGAAATTCGTTTAGGATTATGAGTAAGTCTGAAATATTTAAATACTGTTTAATATGGGTCGTTCATATAAATGTAATTGTGAAATATTAAATGTTATGAAAGTCAGTTTTAGAGGTATAACTTTTCATTAAGATGAAATTTTCAAGAGTAGCAAATAATGCTCATCATTAAAAATCATAAATTTGATATTTCTTTTCAAAAATTGTTTTTATTTAAAGTCTTTAATTTGTGTGAACTCCATTAACTTATATATTTTTGATAGAACTAACAATGACTTAATATTAAGTACTTATTGCATTTATTTCAAAAATAGTACTCAATTCAGGGAGACATTCTAGTAATAACTAAAATATTAAAAATTACTTGACCAGTACAATACTAATTTTCGTAAATGTTCCTGACGCTTTAACTCCACAACGCACGAAACGATTTCCACTGTTTTACATTCGTTGGAAAGGTCTCGAGCTCCGTGAGGTTTATAGCGAAAAAAATTTCAACTGAAAAGCGGGAAATCATTTCTTTATTCAGCAGGAAAGCGGGAAAATCAGTTTTTATACATACAGGGCCATCTCTGAATCATAGCATGTACTGCAAACCAATATTTCAAGTAGATGGCGCCGGAGCGCGATACCTTTTTAAAAAATAATTTATGCGTTTCCTCACATTTTAATTGGAACCCGTCAAATCAATCACGTATATTGTGCAAATTTTCTTTCAATTCCAACAGCAACAAGTCTATTCACAGAACTTAAGCGGAGAAAGACAAAATACAATAAGAGAAAATGCCCGATTGAGTCAACGCTTGAGCACACGAAGATCTTTGGCATCATACAATCGTTTTTCACTGCAATATGATCCCACTATGATCTACAGTGATGATGAACATTTAGATATTGGACCAATGACGACTATATGCCGATATTGCAATGCGTTAAAGTTTAAAAGAGAAACGGCTGGATTGTGCTGCGCAAATGGAAAAGTCAAACTGGATCCATTACTTACACCACCACAGCCACTCAAACCATTTTTCGATTTAAGTGATCATATCCTTGAATATAATAACTGCTTTCGCATGACTTCTTTTGGAGCTAATATCATTGGAGAAGGCGGCTTGATGTCGACTTGCAAGGTAAAAGATACAACACACATAACCAATCACTCACACCAATACAATAAATTGCAACACATAACAACTACATATACACCACAAATTAAACCACTGTGTTATTCCATAAATGATTGATTGCAATTACAGACAAAAGGACAAATATATCATTTGCATGGTTCAATGGTGCCAACACCAGATGAACCGCATCAATTTCTGCAAATATATTTCATTTCGTCGATGGTGGATCACCTGAAAGTGCGGTGCAATATAGAGGGAACACAACAGTTAAAGAGACGAATTATTGAACAGGCTGCAAGCATTTTTTCACGCTAATAATGCTGTGGTTAATATGTTCAAAACAGCAATGGAACGCACAAATTTGTCATAAGAGCGGATTGTACCCCAAAAGGTGAACATGTGCGAAGATTCAATGTACCCACCGTTAATGATGTTACTGCAATTATTGTTGGCATCAAACTAAATCGCGAGACATTGTCGTTCAGCAAAAAAAGCAATATCATGCATCGTGTAAACGAGACACATCGTTTGTACGATGCGTTACAATATCCAGTAATTTATTGGCAAGAACAAGACGGATACAACATCACGTTGAAGATGGTCGTTCAAATAACAGGTACAATATTCACACACTAATTATTGCTATTATTAACAATTCATTTAATTTTGTATTTTCAGGCGTACGTTAAAAAAGGCAGCGACAAGCTGTCTTTGGTATTGCATCTGAAAATGCGAATGACGAAATCAGCAACTTTCAAATGATCAGATACGTCAGTACTAATGAAGCACTTTGGCGATTATTGTCATTTCAAATTCATGAAAGATATCCCACAGTTGTACATATACAGTGCATTTGGAAAATGGCCAATGAGTTTACTTGACTGAGGCTAATGCGGCACAACGAACTGAGAGACCACCATCGACAACATTAACTAGCTTATTTGCAATGTGTGAGGCAGATTCCTTCGCAGTGACTTGGAATCAATCAACAAAGAAATTTTAACGTCGGTAACAAGGAACCCCAGTTACAAATTGGCCACAAGTGTTTTCCACTGATGCACTAGGTCGCATATATACTGTTTATCCTAGAAATGATTTTCTTTTTTAGTTTAATATATTAAATAAGTGAAGAATCTGTACAGCTTTGAGAACTTTAACATCACATGGTTAGATTGTGTAAGTGGAACCAAACGTCAATTCTTTATGACGATTACGATATATTGATGTGTTTTTAGAATTGTGTTGTAGTATGGAGGTGGGTAAGCGCTATTGGCGCCTCATTGTTTTGGCAAATCCTTGTCTCCTAAGACGCCTCAAAGGTCTAGCCGGAATTAGATTTCGAGCAAGTAAGCTGCGGTGCCCCAGAAGTTTGTCTCTGTATCGGCTTGTATGCCTACCAATCTGCTCATCCACAGTACACAGCTTTAAGTCTCTATGAAGAGTTGATCCGCGTACATACCAAGGGCAATCAGTTATATTTCTAAGGACTCGATTCTGCAGTACCTGAATCCGTTTATAATTTGATTTGGCAGCGACCCCCCAGATCTGAATTCCGTAAAGCCAGATTGGTAAGATACAATGCACGCATACCGCCCTTTTGCATCTAAGCGGCATGGTACTCCTTCTATTAATAAGCCATCGCAATTGCCGGATCCTCATGTTACATTTTTTAACCGCAGGCAGACTTAAGTTGAGGTCCGAAGGTAAGTCGCTTATCTAGAGAAATGATGAATGTTTTTATTTGAGACTGCTCTTGGTAAATGTACGTGGCCCAAAATCGTATGCGCATTTGAAAACTGTGGATGCCAATGCCAAACATATCTAGAAGCATGTCAACTATTGGGTTTGCTGGAAATCGATTTAAATTGGGATCTAACACTTGCGGATTCAGTTGTTTCATGAAATGCGTACTAAATACATACGCTGTTCGCAATTATCATCACCACATGTTTTCCTTCACAACCAGTTATGGAACAAATAGAAAGACGACATATGTGAAGATATCGCTAGGGAATTCCAACGAATAATCCCAACATCCAAATAAACGATGAAATCAATCAGAATTTCCAGATCCAGTGCAATGGGAAAATTGTTGATGCTGTTGCATTCTCGTTGGGCCGTCTGTAGGGTTATCGATGATCTCAGGGCTGGGTCAACGATATGGCCGGCGTTGCCATAAGTCTGGGACATCGATAGCTGATTGACCACGAGAGTGTGACAAGAAAAATCTGCAAGTTAATGCACGTGCTGTTCGGCGTAAAATTGGGTCAAGTACCTGACGAGGTAAAGGCAGGAAAGAGAGGTGTACATGGATGCATGTATGCCGATAATAAGCGGGAGCTTTGAAATAAGCCAGGTGAGCGGAGTTTGAGTTATTTAAGCTAAAACAATTTTTAAATATTGAAGTTTGTTTGCTAGCAGCAGGCCGACGACCGGCTCCGATGAGTTGGGAAGCCGCCGTCGGCCAATTATTGGTGTATATTGGAATTCTGTGCAATGTTGAACATCTTGTCACACGCTCCGTGATGCTGCGCTGGAGGAGCCTCCGTTGCCGCGAGTCTGGACGCAGCGATGTTGCCGCCACGTCGACGTGGACACCGACGACGCCGCCGCCGTCACCGTCACCGTCACCCTGAGAGGCAACATTAGTGCATTAGTGCAAATATTCGTCCCATTTGCCGTCGCGTTTACGGCGACATCAGCCACAGGCGCAGCAACGATGCGACCTCAGCATCAGCCCCGCGAAGTCCGCAGAGGCACAGCTGCATCCCCGAATGGGTGCAGAGAACCTCCATAACCCCGAGGGGCACGTCGCAAACAAGTCTGGGCGAATCTCGTCGCGGTCAACCCCTTGCAGACCCCCCATCGTCTCTCTTATGCGTAAATTTTATCTATTCAATTATTTGTTTACTCGTTTAAATTATTTGTATCTAAATGTCCCACAAGATAAAGTTTGTCGTTAGACATTGGTTGTATATTAGTTATTCAGATTTTTGGGAAGGTAGGCGCATTGCCGAGTAGCAATTTGCTGCTTGCGGGCAAGCCAGCGCGCTCTGCAACCAGACGCAAGTCTGGTCACGGTTAGGTGTCCCCAGAATCCTAGAGGAGCTCTTCTAGGTAGGATAGGAGGCTATTAACAGCTCATACCGCACATAGCGCGATAGGATTCGACCTGGCAGACAGCAGTATTGCTGTCACGGCGATCCGTCACCTAGGGCCCTACACATATATTTTAATTAATTTTAATAAATACCTATTTATTGCGAAGTAAAATTGAAAATGATTTCCTAGTTTTCAATAGGAAGGGTTGAGAGAAGGCTCTGAAAGCCAGGAATAGTCAGCTGTGACTTTCGTCAAAGGGCGATGGCTCACAACATTCACGCTTTGGTCTTCGTATGGAAGGGTGGGCGCGTCTCTGGTCATCAACACCAGACCAGCAGTAATTCCACTCAGCTGTAGTTGGTTGTTTGTATGTATGCTTGTTTGTTATGATTTGTATTGTGATGTTCTCGATGTGTGGCGAACGAACTGAACTGGAAAAGTCCCAGTTGATGCGACATCTGGATTATTTACTCTTACCAACTACTTTTGCCGATTTGTAGACACTCAATTAGCCTTATTGAAAATGTTTTCCCAAAAATTAGTGAGAATTATCAGAATTATGCTTGGTTGAGTCAACGAGCAATTCTTGCCGCAAAGAATTATGATGCACACGCACTGAATTCCACCATTCAAGCAAAAATTGCTGGCGATTTAGTGACATACAAATCCGTTGATTCCATATCAAATCCCGATGATGTAGTAAATTATTAAACAGAGTTTTAGAACTCTCTGGACTTACCAGGATTTCCTCCACATAACTTACAACTCAAAATTGGTACAGTTATTATGATATTGCACAGTTTGAATCTACCGCGACTTTGCTACGGTACTCGACATTCGGTAAAAAGATTGAGACAACCATTATCAATGGAAAGTACGCAGGTGAAAATGTATGTATTCCTCGAATACCAATGATTCCGACTGATCTTCCGTTTGACTTCAAATGATAGCAATTTCCAGTTCGCCTTGCGTTCGCAATGACAATTAACAAGTCGCAAGGCCAATCGCTTAGTGTTTGCGGGATAAATTTAGAAAATCATTGTTTTTCACATGGGCAGTTATACGTTGCGTGTTCACAAGTGGTGAAACCACCCATGTTTGTGTTAACGTCAGACCAAAAAACAAAAAATGTGGTTTAATATGTTCAAGACAGCATTGGAACGCACAAATTTGTCATAAGAGCGGATTGTACCCCAAAAGGTGAACATGTGCGAAGATTCAATGTACCCACCGTTAATGATTTTGCTGCAATTATTGTTGGCATCAATCTAAATCGCGAGACATTGTCGTTCAGCGAAAAAGCAATATCATGCATTGTGTAAACAGACACATCGTTTGTACGATGCGTTACAATATTCTTGGCAAGGACAAGACGGATACAACATCATGTTGAAGATGGTCGATCAAATAACAGGTACAATATTCACACACTAATTATTGCTATTATTAAAAATTCATTTAATTTTGCATTTTCTCGCGTATTCACGAATAAAAATATAAGCGCAATGAATTAATATGCATACTTAATTGGCTGTTGTACAAAGTAGACGTGTCTAATTTTGCTCTTCTTAAATCACTTAAATTCCGTATCTCTTATTGTAGTTTAATACTTTTAAAGGTACCAAATTAAACAATATTATTGTGTAGTGCGTATTTCTGGTGCTAGTGTCAAACTAAGTGTGTTTGGTTTTATAAAAATTGCATTTTATTTGTAATTATATTCACAAACAGTGCGCGTCGCTAACAGCTGTGTTTTTTTCTATTTCGCTTATTCTCGTCTTTTCGTCACTCTTTCTAACTGGTGCTCTCTCACTGCATGCTTATCTATATAGCTTGCGCTCTTTATCGCCCGCTCTTACAATAACTGTATTCTTATTGTCTCTCTCTTGCTCTGTTTGCATTGTGTTATTGCTGTTTGTTTTTCTACAGCACTCGACACAAGGTTAGTTACACTTCAATTGATATCTCACTTATCATTTTTCTCCATTTTCTCTTTTTTGCTTTCTTATTTTCTCCTTACATCATGACTTCGTGCTGCATCAAAGTCTGTAAGGGAATGTCCGATCCTAAGGCAGAGTTTATAAGCTGCTGGCTGTGTGACAACCTAGCGCATGTTAAATGTGCAGGTTTCACAGTGCGTGTAAAAGATTACATCGCCAATAAGACCGGCCTTAAATGGTGCTGCGAAGCTTGCCGTGATACGGAGATTAGTATGCAATCATTTGCAATGCATACGCGCAATAACTTCTTTGCGTTGAAAAAAAGCTTTGACCTTCTTCATAAGGATTTCCAGGCAATGGAATTTAAGTTTAACAATTTTAAAATTTTTACTGAGGCGCCTATTGTCTCTGAGCCTCCTTCTAGTAGCTTACCTCCGGAGGTAATTATCACTCCGGTTTTGAATAATGAAAAAATCTCGGTAACAATTCCATCTGCAGCTACTTCAAACCCGCGTAGCTCTAAACCTAATAGAGCCAAAAAAGATAGGCCTTCAAATGATATGCCTCTTGTGTCATCTGAGGTCAATCATCTTCGGGTGTTTAATTCTCCCAAGCATCCCGCGCCTCCAAATGCTCTTCCTTGCGTAGTGGAGACTGCTAGACCTCTGAAGTCTATACCTAATAGACGCCAAATTTTTATTTCTCGCCTGGCATCTGACACTTCAACTGAAGATGTTAAGGCGTATATTTTAAACAAGCTTAATAATAATTGTCCCAACTTGACCGTTGAGAAATTCAAATTTAAGCATCATAGAGAAATTTCCTCCTTCACAATATCTGTCCCCACAAGTGCATTTAGTACTATTTGTGCTAATGCTTTTTGGCTGGAGGATATGGTTGTAAAGGAGTACAGTCCGCAAAAGAGACATGTCTTCTGTTCCCCCTTCTCTTCCTACTAATGTTCCGTCAAAAAACTAATAAATTCTTCAATTCTATTAGCTTATCAGAATGTTAGAGGTCTTAAGTCAAAATTTTCTAACCTTTATGTAGATAGTTTTTCTTTCGAACATAACATTTTGGCATTTACTGAGACCTGGCTTAAACCTGACATTCTTGCATCTATACTTTCACCTCTTTATGTTATTTATAGATGTGATAGAATGGATAGAAAAGGTGGTGGTGTCCTTATTGCGATAAAATCTAATCTTACATCGCAATTAGTAAATAACTCCCCCTCTAATATAGAAATTGTATGTGTGAAAGTGCGAATTCATAACATTAACTTATATATTTCCTGCTCTTTATTCCTCCCCAGTCTGATTTATCTGTATACCTAGCTCACTTAACGGTAATTCAATCTTTGTCCAGCATGCTTTTGGATAAAGACTGTTTGGTAGTTGTTGGTGACTTTAACTTGCCCGATGTTATTTGGTCGGATAACAACGACTTAATGACTTCTAACGAGTTTCTGTCGGGACTTCTTGAACTAAATCTATCTCAGGTCAACTCAATCCGAATTTGCAGGAACCGAATACTTGATCTTGTCTTTGTATCAGATCAGGTATGCGATACTGTTGTACGAATTGATCCTTTAGTTTCACCTGAAGATGCGTTCCATCCCACTTTAGAGCTCGCTATTTTGCTGTCACCATCCGGGCAGCAAAATAAACCACTTCCAATCACTAAACACTACTGCTTTAGTAAAGTAATCTTTAGTGATCTCAATATATTATTTTATTACTACGACTGGTCGGAATTGTACTCTTCTAATAATTTAGAAGGTGCGATTGACATTTTTTATAGAGCTATTAACTCTATTTTTGAAATACATGTTCCAAGAGTGTATCATTCTAAGTCTACAAAACTTCCTTGGTTCTCTAGGGAACTTTGTAGACTTAAAAATTTGAAATCTAAACTTTACAAAAAGTTTAAATTATCTGGTAGGCTTACTGATTTTTCAAGGTATGTTAGCGGTAAGTCTGGCTTTGATACTTTGAACCACCGTTGCTATAGTGCATACTTAACTCGCTGTAGATTACAATTTGCTAAAGACCCTAAGCAGTTTTACAACTTCGTAAATCTAAAGCGGCGAACTGCTACATATCCTTCTTCCTTAACTCTTAACGAGAAAACAGCTAGTACCGATCAAAATATTTCGGACTTATTTGCAGATTTTTTCCAGGATACTTATTCTTCTAAGATTTACGATTCTAAGTCTCCTTATCCTTATAGAATTTATCCAGCTAACTCTGTTTTCGGTCCGCAGATTACGGAAAGTTTGCTAGGTTGTGAGCTGAGTTTGGTCAAGCCATCTGTTTCTCCTGGGCCAGATGGGGTGCCTGGCTGTGTTCTCAGATACTGTGCAAATTCGCTCTGTAAGCCAATTCTTAAACTTTTTTGTTTGTCCGTTTCGACCGGATTATTTCCTAAGTTATGGAAAGAATCTTATGTTATTCCCTTACACAAAAAAGGCTCTAAGTCGGACGTCATGAACTATAGAGCAATTTCTAAGTTGTCTGCTATTCCTAAATTATTCGAGAAAATCATTACTTCTCAACTGCAACACTTATGTAGCTCAATCATCTCACCAACCCAGCATGGCTTTGTGAGATCCAAATCTACTACAACAAACTTATTGGAACTCTCCTCTATTGTCATTAGTGGGTTTCATAGCTCGATGCAGGCGGACGTCATCTACACTGATTTCAGTAAAGCATTTGATTCTGTAAACCACACTCTCCTAATGCACAAGTTGTCTCTTCTTGGTTTTCCTCATATTCTTATGAACTGGATTTCCAATTATCTTAAAAATAGAACTCAGAGAGTAATGTTCAATTCTGCCCTCTCGAAGCACATCTTTGTTTATTCAGGAGTGCCCCAAGGTAGCCACCTCGGACCATTGCTTTTCAATTTATTTATTAATGACCTTCCGTCTATTATTAAGAATAGTGCTGTTTTGATGTATGCAGATGATGTTAAATTATGCCTCTCTTATAAGGATCCTATTTCTGCTTCTTTGTTGCAAGCTGATCTTAACATTTTCAATTCATGGTGTAAAACCAATCTTATTGCCCTCAATTGCTCAAAGTGCAAAGCCATGACTTTTTGCAGAACACAACCTGTGCATGTTCAATACTTTTTAGACGGCCATCTCCTTGAGAATATATCTCAAATCAATGACCTAGGCATCTTACTTGATCGTAAACTCTCCTTCAATGATCACATTGAGTTTATGGTAAATAAAGCCATGAAGGTCTTAGGTTTCATTAAGCGTTGGTCTAAGGAATTCAATGACCCTTATACGACTAAAAAGCTTTATGTCTCTCTGGTACGTCCCATCCTCGAGTATGGGTCCTGTTTGTGGTCTCCACAGTATCAGATTTATAAAGACAAAATCGAATCGGTGCAAAAGAAGTTTCTAATTTTCGCACTAAGAAACTTAAACTGGTCACCACAACTTAACCTTCCGCCATATCCTAGTAGATTACTATTAATTAATCTTCCTTCCCTTTCACACCGTCGCACTATGCTGGGTGTTACTTTCATTCTTAAACTTATCAATGGTGATATTGACTCTCCTTTCTTACTTAACAAATTAAACTTTTCACTTCCTATTAGATCAACCCGTTTCTACTCCTTATTAACAATTAGCACTTGCCATACTAATTACCTTATGCATGAACCTTTTAGAGTACTTTGTTCTGAGTTTAACAGACTTTACGGGGTTATTAGATTAGAGTCTTCTATTTCCACCAATAAAGCCTTAATCTTAGAACATTTACGCACACATTAATCAATTAATCTCTGGTGGTGGTCATTGATTTGATTGGGTTTTCCTGGGTTTCCCCAATCCTAGCAACAAATGTTGAATCAATTTACATTTACTCACCCCAGAACTATTTATTTATTATTTTTATTTCATATTTTCCTTTAATTTAATTCTAATTTTATATTTTAAATATTTAATATATATAATTTAATCATTTTTCAATTTAATTTTAATTTTACATTTAATTTTAAATTTCTGTCGACTGTGTATAGTTGACATTAAATAAAAATAAATAAATAAATAAATAAATATCGCATGATGATTCGTACACATGAGGAGAATGTCATTCTGAAGTGAAGTCGGCTATTCCAGCAATTCGAGATCGAACGTTTAGCGTTTATACGAGTCAATCAAACAAGGCTACGATCTGAGGACTATATACACTTGCGTGATGATATTCATTTAGATGCTGATGTTCAAAATATTGGATGTCTTATATTGGACGCCCACGCCACATGCACGAATACGCTCAAGGCGCTACGACGTACGTGCGAAACTATGAAACTCCGGATTTATTTATTACCTTCACATGCAATCCGAAGTGGATGGAAATTGAACGTGGGTTGAAACCGGGCCAAAAACCGCAAAATCGATATGGCATAATCGCCGGAGTATTTCAGCAGAAACTCACGGTTATGATGGGTGTGTTTCCTAAATATCGAGTTTTTGGTGACACACGTTGTTATATGTACTCGGTGAAATGGCAGATGCGTGGACTACCGCATGCTCATATCCTAATTTGGTTGCTGAACAAATCACATTCAACTGAAGTGAATGACACCATATCAGCTGAAATTCCTGATCCATTCATCTACACGACATTGTGACGACACAAATTGTGCCTGGACCATGCGGTGCATTAAATCCATTATCGCCTTGCATGGCTGATGGAAAGTGCACAAAACGATGTCTGCGATCGTTAGTTGCTGAAACAGTCCCAGGGAATGATGGATATCCAGTTTATCGTCGGCGTTCAAAAGAAGATAATGGTCGAACTATAAAAGTTAAAGTTCAAAATCAAGATATCGATATCGGAAATGAATTCATTGTACCATATTGCCGCCCGCTGCTATCACGAATTTTCAAAGCACATGCAAACGTTGAGAGTTGTCATTTGGCCAAATCAATCAAATATTTGTGCAAGTACGTCACAAAAGGCAGCGACAAGCTGTCTTTGGTAATGCATCTGAAAATGCGAATGACGAAATCAGCAACTTTCAAATGATCAGATACGTCAGTACTAATGAAGCAGTTTGGCGATTATTGTCATTTCAAATTCATGAAAGATATCCCACAGTTGTACATTTAGCAGTGCATTTGGAAAATGGCCAATGAGTTTACTTGACTGAGGCTAATGCGGCACAACGAGCTGAGTGACCACCATCGACAACATTAACTAGCTTATTTGCAATGTGTGTGGCAGATTCCTTCGCAGCGACTTGGAATCAATCAACAAAGAAATTTTAACGTCGGAAACAAGGAACCCCAGTTACAAATTGGCCACAAGTGTTTTCCACTGATGCACTAGGTCGCATATATACTGATCATCCTAGAAATGATTTTTTTTTTTAGTTTAATATATTTAATAAGTGAAGAATCTGTACAGCTTTGAGAACTTTAACATCACATGGTTAGATTGTGTAAGTGGAACTAAACGTCAATTCTTTATGACGATTACGATATATTGATGTGTTTTTAGAATTGTGTTGTAGTATGGAGGTGGGTAAGCGCTATTGGCGCCTCATTGTTTTGGTAAATCCTTGCCTCCTAAGACGCCTCAAAGGTCTAGCCGGAATTAGATTTCGAGCAAGTAAGCTGCGGTGCCCCAGAAGTTTGTCTCTGTATCGGCTTGTATGCCTACCAATCTGCTCATCCACAGTACACAGCTTTAAGTCTCTATGAAGAGTTGATCCGCGTACATACCAAGGGCAATCAGTTATATTTCTAAGGACTCGATTCTGCAGTACCTGAATCCGTTTATAATTTGATTTGGCAGCGACCCCCCAGATCTGAATTCCGTAAAGCCAGATTGCTAAGATACAATGCACGCATACCGCCCTTTTGCATCTAAGCGGCATGGTACTCCTTCTATTAATAAGCCATCGCAATTGCTGGATCCTCATGTTACATTTTTTAACCGCAGGCAGACTTAAGTTGAGGTCCGAAGGTAAGTCGCTTATCTAGAGAAATGATGAATGTTTTTTATTTGAGACTGCTCTTGGTAAATGTACGTTGCCCAAAATCGTATGCGCATTTGAAAACTGTGGATGGCCACCAATGCCAAACATATCTAGAAGCATGTCAACTATTGGGTTTGCTGGAAATCGATTTAAATTGGGATCTAACACTTGCGGATTCAGTTGTTTCATGAAATGCGTACCAAATACGTACGCTGTTCGCAATTATCATCACCACATGTTTTCCTTCACAACCAGTTATGGAACAAATAGAAGACGACATATGTGAAGATATCGTTAGCGAATTCCAACGAATAATCCCAACATCCAAATAAACGATGAAATCAATCAGTATTTCCAAATCCAGTGCAATGGGAAAATTGTTGATGCTGTTGCATTCTCGTTGGGCCTTCTGTAGGGTTATCGATGATCTCAGGGCTGTGTCAACGATATGGCCGGCGTTGCCATAAGTCTGGGACATCGATAGCCTGGTTTTAGATGTCACGAACAGCTGATTGACCATGAGAGTGTGACAAGAAAAATCTGCAAGTGAATGCATGTTCTGTTAGGCGTAATATTGGGTCAAGTAAAATTTTAAATAAAATAAAGACCGGGCGCTGAAGACGAGGTCAAGGCAGGAAAGAGAGGTGTACATGGATGCATGTATGCCGATAATAAGCGGGAGCTTTGTAATAAGCCAGGTGAGCGGAGTTTGGGTTATTTAAGCTAAAACAATTTTTAAATATTGAAGTTTGTTTGCTAGCAGCAGGCCGACGACCGGCTCCGATGAGTTGGGAAGCCGCCGTCGGCCAATTATTGGTGTATATTGGAATTCTGTGCAATGTTGAACATCTTGTCACACGCTCCGTGATGCTGCGCTGGAGGAGCCTCCGTTGCCGCGAGTCTGGACGCAGCGATGTTGCCGCCACGTCGACGTGGACACCGACGACGCCGCCGCCGTCACCGTCACCGTCACCCTGAGAGGCAACATTAGTGCATTAGTGCAAATATTCGTCCCATTTGCCGTCGCGTTTACGGCGACATCAGCCACAGGCGCAGCAACGATGCGACCTCAGCATCAGCCCCGCGAAGTCCGCAGAGGCACAGCTGCATCCCCGAATGGGTGCAGAGAACCTCCATAACCCCGAGGGGCACGTCGCAAACAAGTCTGGGCGAATCTCGTCGCGGTCAACCCCTTGCAGACCCCCCATCGTCTCTCTTATGCGTAAATTTTATCTATTCAATTATTTGTTTACTCGTTTAAATTATTTGTATCTAAATGTCCCACAAGATAAAGTTTGTCGTTAGACATTGGTTGTATATTAGTTATTCAGATTTTTGTGAAGGTAGGCGCATTGCCGAGTAGCAATTTGCTGCTTGCGGGCAAGCCAGCGCGCACTGCAACCAGACGCAAGTCTGGTCACGGTTAGGTGTCCCCAGAATCCTAGAGGAGCTCTTCTAGGTAGGATAGGAGGCTATTAACAGCTCATACCGCACATAGCGCGATAGGATTCGACCTGGCAGACAGCAGTATTGCTGTCACGGCGATCCGTCACCTAGGGCCCTACACATATATTTTAATTAATTTTAATAAATACCTATTTATTGCGAAGTAAAATTGAAAATGATTTCCTAGTTTTCAATAGGAAGGGTTGAGAGAAGGCTCTGAAAGCCAGGAATAGTCAGCTGTGACTTTCGTCAAAGGGCGATGGCTCACAACATTCACGCTTTGGTCTTCGTATGGAAGGGTGGGCGCGTCTCTGGTCATCAACACCAGACCAGCAGTAATTCCACTCAGCTGTAGTTGGTTGTTTGTATGTATGCTTGTTTGTTATGATTTGTATTGTGATGTTCTCGATGTGTGGCGAACGAACTGAACTGGAAAAGTCCCAGTTGATGCGACATCTGGATTATTTACTCTTACCAACTACTTTTGCCGATTTGTAGACACTCAATTAGCCTTATTGAAAATTTTTTCCCAAAAATTAGTGAGAATTATCAGAATTATGCTTGGTTGAGTCAACGAGCAATTCTTGCCGCAAAGAATTATGATGCACACGCACTGAATTCCACCATTCAAGCAAAAATTGCTGGCGATTTAGTGACATACAAATCCGTTGATTCCATATCAAATCCCGATGATGTAGTAAATTATTAAACAGAGTTTTAGAACTCTCTGGACTTACCAGGATTTCCTCCACATAACTTGCAACTCAAAATTGGTACAGTTATTATGATATTGCACAGTTTGAATCTACCGCGACTTTGCTACGGTACTCGACATTCGGTAAAAAGATTGAGACAACCATTATCAATGGAAAGTACGCAGGTGGAAATGTATGTATTCCTCGAATACCAATGATTCCGACTGATCTTCCGTTTGACTTCAAATGATAGCAATTTCCAGTTCGCCTTGCGTTCGCAATGACAATTAACAAGTCGCAAGGCCAATCGCTTAGTGTTTGCGGGATAAATTTAGAAAATCATTGTTTTTCACATGGGCAGTTATACGTTGCGTGTTCACAAGTGGTGAAACCACCCATGTTTGTGTTAACGTCAGACCATAAAACAAAAAATGTGGTTTAATATGTTCAAGACAGCATTGGAACGCACAAATTTGTCATAAGAGCGGATTGTACCCCAAAAGGTGAACATGTGCGAAGATTCAATGTACCCACCGTTAATGATGTTGCTGCAATTATTGTTGGCATCAATCTAAATCGCGAGACATTGTCGTTCAGCGAAAAAGCAATATCATACATTGTGTAAACGAGACACATCGTTTGTACGATGCGTTACAATATTCTTGGCAAGGACAAGACGGATACAACATCATGTTGAAGATGGTCGATCAAATAACAGGTACAATATTCACACACTAATTATTGCTATTATTAAAAATTCATTTAATTTTGCATTTTCTGGCGTATTCACGAATAAAAATATAAGCGCAATGAATTAATATGCATATCGTATGATGATTCGTACACATGAGGAGAATGTCATTCTGAAGTGAAGTCGGCTATTCCAGCAATTCGAGATCGAACGTTTAGCGTTTATACGAGTCAATCAAACAAGGCTACGATCTGAGGACTATATACACTTGCGTGATGATATTCATTTAGATGCTGATGTTCAAAATATTGGATGTCTTATATTGGACGCCCACGCCACATGCACGAATACGCTCAAGGCGCTACGACGTACGTGCGAAACTATGAAACTCCGGATTTATTTATTACCTTCACATGCAATCCGAAGTGGATGGAAATTGAACGTGGGTTGAAACCGGGCCAAAAACCGCAAAATCGATATGGCATAATCGCCGGAGTATTTCAGCAGAAACTCACGGTTATGATGGGTGTGTTTCCTAAATATCGAGTTTTTGGTGACACACGTTGTTATATGTAGTCGGTGAAATGGCAGATGCGTGGACTACCGCATGCTCATATCCTAATTTGGTTGCTGAATCACATTCAACTGAAGTGAATGACACCATATCAGCTGAAATTCCTGATCCATTCATCTACACGACATTGTGACGACACAAATTGTGCCTGGACCATGCGGTGCATTAAATCCATTATCGCCTTGCATGGCTGATGGAAAGTGCACAAAACGATGTCTGCGACCGTTAGTTGCTGAAACAGTCCCAGGGAATGATGGATATCCTGTTTATCGTCGGCGTTCAAAAGAAGATAATGGTCGAACTATAAAAGTTAAAGTTCAAAATCAAGATATCGATATCGGAAATGAATTCATTGTACCATATTGCCGCCCGCTGCTATCACGAATTTTCAAAGCACATGCAAACGTTGAGAGTTGTCATTTGGCCAAATCAATCAAATATTTGTGCAAGTACGTCACAAAAGGCAGCGACAAGCTGTCTTTGGTAATGCATCTGAAAATGCGAATGACGAAATCAGCAACTTTCAAATGATCAGATACGTCAGTACTAATGAAGCAGTTTGGCGATTATTGTCATTTCAAATTCATGAAAGATATCCCACAGTTGTACATTTAGCAGTGCATTTGGAAAATGGCCAATGAGTTTACTTGACTGAGGCTAATGCGGCACAACGAGCTGAGTGACCACCATCGACAACATTAACTAGCTTATTTGCAATGTGTGTGGCAGATTCCTTCGCAGCGACTTGGAATCAATCAACAAAGAAATTTTAACGTCGGAAACAAGGAACCCCAGTTACAAATTGGCCACAAGTGTTTTCCACTGATGCACTAGGTCGCATATATACTGATCATCCTAGAAATGATTTTTTTTTTTTAGTTTAATATATTTAATAAGTGAAGAATCTGTACAGCTTTGAGAACTTTAACATCACATGGTTAGATTGTGTAAGTGGAACTCAACGTCAATTCTTTATGACGATTACGATATATTGATGTGTTTTTAGAATTGTGTTGTAGTATGGAGGTGGGTAAGCGCTATTGGCGCCTCATTGTTTTGGCAAATCCTTGCCTCCTAAGACGCCTCAAAGGTCTAGCCGGAATTAGATTTCGAGCAAGTAAGCTGCGGTGCCCCAGAAGTTTGTCTCTGTATCGGCTTGTATGCCTACCAATCTGCTCATCCACAGTACACAGCTTTAAGTCTCTATGAAGAGTTGATCCGCGTACATACCAAGGGCAATCAGTTATATTTCTAAGGACTCGATTCTGCAGTACCTGAATCCGTTTATAATTTGATTTGGCAGCGACCCCCCAGATCTGAATTCCGTAAAGCCAGATTGCTAAGATACAATGCACGCATACCGCCCTTTTGCATCTAAGCGGCATGGTACTCCTTCTATTAATAAGCCATCGCAATTGCTGGATCCTCAGGCAGACTTAAGTTGAGGTCCGAAGGTAAGTCGCTTATCTAGAGAAATGATGAATGTTTTTTATTTGAGACTGCTCTTGGTAAATGTACGTTGCCCAAAATCGTATGCGCATTTGAAAACTGTGGATGGCCACCAATGCCAAACATATCTAGAAGCATGTCAACTATTGGGTTTGCTGGAAATCGATTTAAATTGGGATCTAACACTTGCGGATTCAGTTGTTTCATGAAATGCGTACCAAATACGTACGCTGTTCGCAATTATCATCACCACATGTTTTCCTTCACAACCAGTTATGGAACAAATAGAAGACGACATATGTGAAGATATCGTTAGCGAATTCCAACGAATAATCCCAACATCCAAATAAACGATGAAATCAATCAGTATTTCCAAATCCAGTGCAATGGGAAAATTGTTGATGCTGTTGCATTCTCGTTGGGCCTTCTGTAGGGTTATCGATGATCTCAGGGCTGTGTCAACGATATGGCCGGCGTTGCCATAAGTCTGGGACATCGATAGCCTGGTTTTAGATGTCACGAACAGCTGATTGACCATGAGAGTGTGACAAGAAAAATCTGCAAGTGAATGCATGTTCTGTTAGGCGTAATATTGGGTCAAGTAAAATTTTAAATAAAATAAAGACCGGGCGCTGAAGACGAGGTCAAGGCAGGAAAGAGAGGTGTACATGGATGCATGTATGCCGATAATAAGCGGGAGCTTTGTAATAAGCCAGGTGAGCGGAGTTTGGGTTATTTAAGCTAAAACAATTTTTAAATATTGAAGTTTGTTTGCTAGCAGCAGGCCGACGACCGGCTCCGATGAGTTGGGAAGCCGCCGTCGGCCAATTATTGGTGTATATTGGAATTCTGTGCAATGTTGAACATCTTGTCACACGCTCCGTGATGCTGCGCTGGAGGAGCCTCCGTTGCCGCGAGTCTGGACGCAGCGATGTTGCCGCCACGTCGACGTGGACACCGACGACGCCGCCGCCGTCACCGTCACCGTCACCCTGAGAGGCAACATTAGTGCATTAGTGCAAATATTCGTCCCATTTGCCGTCGCGTTTACGGCGACATCAGCCACAGGCGCAGCAACGATGCGACCTCAGCATCAGCCCCGCGAAGTCCGCAGAGGCACAGCTGCATCCCCGAATGGGTGCAGAGAACCTCCATAACCCCGAGGGGCACGTCGCAAACAAGTCTGGGCGAATGTCGTCGCGGTCAACCCCTTGCAGACCCCCCATCGTCTCTCTTATGCGTAAATTTTATCTATTCAATTATTTGTTTACTCGTTTAAATTATTTGTATCTAAATGTCCCACAAGATAAAGTTTGTCGTTAGACATTGGTTGTATATTAGTTATTCAGATTTTTGTGAAGGTAGGCGCATTGCCGAGTAGCAATTTGCTGCTTGCGGGCAAGCCAGCGCGCACTGCAACCAGACGCAAGTCTGGTCACGGTTAGGTGTCCCCAGAATCCTAGAGGAGCTCTTCTAGGTAGGATAGGAGGCTATTAACAGCTCATACCGCACATAGCGCGATAGGATTCGACCTGGCAGACAGCAGTATTGCTGTCACGGCGATCCGTCACCTAGGGCCCTACACATATATTTTAATTAATTTTAATAAATACCTATTTATTGCGAAGTAAAATTGAAAATGATTTCCTAGTTTTCAATAGGAAGGGTTGAGAGAAGGCTCTGAAAGCCAGGAATAGTCAGCTGTGACTTTCGTCAAAGGGCGATGGCTCACAACATTCACGCTTTGGTCTTCGTATGGAAGGGTGGGCGCGTCTCTGGTCATCAACACCAGACCAGCAGTAATTCCACTCAGCTGTAGTTGGTTGTTTGTATGTATGCTTGTTTGTTATGATTTGTATTGTGATGTTCTCGATGTATGGCGAACGAACTGAACTGGAAAAGTCCCAGTTGATGCGACATCTGGATTATTTACTCTTACCAACTACTTTTGCCGATTTGTAGACACTCAATTAGCCTTATTGAAAATTTTTTCCCAAAAATTAGTGAGAATTATCAGAATTATGCTTGGTTGAGTCAACGAGCAATTCTTGCCGCAAAGAATTATGATGCACACGCACTGAATTCCACCATTCAAGCAAAAATTGCTGGCGATTTAGTGACATACAAATCCGTTGATTCCATATCAAATCCCGATGATGTAGTAAATTATTAAACAGAGTTTTAGAACTCTCTGGACTTACCAGGATTTCCTCCACATAACTTGCAACTCAAAATTGGTACAGTTATTATTATATTGCACAGTTTGAATCTACCGCGACTTTGCTACGGTACTCGACATTCGGTAAAAAGATTGAGACAACCATTATCAATGGAAAGTACGCAGGTGGAAATGTATGTATTCCTCGAATACCAATGATTCCGACTGATCTTCCGTTTGACTTCAAATGATAGCAATTTCCAGTTCGCCTTGCGTTCGCAATGACAATTAACAAGTCGCAAGGCCAATCGCTTAGTGTTTGCGGGATAAATTTAGAAAATCATTGTTTTTCACATGGGCAGTTATACGTTGCGTGTTCACAAGTGGTGAAACCACCCATGTTTGTGTTAACGTCAGACCATAAAACAAAAAATGTGGTTTAATATGTTCAAGACAGCATTGGAACGCACAAATTTGTCATAAGAGCGGATTGTACCCCAAAAGGTGAACATGTGCGAAGATTCAATGTACCCACCGTTAATGATGTTGCTGCAATTATTGTTGGCATCAATCTAAATCGCGAGACATTGTCGTTCAGCGAAAAAGCAATATCATACATTGTGTAAACGAGACACATCGTTTGTACGATGCGTTACAATATTCTTGGCAAGGACAAGACGGATACAACATCATGTTGAAGATGGTCGATCAAATAACAGGTACAATATTCACACACTAATTATTGCTATTATTAAAAATTCATTTAATTTTGCATTTTCTGGCGTATTCACGAATAAAAATATAAGCGCAATGAATTAATATGCATATCGTATGATGATTCGTACACATGAGGAGAATGTCATTCTGAAGTGAAGTCGGCTATTCCAGCAATTCGAGATCGAACGTTTAGCGTTTATACGAGTCAATCAAACAAGGCTACGATCTGAGGACTATATACACTTGCGTGATGATATTCATTTAGATGCTGATGTTCAAAATATTGGATGTCTTATATTGGACGCCCACGCCACATGCACGAATACGCTCAAGGCGCTACGACGTACGTGCGAAACTATGAAACTCCGGATTTATTTATTACCTTCACATGCAATCCGAAGTGGATGGAAATTGAACGTGGGTTGAAACCGGGCCAAAAACCGCAAAATCGATATGGCATAATCGCCGGAGTATTTCAGCAGAAACTCACGGTTATGATGGGTGTGTTTCCTAAATATCGAGTTTTTGGTGACACACGTTGTTATATGTAGTCGGTGAAATGGCAGATGCGTGGACTACCGCATGCTCATATCCTAATTTGGTTGCTGAATCACATTCAACTGAAGTGAATGACACCATATCAGCTGAAATTCCTGATCCATTCATCTACACGACATTGTGACGACACAAATTGTGCCTGGACCATGCGGTGCATTAAATCCATTACCGCCTTGCATGGCTGATGGAAAGTGCACAAAACGATGTCTGCGACCGTTAGTTGCTGAAACAGTCCCAGGGAATGATGGATATCCTGTTTATCGTCGGCGTTCAAAAGAAGATAATGGTCGAACTATAAAAGTTAAAGTTCAAAATCAAGATATCGATATCGGAAATGAATTCATTGTACCATATTGCCGCCCGCTGCTATCACGAATTTTCAAAGCACATGCAAACGTTGAGAGTTGTCATTTGGCCAAATCAATCAAATATTTGTGCAAGTACGTCACAAAAGGCAGCGACAAGCTGTCTTTGGTAATGCATCTGAAAATGCGAATGACGAAATCAGCAACTTTCAAATGATCAGATACGTCAGTACTAATGAAGCAGTTTGGCGATTATTGTCATTTCAAATTCATGAAAGATATCCCACAGTTGTACATTTAGCAGTGCATTTGGAAAATGGCCAATGAGTTTACTTGACTGAGGCTAATGCGGCACAACGAGCTGAGTGACCACCATCGACAACATTAACTAGCTTATTTGCAATGTGTGTGGCAGATTCCTTCGCAGCGACTTGGAATCAATCAACAAAGAAATTTTAACGTCGGAAACAAGGAACCCCAGTTACAAATTGGCCACAAGTGTTTTCCACTGATGCACTAGGTCGCATATATACTGATCATCCTAGAAATGATTTTTTTTTTTTAGTTTAATATATTTAATAAGTGAAGAATCTGTACAGCTTTGAGAACTTTAACATCACATGGTTAGATTGTGTAAGTGGAACTCAACGTCAATTCTTTATGACGATTACGATATATTGATGTGTTTTTAGAATTGTGTTGTAGTATGGAGGTGGGTAAGCGCTATTGGCGCCTCATTGTTTTGGCAAATCCTTGCCTCCTAAGACGCCTCAAAGGTCTAGCCGGAATTAGATTTCGAGCAAGTAAGCTGCGGTGCCCCAGAAGTTTGTCTCTGTATCGGCTTGTATGCCTACCAATCTGCTCATCCACAGTACACAGCTTTAAGTCTCTATGAAGAGTTGATCCGCGTACATACCAAGGGCAATCAGTTATATTTCTAAGGACTCGATTCTGCAGTACCTGAATCCGTTTATAATTTGATTTGGCAGCGACCCCCAGATCTGAATTCCGTAAAGCCAGATTGGTAAGATACAATGCACGCATACCGCCCTTTTGCATCTAAGCGGCATGGTACTCCTTCTATTAATAAGCCATCGCAATTGCTGGATCCTCATGTTACATTTTTTAACCGCAGGCAGACTTAAGTTGAGGTCCGAAGGTAAGTCGCTTATCTAGAGAAATGATGAATGTTTTTTATTTGAGACTGCTCTTGGTAAATGTACGTGGCCCAAAATCGTATGCGCATTTGAAAACTGTGGATGGCCACCAATGCCAAACATATCTAGAAGCATGTCAACTATTGGGTTTGCTGGAAATCGATTTAAATTGGGATCTAACACTTGCGGATTCAGTTGTTTCATGAAATGCGTACCAAATACGTACGCTGTTCGCAATTATCATCACCACATGTTTTCCTTCACAACCAGTTATGGAACAAATAGAAGACGACATATGTGAAGATATCGTTAGCGAATTCCAACGAATAATCCCAACATCCAAATAAACGATGAAATCAATCAGTATTTCCAAATCCAGTGCAATGGGAAAATTGTTGATGCTGTTGCATTCTCGTTGGGCCTTCTGTAGGGTTATCGATGATCTCAGGGCTGTGTCAACGATATGGCCGGCGTTGCCATAAGTCTGGGACATCGATAGCCTGGTTTTAGATGTCACGAACAGCTGATTGACCATGAGAGTGTGACAAGAAAAATCTGCAAGTGAATGCATGTTCTGTTAGGCGTAATATTGGGTCAAGTAAAATTTTAAATAAAATAAAGACCGGGCGCTGAAGACGAGGTCAAGGCAGGAAAGAGAGGTGTACATGGATGCATGTATGCCGATAATAAGCGGGAGCTTTGTAATAAGCCAGGTGAGCGGAGTTTGGGTTATTTAAGCTAAAACAATTTTTAAATATTGAAGTTTGTTTGCTAGCAGCAGGCCGACGACCGGCTCCGATGAGTTGGGAAGCCGCCGTCGGCCAATTATTGGTGTATATTGGAATTCTGTGCAATGTTGAACATCTTGTCACACGCTCCGTGATGCTGCGCTGGAGGAGCCTCCGTTGCCGCGAGTCTGGACGCAGCGATGTTGCCGCCACGTCGACGTGGACACCGACGACGCCGCCGCCGTCACCGTCACCGTCACCCTGAGAGGCAACATTAGTGCATTAGTGCAAATATTCGTCCCATTTGCCGTCGCGTTTACGGCGACATCAGCCACAGGCGCAGCAACGATGCGACCTCAGCATCAGCCCCGCGAAGTCCGCAGAGGCACAGCTGCATCCCCGAATGGGTGCAGAGAACCTCCATAACCCCGAGGGGCACGTCGCAAACAAGTCTGGGCGAATCTCGTCGCGGTCAACCCCTTGCAGACCCCCCATCGTCTCTCTTATGCGTAAATTTTATCTATTCAATTATTTGTTTACTCGTTTAAATTATTTGTATCTAAATGTCCCACAAGATAAAGTTTGTCGTTAGACATTGGTTGTATATTAGTTATTCAGATTTTTGTGAAGGTAGGCGCATTGCCGAGTAGCAATTTGCTGCTTGCGGGCAAGCCAGCGCGCTCTGCAACCAGACGCAAGTCTGGTCACGGTTAGGTGTCCCCAGAATCCTAGAGGAGCTCTTCTAGGTAGGATAGGAGGCTATTAACAGCTCATACCGCACATAGCGCGATAGGATTCGACCTGGCAGACAGCAGTATTGCTGTCACGGCGATCCGTCACCTAGGGCCCTACACATATATTTTAATTAATTTTAATAAATACCTATTTATTGCGAAGTAAAATTGAAAATGATTTCCTAGTTTTCAATAGGAAGGGTTGAGAGAAGGCTCTGAAAGCCAGGAATAGTCAGCTGTGACTTTCGTCAAAGGGCGATGGCTCACAACATTCACGCTTTGGTCTTCGTATGGAAGGGTGGGCGCGTCTCTGGTCATCAACACCAGACCAGCAGTAATTCCACTCAGCTGTAGTTGGTTGTTTGTATGTATGCTTGTTTGTTATGATTTGTATTGTGATGTTCTCGATGTGTGGCGAACGAACTGAACTGGAAAAGTCCCAGTTGATGCGACATCTGGATTATTTACTCTTACCAACTACTTTTGCCGATTTGTAGACACTCAATTAGCCTTATTGAAAATTTTTTCCCAAAAATTAGTGAGAATTATCAGAATTATGCTTGGTTGAGTCAACGAGCAATTCTTGCCGCAAAGAATTATGATGCACACGCACTGAATTCCACCATTCAAGCAAAAATTGCTGGCGATTTAGTGACATACAAATCCGTTGATTCCATATCAAATCCCGATGATGTAGTAAATTATTAAACAGAGTTTTAGAACTCTCTGGACTTACCAGGATTTCCTCCACATAACTTGCAACTCAAAATTGGTACAGTTATTATGATATTGCACAGTTTGAATCTACCGCGACTTTGCTACGGTACTCGACATTCGGTAAAAAGATTGAGACAACCATTATCAATGGAAAGTACGCAGGTGGAAATGTATGTATTCCTCGAATACCAATGATTCCGACTGATCTTCCGTTTGACTTCAAATGATAGCAATTTCCAGTTCGCCTTGCGTTCGCAATGACAATTAACAAGTCGCAAGGCCAATCGCTTAGTGTTTGCGGGATAAATTTAGAAAATCATTGTTTTTCACATGGGCAGTTATACGTTGCGTGTTCACAAGTGGTGAAACCACCCATGTTTGTGTTAACGTCAGACCAAAAAACAAAAAATGTGGTTTAATATGTTCAAGACAGCATTGGAACGCACAAATTTGTCATAAGAGCGGATTGTACCCCAAAAGGTGAACATGTGCGAAGATTCAATGTACCCACCGTTAATGATGTTGCTGCAATTATTGTTGGCATCAATCTAAATCGCGAGACATTGTCGTTCAGCGAAAAAGCAATATCATACATTGTGTAAACGAGACACATCGTTTGTACGATGCGTTACAATATTCTTGGCAAGGACAAGACGGATACAACATCATGTTGAAGATGGTCGATCAAATAACAGGTACAATATTCACACACTAATTATTGCTATTATTAAAAATTCATTTAATTTTGCATTTTCTGGCGTATTCACGAATAAAAATATAAGCGCAATGAATTAATATGCATATCGTATGATGATTCGTACACATGAGGAGAATGTCATTCTGAAGTGAAGTCGGCTATTCCAGCAATTCGAGATCGAACGTTTAGCGTTTATACGAGTCAATCAAACAAGGCTACGATCTGAGGACTATATACACTTGCGTGATGATATTCATTTAGATGCTGATGTTCAAAATATTGGATGTCTTATATTGGACGCCCACGCCACATGCACGAATACGCTCAAGGCGCTACGACGTACGTGCGAAACTATGAAACTCCGGATTTATTTATTACCTTCACATGCAATCCGAAGTGGATGGAAATTGAACGTGGGTTGAAACCGGGCCAAAAACCGCAAAATCGATATGGCATAATCGCCGGAGTATTTCAGCAGAAACTCACGGTTATGATGGGTGTGTTTCCTAAATATCGAGTTTTTGGTGACACACGTTGTTATATGTACTCGGTGAAATGGCAGATGCGTGGACTACCGCATGCTCATATCCTAATTTGGTTGCTGAACAAATCACATTCAACTGAAGTGAATGACACCATATCAGCTGAAATTCCTGATCCATTCATCTACACGACATTGTGACGACACAAATTGTGCCTGGACCATGCGGTGCATTAAATCCATTATCGCCTTGCATGGCTGATGGAAAGTGCACAAAACGATGTCTGCGATCGTTAGTTGCTGAAACAGTCCCAGGGAATGATGGATATCCAGTTTATCGTCGGCGTTCAAAAGAAGATAATGGTCGAACTATAAAAGTTAAAGTTCAAAATCAAGATATCGATATCGGAAATGAATTCATTGTACCATATTGCCGCCCGCTGCTATCACGAATTTTCAAAGCACATGCAAACGTTGAGAGTTGTCATTTGGCCAAATCAATCAAATATTTGTGCAAGTACGTCACAAAAGGCAGCGACAAGCTGTCTTTGGTAATGCATCTGAAAATGCGAATGACGAAATCAGCAACTTTCAAATGATCAGATACGTCAGTACTAATGAAGCAGTTTGGCGATTATTGTCATTTCAAATTCATGAAAGATATCCCACAGTTGTACATTTAGCAGTGCATTTGGAAAATGGCCAATGAGTTTACTTGACTGAGGCTAATGCGGCACAACGAGCTGAGTGACCACCATCGACAACATTAACTAGCTTATTTGCAATGTGTGTGGCAGATTCCTTCGCAGCGACTTGGAATCAATCAACAAAGAAATTTTAACGTCGGAAACAAGGAACCCCAGTTACAAATTGGCCACAAGTGTTTTCCACTGATGCACTAGGTCGCATATATACTGATCATCCTAGAAATGATTTTTTTTTTTTTAGTTTAATATATTTAATAAGTGAAGAATCTGTACAGCTTTGAGAACTTTAACATCACATGGTTAGATTGTGTAAGTGGAACTAAACGTCAATTCTTTATGACGATTACGATATATTGATGTGTTTTTAGAATTGTGTTGTAGTATGGAGGTGGGTAAGCGCTATTGGCGCCTCATTGTTTTGGTAAATCCTTGCCTCCTAAGACGCCTCAAAGGTCTAGCCGGAATTAGATTTCGAGCAAGTAAGCTGCGGTGCCCCAGAAGTTTGTCTCTGTATCGGCTTGTATGCCTACCAATCTGCTCATCCACAGTACACAGCTTTAAGTCTCTATGAAGAGTTGATCCGCGTACATACCAAGGGCAATCAGTTATATTTCTAAGGACTCGATTCTGCAGTACCTGAATCCGTTTATAATTTGATTTGGCAGCGACCCCCCAGATCTGAATTCCGTAAAGCCAGATTGCTAAGATACAATGCACGCATACCGCCCTTTTGCATCTAAGCGGCATGGTACTCCTTCTATTAATAAGCCATCGCAATTGCTGGATCCTCATGTTACATTTTTTAACCGCAGGCAGACTTAAGTTGAGGTCCGAAGGTAAGTCGCTTATCTAGAGAAATGATGAATGTTTTTTATTTGAGACTGCTCTTGGTAAATGTACGTTGCCCAAAATCGTATGCGCATTTGAAAACTGTGGATGGCCACCAATGCCAAACATATCTAGAAGCATGTCAACTATTGGGTTTGCTGGAAATCGATTTAAATTGGGATCTAACACTTGCGGATTCAGTTGTTTCATGAAATGCGTACCAAATACGTACGCTGTTCGCAATTATCATCACCACATGTTTTCCTTCACAACCAGTTATGGAACAAATAGAAGACGACATATGTGAAGATATCGTTAGCGAATTCCAACGAATAATCCCAACATCCAAATAAACGATGAAATCAATCAGTATTTCCAAATCCAGTGCAATGGGAAAATTGTTGATGCTGTTGCATTCTCGTTGGGCCTTCTGTAGGGTTATCGATGATCTCAGGGCTGTGTCAACGATATGGCCGGCGTTGCCATAAGTCTGGGACATCGATAGCCTGGTTTTAGATGTCACGAACAGCTGATTGACCATGAGAGTGTGACAAGAAAAATCTGCAAGTGAATGCATGTTCTGTTAGGCGTAATATTGGGTCAAGTAAAATTTTAAATAAAATAAAGACCGGGCGCTGAAGACGAGGTCAAGGCAGGAAAGAGAGGTGTACATGGATGCATGTATGCCGATAATAAGCGGGAGCTTTGTAATAAGCCAGGTGAGCGGAGTTTGGGTTATTTAAGCTAAAACAATTTTTAAATATTGAAGTTTGTTTGCTAGCAGCAGGCCGACGACCGGCTCCGATGAGTTGGGAAGCCGCCGTCGGCCAATTATTGGTGTATATTGGAATTCTGTGCAATGTTGAACATCTTGTCACACGCTCCGTGATGCTGCGCTGGAGGAGCCTCCGTTGCCGCGAGTCTGGACGCAGCGATGTTGCCGCCACGTCGACGTGGACACCGACGACGCCGCCGCCGTCACCGTCACCGTCACCCTGAGAGGCAAAATTAGTGCATTAGTGCAAATATTCGTCCCATTTGCCGTCGCGTTTACGGCGACATCAGCCACAGGCGCAGCAACGATGCGACCTCAGCATCAGCCCCGCGAAGTCCGCAGAGGCACAGCTGCATCCCCGAATGGGTGCAGAGAACCTCCATAACCCCGAGGGGCACGTCGCAAACAAGTCTGGGCGAATCTCGTCGCGGTCAACCCCTTGCAGACCCCCATCGTCTCTCTTATGCGTAAATTTTATCTATTCAATTATTTGTTTACTCGTTTAAATTATTTGTATCTAAATGTCCCACAAGATAAAGTTTGTCGTTAGACATTGGTTGTATATTAGTTATTCAGATTTTTGTGAAGGTAGGCGCATTGCCGAGTAGCAATTTGCTGCTTGCGGGCAAGCCAGCGCGCTCTGCAACCAGACGCAAGTCTGGTCACGGTTAGGTGTCCCCAGAATCCTAGAGGAGCTCTTCTAGGTAGGATAGGAGGCTATTAACAGCTCATACCGCACATAGCGCGATAGGATTCGACCTGGCAGACAGCAGTATTGCTGTCACGGCGATCCGTCACCTAGGGCCCTACACATATATTTTAATTAATTTTAATAAATACCTATTTATTGCGAAGTAAAATTGAAAATGATTTCCTAGTTTTCAATAGGAAGGGTTGAGAGAAGGCTCTGAAAGCCAGGAATAGTCAGCTGTGACTTTCGTCAAAGGGCGATGGCTCACAACATTCACGCTTTGGTCTTCGTATGGAAGGGTGGGCGCGTCTCTGGTCATCAACACCAGACCAGCAGTAATTCCACTCAGCTGTAGTTGGTTGTTTGTATGTATGCTTGTTTGTTATGATTTGTATTGTGATGTTCTCGATGTGTGGCGAACGAACTGAACTGGAAAAGTCCCAGTTGATGCGACATCTGGATTATTTACTCTTACCAACTACTTTTGCCGATTTGTAGACACTCAATTAGCCTTATTGAAAATTTTTTCCCAAAAATTAGTGAGAATTATCAGAATTATGCTTGGTTGAGTCAACGAGCAATTCTTGCCGCAAAGAATTATGATGCACACGCACTGAATTCCACCATTCAAGCAAAAATTGCTGGCGATTTAGTGACATACAAATCCGTTGATTCCATATCAAATCCCGATGATGTAGTAAATTATTAAACAGAGTTTTAGAACTCTCTGGACTTACCAGGATTTCCTCCACATAACTTGCAACTCAAAATTGGTACAGTTATTATGATATTGCACAGTTTGAATCTACCGCGACTTTGCTACGGTACTCGACATTCGGTAAAAAGATTGAGACAACCATTATCAATGGAAAGTACGCAGGTGGAAATGTATGTATTCCTCGAATACCAATGATTCCGACTGATCTTCCGTTTGACTTCAAATGATAGCAATTTCCAGTTCGCCTTGCGTTCGCAATGACAATTAACAAGTCGCAAGGCCAATCGCTTAGTGTTTGCGGGATAAATTTAGAAAATCATTGTTTTTCACATGGGCAGTTATACGTTGCGTGTTCACAAGTGGTGAAACCACCCATGTTTGTGTTAACGTCAGACCAAAAAACAAAAAATGTGGTTTAATATGTTCAAGACAGCATTGGAACGCACAAATTTGTCATAAGAGCGGATTGTACCCCAAAAGGTGAACATGTGCGAAGATTCAATGTACCCACCGTTAATGATGTTGCTGCAATTATTGTTGGCATCAATCTAAATCGCGAGACATTGTCGTTCAGCGAAAAAGCAATATCATACATTGTGTAAACGAGACACATCGTTTGTACGATGCGTTACAATATTCTTGGCAAGGACAAGACGGATACAACATCATGTTGAAGATGGTCGATCAAATAACAGGTACAATATTCACACACTAATTATTGCTATTATTAAAAATTCATTTAATTTTGCATTTTCTGGCGTATTCACGAATAAAAATATAAGCGCAATGAATTAATATGCATATCGTATGATGATTCGTACACATGAGGAGAATGTCATTCTGAAGTGAAGTCGGCTATTCCAGCAATTCGAGATCGAACGTTTAGCGTTTATACGAGTCAATCAAACAAGGCTACGATCTGAGGACTATATACACTTGCGTGATGATATTCATTTAGATGCTGATGTTCAAAATATTGGATGTCTTATATTGGACGCCCACGCCACATGCACGAATACGCTCAAGGCGCTACGACGTACGTGCGAAACTATGAAACTCCGGATTTATTTATTACCTTCACATGCAATCCGAAGTGGATGGAAATTGAACGTGGGTTGAAACCGGGCCAAAAACCGCAAAATCGATATGGCATAATCGCCGGAGTATTTCAGCAGAAACTCACGGTTATGATGGGTGTGTTTCCTAAATATCGAGTTTTTGGTGACACACGTTGTTATATGTACTCGGTGAAATGGCAGATGCGTGGACTACCGCATGCTCATATCCTAATTTGGTTGCTGAACAAATCACATTCAACTGAAGTGAATGACACCATATCAGCTGAAATTCCTGATCCATTCATCTACACGACATTGTGACGACACAAATTGTGCCTGGACCATGCGGTGCATTAAATCCATTATCGCCTTGCATGGCTGATGGAAAGTGCACAAAACGATGTCTGCGACCGTTAGTTGCTGAAACAGTCCCAGGGAATGATGGATATCCTGTTTATCGTCGGCGTTCAAAAGAAGATAATGGTCGAACTATAAAAGTTAAAGTTCAAAATCAAGATATCGATATCGGAAATGAATTCATTGTACCATATTGCCGCCCGCTGCTATCACGAATTTTCAAAGCACATGCAAACGTTGAGAGTTGTCATTTGGCCAAATCAATCAAATATTTGTGCAAGTACGTCACAAAAGGCAGCGACAAGCTGTCTTTGGTAATGCATCTGAAAATGCGAATGACGAAATCAGCAACTTTCAAATGATCAGATACGTCAGTACTAATGAAGCAGTTTGGCGATTATTGTCATTTCAAATTCATGAAAGATATCCCACAGTTGTACATTTAGCAGTGCATTTGGAAAATGGCCAATGAGTTTACTTGACTGAGGCTAATGCGGCACAACGAGCTGAGTGACCACCATCGACAACATTAACTAGCTTATTTGCAATGTGTGTGGCAGATTCCTTCGCAGCGACTTGGAATCAATCAACAAAGAAATTTTAACGTCGGAAACAAGGAACCCCAGTTACAAATTGGCCACAAGTGTTTTCCACTGATGCACTAGGTCGCATATATACTGATCATCCTAGAAATGATTTTTTTTTTTTACTTTAATATATTTAATAAGTGAAGAATCTGTACAGCTTTGAGAACTTTAACATCACATGGTTAGATTGTGTAAGTGGAACTCAACGTCAATTCTTTATGACGATTACGATATATTGATGTGTTTTTAGAATTGTGTTGTAGTATGGAGGTGGGTAAGCGCTATTGGCGCCTCATTGTTTTGGCAAATCCTTGCCTCCTAAGACGCCTCAAAGGTCTAGCCGGAATTAGATTTCGAGCAAGTAAGCTGCGGTGCCCCAGAAGTTTGTCTCTGTATCGGCTTGTATGCCTACCAATCTGCTCATCCACAGTACACAGCTTTAAGTCTCTATGAAGAGTTGATCCGCGTACATACCAAGGGCAATCAGTTATATTTCTAAGGACTCGATTCTGCAGTACCTGAATCCGTTTATAATTTGATTTGGCAGCGACCCCCAGATCTGAATTCCGTAAAGCCAGATTGGTAAGATACAATGCACGCATACCGCCCTTTTGCATCTAAGCGGCATGGTACTCCTTCTATTAATAAGCCATCGCAATTGCTGGATCCTCATGTTACATTTTTTAACCGCAGGCAGACTTAAGTTGAGGTCCGAAGGTAAGTCGCTTATCTAGAGAAATGATGAATGTTTTTTATTTGAGACTGCTCTTGGTAAATGTACGTGGCCCAAAATCGTATGCGCATTTGAAAACTGTGGATGGCCACCAATGCCAAACATATCTAGAAGCATGTCAACTATTGGGTTTGCTGGAAATCGATTTAAATTGGGATCTAACACTTGCGGATTCAGTTGTTTCATGAAATGCGTACCAAATACGTACGCTGTTCGCAATTATCATCACCACATGTTTTCCTTCACAACCAGTTATGGAACAAATAGAAGACGACATATGTGAAGATATCGTTAGCGAATTCCAACGAATAATCCCAACATCCAAATAAACGATGAAATCAATCAGTATTTCCAAATCCAGTGCAATGGGAAAATTGTTGATGCTGTTGCATTCTCGTTGGGCCTTCTGTAGGGTTATCGATGATCTCAGGGCTGTGTCAACGATATGGCCGGCGTTGCCATAAGTCTGGGACATCGATAGCCTGGTTTTAGATGTCACGAACAGCTGATTGACCATGAGAGTGTGAAAAGAAAAATCTGCAAGTGAATGCATGTTCTGTTAGGCGTAATATTGGGTCAAGTAAAATTTTAAATAAAATAAAGACCGGGCGCTGAAGACGAGGTCAAGGCAGGAAAGAGAGGTGTACATGGATGCATGTATGCCGATAATAAGCGGGAGCTTTGTAATAAGCCAGGTGAGCGGAGTTTGGGTTATTTAAGCTAAAACAATTTTTAAATATTGAAGTTTGTTTGCTAGCAGCAGGCCGACGACCGGCTCCGATGAGTTGGGAAGCCGCCGTCGGCCAATTATTGGTGTATATTGGAATTCTGTGCAATGTTGAACATCTTGTCACACGCTCCGTGATGCTGCGCTGGAGGAGCCTCCGTTGCCGCGAGTCTGGACGCAGCGATGTTGCCGCCACGTCGACGTGGACACCGACGACGCCGCCGCCGTCACCGTCACCGTCACCCTGAGAGGCAACATTAGTGCATTAGTGCAAATATTCGTCCCATTTGCCGTCGCGTTTACGGCGACATCAGCCACAGGCGCAGCAACGATGCGACCTCAGCATCAGCCCCGCGAAGTCCGCAGAGGCACAGCTGCATCCCCGAATGGGTGCAGAGAACCTCCATAACCCCGAGGGGCACGTCGCAAACAAGTCTGGGCGAATCTCGTCGCGGTCAACCCCTTGCAGACCCCCCATCGTCTCTCTTATGCGTAAATTTTATCTATTCAATTATTTGTTTACTCGTTTAAATTATTTGTATCTAAATGTCCCACAAGATAAAGTTTGTCGTTAGACATTGGTTGTATATTAGTTATTCAGATTTTTGTGAAGGTAGGCGCATTGCCGAGTAGCAAATTGCTGCTTGCGGGCAAGCCAGCGCGCTCTGCAACCAGACGCAAGTCTGGTCACGGTTAGGTGTCCCCAGAATCCTAGAGGAGCTCTTCTAGGTAGGATAGGAGGCTATTAACAGCTCATACCGCACATAGCGCGATAGGATTCGACCTGGCAGACAGCAGTATTGCTGTCACGGCGATCCGTCACCTAGGGCCCTACACATATATTTTAATTAATTTTAATAAATACCTATTTATTGCGAAGTAAAATTGAAAATGATTTCCTAGTTTTCAATAGGAAGGGTTGAGAGAAGGCTCTGAAAGCCAGGAATAGTCAGCTGTGACTTTCGTCAAAGGGCGATGGCTCACAACATTCACGCTTTGGTCTTCGTATGGAAGGGTGGGCGCGTCTCTGGTCATCAACACCAGACCAGCAGTAATTCCACTCAGCTGTAGTTGGTTGTTTGTATGTATGCTTGTTTGTTATGATTTGTATTGTGATGTTCTCGATGTGTGGCGAACGAACTGAACTGGAAAAGTCCCAGTTGATGCGACATCTGGATTATTTACTCTTACCAACTACTTTTGCCGATTTGTAGACACTCAATTAGCCTTATTGAAAATGTTTTCCCAAAAATTAGTGAGAATTATCAGAATTATGCTTGGTTGAGTCAACGAGCAATTCTTGCCGCAAAGAATTATGATGCACACGCACTGAATTCCACCATTCAAGCAAAAATTGCTGGCGATTTAGTGACATACAAATCCGTTGATTCCATATCAAATCCCGATGATGTAGTAAATTATTAAACAGAGTTTTAGAACTCTCTGGACTTACCAGGATTTCCTCCACATAACTTGCAACTCAAAATTGGTACAGTTATTATGATATTGCACAGTTTGAATCTACCGCGACTTTGCTACGGTACTCGACATTCGGTAAAAAGATTGAGACAACCATTATCAATGGAAAGTACGCAGGTGGAAATGTATGTATTCCTCGAATACCAATGATTCCGACTGATCTTCCGTTTGACTTCAAATGATAGCAATTTCCAGTTCGCCTTGCGTTCGCAATGACAATTAACAAGTCGCAAGGCCAATCGCTTAGTGTTTGCGGGATAAATTTAGAAAATCATTGTTTTTCACATGGGCAGTTATACGTTGCGTGTTCACAAGTGGTGAAACCACCCATGTTTGTGTTAACGTCAGACCAAAAAACAAAAAATGTGGTTTAATATGTTCAAGACAGCATTGGAACGCACAAATTTGTCATAAGAGCGGATTGTACCCCAAAAGGTGAACATGTGCGAAGATTCAATGTACCCACCGTTAATGATGTTGCTGCAATTATTGTTGGCATCAATCTAAATCGCGAGACATTGTCGTTCAGCGAAAAAGCAATATCATACATTGTGTAAACGAGACACATCGTTTGTACGATGCGTTACAATATTCTTGGCAAGGACAAGACGGATACAACATCATGTTGAAGATGGTCGATCAAATAACAGGTACAATATTCACACACTAATTATTGCTATTATTAAAAATTCATTTAATTTTGCATTTTCTGGCGTATTCACGAATAAAAATATAAGCGCAATGAATTAATATGCATATCGTATGATGATTCGTACACATGAGGAGAATGTCATTCTGAAGTGAAGTCGGCTATTCCAGCAATTCGAGATCGAACGTTTAGCGTTTATACGAGTCAATCAAACAAGGCTACGATCTGAGGACTATATACACTTGCGTGATGATATTCATTTAGATGCTGATGTTCAAAATATTGGATGTCTTATATTGGACGCCCACGCCACATGCACGAATACGCTCAAGGCGCTACGACGTACGTGCGAAACTATGAAACTCCGGATTTATTTATTACCTTCACTTGCAATCCGAAGTGGATGGAAATTGAACGTGGGTTGAAACCGGGCCAAAAACCGCAAAATCGATATGGCATAATCGCCGGAGTATTTCAGCAGAAACTCACGGTTATGATGGGTGTGTTTCGTAAATATCGAGTTTTTGGTGACACACGTTGTTATATGTACTCGGTGAAATGGCAGATGCGTGGACTACCGCATGCTCATATCCTAATTTGGTTGCTGAACAAATCACATTCAACTGAAGTGAATGACACCATATCAGCTGAAATTCCTGATCCATTCATCTACACGACATTGTGACGACACAAATTGTGCCTGGACCATGCGGTGCATTAAATCCATTATCGCCTTGCATGGCTGATGGAAAGTGCACAAAACGATGTCTGCGACCGTTAGTTGCTGAAACAGTCCCAGGGAATGATGGATATCCAGTTTATCGTCGGCGTTCAAAAGAAGATAATGGTCGAACTATAAAAGTTAAAGTTCAAAATCAAGATATCGATATCGGAAATGAATTCATTGTACCATATTGCCGCCCGCTGCTATCACGAATTTTCAAAGCACATGCAAACGTTGAGAGTTGTCATTTGGCCAAATCAATCAAATATTTGTGCAAGTACGTCACAAAAGGCAGCGACAAGCTGTCTTTGGTAATGCATCTGAAAATGCGAATGACGAAATCAGCAACTTTCAAATGATCAGATACGTCAGTACTAATGAAGCACTTTGGCGATTATTGTCATTTCAAATTCATGAAAGATATCCCACAGTTGTACATTTAGCAGTGCATTTGGAAAATGGCCAATGAGTTTACTTGACTGAGGCTAATGCGGCACAACGAGCTGAGTGACCACCATCGACAACATTAACTAGCTTATTTGCAATGTGTGTGGCAGATTCCTTCGCAGCGACTTGGAATCAATCAACAAAGAAATTTTAACGTCGGAAACAAGGAACCCCAGTTACAAATTGGCCACAAGTGTTTTCCACTGATGCACTAGGTCGCATATATACTGATCATCCTAGAAATGATTTTTTTTTTTTAGTTTAATATATTTAATAAGTGAAGAATCTGTACAGCTTTGAGAACTTTAACATCACATGGTTAGATTGTGTAAGTGGAACTAAACGTCAATTCTTTATGACGATTACGATATATTGATGTGTTTTTAGAATTGTGTTGTAGTATGGAGGTGGGTAAGCGCTATTGGCGCCTCATTGTTTTGGCAAATCCTTGCCTCCTAAGACGCCTCAAAGGTCTAGCCGGAATTAGATTTCGAGCAAGTAAGCTGCGGTGCCCCAGAAGTTTGTCTCTGTATCGGCTTGTATGCCTACCAATCTGCTCATCCACAGTACACAGCTTTAAGTCTCTATGAAGAGTTGATCCGCGTACATACCAAGGGCAATCAGTTATATTTCTAAGGACTCGATTCTGCAGTACGTGAATCCGTTTATAATTTGATTTGGCAGCGACCCCCAGATCTGAATTCCGTAAAGCCAGATTGGTAAGATACAATGCACGCATACCGCCCTTTTGCATCTAAGCGGCATGGTACTCCTTCTATTAATAAGCCATCGCAATTGCCGGATCCTCATGTTACATTTTTTAACCGCAGGCAGACTTAAGTTGAGGTCCGAAGGTAAGTCGCTTATCTAGAGAAATGATGAATGTTTTTATTTGAGACTGCTCTTGGTAAATGTACGTGGCCCAAAATCGTATGCGCATTTGAAAACTGTGGATGGCCACCAATGCCAAACATATCTAGAAGCATGTCAACTATTGGGTTTGCTGGAAATCGATTTAAATTGGGATCTAACACTTGCGGATTCAGTTGTTTCATGAAATGCGTACCAAATACGTACGCTGTTCGCAATTATCATCACCACATGTTTTCCTTCACAACCAGTTATGGAGCAAATAGAAGACGACATATGTGAAGATATCGTTAGCGAATTCCAACGAATAATCCCAACATCCAAATAAACGATGAAATCAATCAGTATTTCCAAATCCAGTGCAATGGGAAAATTGTTGATGCTGTTGCATTCTCGTTGGGCCTTCTGTAGGGTTATCGATGATCTCAGGGCTGTGTCAACGATATGGCCGGCGTTAATATGTTAGGCGTAATATTGGGTCAAGTAAAATTTTAAATAAAATAAAGACCGGGCGCTGAAGACGAGGTCAAGGCAGGAAAGAGAGGTGTACATGGATGCATGTATGCCGATAATAAGCGGGAGCTTTGTAATAAGCCAGGTGAGCGGAGTTTGGGTTATTTAAGCTAAAACAATTTTTAAATATTGAAGTTTGTTTGCTAGCAGCAGGCCGACGACCGGCTCCGATGAGTTGGGAAGCCGCCGTCGGCCAATTATTGGTGTATATTGGAATTCTGTGCAATGTTGAACATCTTGTCACACGCTCCGTGATGCTGCGCTGGAGGAGCCTCCGTTGCCGCGAGTCTGGACGCAGCGATGTTGCCGCCACGTCGACGTGGACACCGACGACGCCGCCGCCGTCACCGTCACCGTCACCCTGAGAGGCAACATTAGTGCATTAGTGCAAATATTCGTCCCATTTGCCGTCGCGTTTACGGCGACATCAGCCACAGGCGCAGCAACGATGCGACCTCAGCATCAGCCCCGCGAAGTCCGCAGAGGCACAGCTGCATCCCCGAATGGGTGCAGAGAACCTCCATAACCCCGAGGGGCACGTCGCAAACAAGTCTGGGCGAATCTCGTCGCGGTCAACCCCTTGCAGACCCCCATCGTCTCTCTTATGCGTAAATTTTATCTATTCAATTATTTGTTTACTCGTTTAAATTATTTGTATCTAAATGTCCCACAAGATAAAGTTTGTCGTTAGACATTGGTTGTATATTAGTTATTCAGATTTTTGTGAAGGTAGGCGCATTGCCGAGTAGCAAATTGCTGCTTGCGGGCAAGCCAGCGCGCTCTGCAACCAGACGCAAGTCTGGTCACGGTTAGGTGTCCCCAGAATCCTAGAGGAGCTCTTCTAGGTAGGATAGGAGGCTATTAACAGCTCATACCGCACATAGCGCGATAGGATTCGACCTGGCAGACAGCAGTATTGCTGTCACGGCGATCCGTCACCTAGGGCCCTACACATATATTTTAATTAATTTTAATAAATACCTATTTATTGCGAAGTAAAATTGAAAATGATTTGCTAGTTTTCAATAGGAAGGGTTGAGAGAAGGCTCTGAAAGCCAGGAATAGTCAGCTGTGACTTTCGTCAAAGGGCGATGGCTCACAACATTCACGCTTTGGTCTTCGTATGGAAGGGTGGGCGCGTCTCTGGTCATCAACACCAGACCAGCAGTAATTCCACTCAGCTGTAGTTGGTTGTTTGTATGTATGCTTGTTTGTTATGATTTGTATTGTGATGTTCTCGATGTGTGGCGAACGAACTGAACTGGAAAAGTCCCAGTTGATGCGACATCTGGATTATTTACTCTTACCAACTACTTTTGCCGATTTGTAGACACTCAATTAGCCTTATTGAAAATGTTTTCCCAAAAATTAGTGAGAATTATCAGAATTATGCTTGGTTGAGTCAACGAGCAATTCTTGCCGCAAAGAATTATGATGCACACGCACTGAATTCCACCATTCAAGCAAAAATTGCTGGCGATTTAGTGACATACAAATCCGTTGATTCCATATCAAATCCCGATGATGTAGTAAATTATTAAACAGAGTTTTAGAACTCTCTGGACTTACCAGGATTTCCTCCACATAACTTGCAACTCAAAATTGGTACAGTTATTATGATATTGCACAGTTTGAATCTACCGCGACTTTGCTACGGTACTCGACATTCGGTAAAAAGATTGAGACAGCCATTATCAATGGAAAGTACGCAGGTGAAAATGTATGTATTCCTCGAATACCAATGATTCCGACTGATCTTCCGTTTGACTTCAAATGATAGCAATTTCCAGTTCGCCTTGCGTTCGCAATGACAATTAACAAGTCGCAAGGCCAATCGCTTAGTGTTTGCGGGATAAATTTAGAAAATCATTGTTTTTCACATGGGCAGTTATACGTTGCGTGTTCACAAGTGGTGAAAACACCCATGTTTGTGTTAACGTCAGACCAAAAAACAAAAAATGTGGTTTAATATGTTCAAGACAGCATTGGAACGCACAAATTTGTCATAAGAGCGGATTGTACCCCAAAAGGTGAACATGTGCGAAGATTCAATGTACCCACCGTTAATGATGTTGCTGCAATTATTGTTGGCATCAATCTAAATCGCGAGACATTGTCGTTCAGCGAAAAAGCAATATCATGCATTGTGTAAACGAGACACATCGTTTGTACGATGCGTTACAATATTCTTGGCAAGGACAAGACGGATACAACATCATGTTGAAGATGGTCGATCAAATAACAGGTACAATATTCACACACTAATTATTGCTATTATTAAAAATTCATTTAATTTTGCATTTTCTGGCGTATTCACGAATAAAAATATAAGCGCAATGAATTAATATGCATATCGTATGATGATTCGTACACATGAGGAGAATGTCATTCTGAAGTGAAGTCGGCTATTCCAGCAATTCGAGATCGAACGTTTAGCGTTTATACGAGTCAATCAAACAAGGCTACGATCTGAGGACTATATACACTTGCGTGATGATATTCATTTAGATGCTGATGTTCAAAATATTGGATGTCTTATATTGGACGCCCACGCCACATGCACGAATACGCTCAAGGCGCTACGACGTACGTGCGAAACTATGAAACTCCGGATTTATTTATTACCTTCACATGCAATCCGAAGTGGATGGAAATTGAACGTGGGTTGAAACCGGGCCAAAAACCGCAAAATCGATATGGCATAATCGCCGGAGTATTTCAGCAGAAACTCACGGTTATGATGGGTGTGTTTCCTAAATATCGAGTTTTTGGTGACACACGTTGTTATATGTACTCGGTGAAATGGCAGATGCGTGGACTACCGCATGCTCATATCCTAATTTGGTTGCTGAACAAATCACATTCAACTGAAGTGAATGACACCATATCAGCTGAAATTCCTGATCCATTCATCTACACGACATTGTGACGACACAAATTGTGCCTGGACCATGCGGTGCATTAAATCCATTATCGCCTTGCATGGCTGATGGAAAGTGCACAAAACGATGTCTGCGACTGTTAGTTGCTGAAACAGTCCCAGGGAATGATGGATATCCAGTTTATCGTCGGCGTTCAAAAGAAGATAATGGTCGAACTATAAAAGTTAAAGTTCAAAATCAAGATATCGAGATCGGAAATGAATTCATTGTACCATATTGCCGCCCGCTGCTATCACGAATTTTCAAAGCACATGCAAACGTTGAGAGTTGTCATTTGGCCAAATCAATCAAATATTTGTGCAAGTACGTCACAAAAGGCAGCGACAAGCTGTCTTTGGTAATGCATCTGAAAATGCGAATGACGAAATCAGCAACTTTCAAATGATCAGATACGTCAGTACTAATGAAGCACTTTGGCGATTATTGTCATTTCAAATTCATGAAAGATATCCCACAGTTGTACATTTAGCAGTGCATTTGGAAAATGGCCAATGAGTTTACTTGACTGAGGCTAATGCGGCACAACGAGCTGAGTGACCACCATCGACAACATTAACTAGCTTATTTGCAATGTGTGTGGCAGATTCCTTCGCAGCGACTTGGAATCAATCAACAAAGAAATTTTAACGTCGGAAACAAGGAACCCCAGTTACAAATTGGCCACAAGTGTTTTCCACTGATGCACTAGGTCGCATATATACTGATCATCCTAGAAATGATTTTTTTTTTTTAGTTTAATATATTTAATAAGTGAAGAATCTGTACAGCTTTGAGAACTTTAACATCACATGGTTAGATTGTGTAAGTGGAACTAAACGTCAATTCTTTATGACGATTACGATATATTGATGTGTTTTTAGAATTGTGTTGTAGTATGGAGGTGGGTAAGCGCTATTGGCGCCTCATTGTTTTGGCAAATCCTTGCCTCCTAAGACGCCTCAAAGGTCTAGCCGGAATTAGATTTCGAGCAAGTAAGCTGCGGTGCCCCAGAAGTTTGTCTCTGTATCGGCTTGTATGCCTACCAATCTGCTCATCCACAGTACACAGCTTTAAGTCTCTATGAAGAGTTGATCCGCGTACATACCAAGGGCAATCAGTTATATTTCTAAGGACTCGATTCTGCAGTACGTGAATCCGTTTATAATTTGATTTGGCAGCGACCCCCCAGATCTGAATTCCGTAAAGCCAGATTGGTAAGATACAATGCACGCATACCGCCCTTTTGCATCTAAGCGGCATGGTACTCCTTCTATTAATAAGCCATCGCAATTGCCGGATCCTCATGTTACATTTTTTAACCGCAGGCAGACTTAAGTTGAGGTCCGAAGGTAAGTCGCTTATCTAGAGAAATGATGAATGTTTTTATTTGAGACTGCTCTTGGTAAATGTACGTGGCCCAAAATCGTATGCGCATTTGAAAACTGTGGATGGCCACCAATGCCAAACATATCTAGAAGCATGTCAACTATTGGGTTTGCTGGAAATCGATTTAAATTGGGATCTAACACTTGCGGATTCAGTTGTTTCATGAAATGCGTACCAAATACGTACGCTGTTCGCAATTATCATCACCACATGTTTTCCTTCACAACCAGTTATGGAGCAAATAGAAGACGACATATGTGAAGATATCGTTAGCGAATTCCAACGAATAATCCCAACATCCAAATAAACGATGAAATCAATCAGTATTTCCAAAACCAGTGCAATGGGAAAATTGTTGATGCTGTTGCATTCTCGTTGGGCCGTCTGTAGGGTTATCGATGATCTCAGGGCTGTGTCAACGATATGGCCGGCGTTAATATGTTAGGCGTAATATTGGGTCAAGTAAAATTTTAAATAAAATAAAGACCGGGCGCTGAAGACGAGGTCAAGGCAGGAAAGAGAGGTGTACATGGATGCATGTATGCCGATAATAAGCGGGAGCTTTGTAATAAGCCAGGTGAGCGGAGTTTGGGTTATTTAAGCTAAAACAATTTTTAAATATTGAAGTTTGTTTGCTAGCAGCAGGCCGACGACCGGCTCCGATGAGTTGGGAAGCCGCCGTCGGCCAATTATTGGTGTATATTGGAATTCTGTGCAATGTTGAACATCTTGTCACACGCTCCGTGATGCTGCGCTGGAGGAGCCTCCGTTGCCGCGAGTCTGGACGCAGCGATGTTGCCGCCACGTCGACGTGGACACCGACGACGCCGCCGCCGTCACCGTCACCGTCACCCTGAGAGGCAACATTAGTGCATTAGTGCAAATATTCGTCCCATTTGCCGTCGCGTTTACGGCGACATCAGCCACAGGCGCAGCAACGATGCGACCTCAGCATCAGCCCCGCGAAGTCCGCAGAGGCACAGCTGCATCCCCGAATGGGTGCAGAGAACCTCCATAACCCCGAGGGGCACGTCGCAAACAAGTCTGGGCGAATCTCGTCGCGGTCAACCCCTTGCAGACCCCCATCGTCTCTCTTATGCGTAAATTTTATCTATTCAATTATTTGTTTACTCGTTTAAATTATTTGTATCTAAATGTCCCACAAGATAAAGTTTGTCGTTAGACATTGGTTGTATATTAGTTATTCAGATTTTTGTGAAGGTAGGCGCATTGCCGAGTAGCAAATTGCTGCTTGCGGGCAAGCCAGCGCGCTCTGCAACCAGACGCAAGTCTGGTCACGGTTAGGTGTCCCCAGAATCCTAGAGGAGCTCTTCTAGGTAGGATAGGAGGCTATTAACAGCTCATACCGCACATAGCGCGATAGGATTCGACCTGGCAGACAGCAGTATTGCTGTCACGGCGATCCGTCACCTAGGGCCCTACACATATATTTTAATTAATTTTAATAAATACCTATTTATTGCGAAGTAAAATTGAAAATGATTTCCTAGTTTTCAATAGGAAGGGTTGAGAGAAGGCTCTGAAAGCCAGGAATAGTCAGCTGTGACTTTCGTCAAAGGGCGATGGCTCACAACATTCACGCTTTGGTCTTCGTATGGAAGGGTGGGCGCGTCTCTGGTCATCAACACCAGACCAGCAGTAATTCCACTCAGCTGTAGTTGGTTGTTTGTATGTATGCTTGTTTGTTATGATTTGTATTGTGATGTTCTCGATGTGTGGCGAACGAACTGAACTGGAAAAGTCCCAGTTGATGCGACATCTGGATTATTTACTCTTACCAACTACTTTTGCCGATTTGTAGACACTCAATTAGCCTTATTGAAAATGTTTTCCCAAAAATTAGTGAGAATTATCAGAATTATGCTTGGTTGAGTCAACGAGCAATTCTTGCCGCAAAGAATTATGATGCACACGCACTGAATTCCACCATTCAAGCAAAAATTGCTGGCGATTTAGTGACATACAAATCCGTTGATTCCATATCAAATCCCGATGATGTAGTAAATTATTAAACAGAGTTTTAGAACTCTCTGGACTTACCAGGATTTCCTCCACATAACTTGCAACTCAAAATTGGTACAGTTATTATGATATTGCACAGTTTGAATCTACCGCGACTTTGCTACGGTACTCGACATTCGGTAAAAAGATTGAGACAACCATTATCAATGGAAAGTACGCAGGTGGAAATGTATGTATTCCTCGAATACCAATGATTCCGACTGATCTTCCGTTTGACTTCAAATGATAGCAATTTCCAGTTCGCCTTGCGTTCGCAATGACAATTAACAAGTCGCAAGGCCAATCGCTTAGTGTTTGCGGGATAAATTTAGAAAATCATTGTTTTTCACATGGGCAGTTATACGTTGCGTGTTCACAAGTGGTGAAACCACCCATGTTTGTGTTAACGTCAGACCAAAAAACAAAAAATGTGGTTTAATATGTTCAAGACAGCATTGGAACGCACAAATTTGTCATAAGAGCGGATTGTACCCCAAAAAGGTGAACATGTGCGAAGATTCAATGTACCCACCGTTAATGATGTTGCTGCAATTATTGTTGGCATCAATCTAAATCGCGAGACATTGTCGTTCAGCGAAAAAGCAATATCATACATTGTGTAAACGAGACACATCGTTTGTACGATGCGTTACAATATTCTTGGCAAGGACAAGACGGATACAACATCATGTTGAAGATGGTCGATCAAATAACAGGTACAATATTCACACACTAATTATTGCTATTATTAAAAATTCATTTAATTTTGCATTTTCTGGCGTATTCACGAATAAAAATATAAGCGCAATGAATTAATATGCATATCGTATGATGATTCGTACACATGAGGAGAATGTCATTCTGAAGTGAAGTCGGCTATTCCAGCAATTCGAGATCGAACGTTTAGCGTTTATACGAGTCAATCAAACAAGGCTACGATCTGAGGACTATATACACTTGCGTGATGATATTCATTTAGATGCTGATGTTCAAAATATTGGATGTCTTATATTGGACGCCCACGCCACATGCACGAATACGCTCAAGGCGCTACGACGTACGTGCGAAACTATGAAACTCCGGATTTATTTATTACCTTCACTTGCAATCCGAAGTGGATGGAAATTGAACGTGGGTTGAAACCGGGCCAAAAACCGCAAAATCGATATGGCATAATCGCCGGAGTATTTCAGCAGAAACTCACGGTTATGATGGGTGTGTTTCGTAAATATCGAGTTTTTGGTGACACACGTTGTTATATGTACTCGGTGAAATGGCAGATGCGTGGACTACCGCATGCTCATATCCTAATTTGGTTGCTGAACAAATCACATTCAACTGAAGTGAATGACACCATATCAGCTGAAATTCCTGATCCATTCATCTACACGACATTGTGACGACACAAATTGTGCCTGGACCATGCGGTGCATTAAATCCATTATCGCCTTGCATGGCTGATGGAAAGTGCACAAAACGATGTCTGCGACCGTTAGTTGCTGAAACAGTCCCAGGGAATGATGGATATCCAGTTTATCGTCGGCGTTCAAAAGAAGATAATGGTCGAACTATAAAAGTTAAAGTTCAAAATCAAGATATCGATATCGGAAATGAATTCATTGTACCATATTGCCGCCCGCTGCTATCACGAATTTTCAAAGCACATGCAAACGTTGAGAGTTGTCATTTGGCCAAATCAATCAAATATTTGTGCAAGTACGTCACAAAAGGCAGCGACAAGCTGTCTTTGGTAATGCATCTGAAAATGCGAATGACGAAATCAGCAACTTTCAAATGATCAGATACGTCAGTACTAATGAAGCACTTTGGCGATTATTGTCATTTCAAATTCATGAAAGATATCCCACAGTTGTACATTTAGCAGTGCATTTGGAAAATGGCCAATGAGTTTACTTGACTGAGGCTAATGCGGCACAACGAGCTGAGTGACCACCATCGACAACATTAACTAGCTTATTTGCAATGTGTGTGGCAGATTCCTTCGCAGCGACTTGGAATCAATCAACAAAGAAATTTTAACGTCGGAAACAAGGAACCCCAGTTACAAATTGGCCACAAGTGTTTTCCACTGATGCACTAGGTCGCATATATACTGATCATCCTAGAAATGATTTTTTTTTTTTAGTTTAATATATTTAATAAGTGAAGAATCTGTACAGCTTTGAGAACTTTAACATCACATGGTTAGATTGTGTAAGTGGAACTAAACGTCAATTCTTTATGACGATTACGATATATTGATGTGTTTTTAGAATTGTGTTGTAGTATGGAGGTGGGTAAGCGCTATTGGCGCCTCATTGTTTTGGCAAATCCTTGCCTCCTAAGACGCCTCAAAGGTCTAGCCGGAATTAGATTTCGAGCAAGTAAGCTGCGGTGCCCCAGAAGTTTGTCTCTGTATCGGCTTGTATGCCTACCAATCTGCTCATCCACAGTACACAGCTTTAAGTCTCTATGAAGAGTTGATCCGCGTACATACCAAGGGCAATCAGTTATATTTCTAAGGACTCGATTCTGCAGTACGTGAATCCGTTTATAATTTGATTTGGCAGCGACCCCCAGATCTGAATTCCGTAAAGCCAGATTGGTAAGATACAATGCACGCATACCGCCCTTTTGCATCTAAGCGGCATGGTACTCCTTCTATTAATAAGCCATCGCAATTGCCGGATCCTCATGTTACATTTTTTAACCGCAGGCAGACTTAAGTTGAGGTCCGAAGGTAAGTCGCTTATCTAGAGAAATGATGAATGTTTTTATTTGAGACTGCTCTTGGTAAATGTACGTGGCCCAAAATCGTATGCGCATTTGAAAACTGTGGATGGCCACCAATGCCAAACATATCTAGAAGCATGTCAACTATTGGGTTTGCTGGAAATCGATTTAAATTGGGATCTAACACTTGCGGATTCAGTTGTTTCATGAAATGCGTACCAAATACGTACGCTGTTCGCAATTATCATCACCACATGTTTTCCTTCACAACCAGTTATGGAGCAAATAGAAGACGACATATGTGAAGATATCGTTAGCGAATTCCAACGAATAATCCCAACATCCAAATAAACGATGAAATCAATCAGTATTTCCAAATCCAGTGCAATGGGAAAATTGTTGATGCTGTTGCATTCTCGTTGGGCCTTCTGTAGGGTTATCGATGATCTCAGGGCTGTGTCAACGATATGGCCGGCGTTAATATGTTAGGCGTAATATTGGGTCAAGTAAAATTTTAAATAAAATAAAGACCGGGCGCTGAAGACGAGGTCAAGGCAGGAAAGAGAGGTGTACATGGATGCATGTATGCCGATAATAAGCGGGAGCTTTGTAATAAGCCAGGTGAGCGGAGTTTGGGTTATTTAAGCTAAAACAATTTTTAAATATTGAAGTTTGTTTGCTAGCAGCAGGCCGACGACCGGCTCCGATGAGTTGGGAAGCCGCCGTCGGCCAATTATTGGTGTATATTGGAATTCTGTGCAATGTTGAACATCTTGTCACACGCTCCGTGATGCTGCGCTGGAGGAGCCTCCGTTGCCGCGAGTCTGGACGCAGCGATGTTGCCGCCACGTCGACGTGGACACCGACGACGCCGCCGCCGTCACCGTCACCGTCACCCTGAGAGGCAACATTAGTGCATTAGTGCAAATATTCGTCCCATTTGCCGTCGCGTTTACGGCGACATCAGCCACAGGCGCAGCAACGATGCGACCTCAGCATCAGCCCCGCGAAGTCCGCAGAGGCACAGCTGCATCCCCGAATGGGTGCAGAGAACCTCCATAACCCCGAGGGGCACGTCGCAAACAAGTCTGGGCGAATCTCGTCGCGGTCAACCCCTTGCAGACCCCCCATCGTCTCTCTTATGCGTAAATTTTATCTATTCAATTATTTGTTTACTCGTTTAAATTATTTGTATCTAAATGTCCCACAAGATAAAGTTTGTCGTTAGACATTGGTTGTATATTAGTTATTCAGATTTTTGTGAAGGTAGGCGCATTGCCGAGTAGCAAATTGCTGCTTGCGGGCAAGCCAGCGCGCTCTGCAACCAGACGCAAGTCTGGTCACGGTTAGGTGTCCCCAGAATCCTAGAGGAGCTCTTCTAGGTAGGATAGGAGGCTATTAACAGCTCATACCGCACATAGCGCGATAGGATTCGACCTGGCAGACAGCAGTATTGCTGTCACGGCGATCCGTCACCTAGGGCCCTACACATATATTTTAATTAATTTTAATAAATACCTATTTATTGCGAAGTAAAATTGAAAATGATTTGCTAGTTTTCAATAGGAAGGGTTGAGAGAAGGCTCTGAAAGCCAGGAATAGTCAGCTGTGACTTTCGTCAAAGGGCGATGGCTCACAACATTCACGCTTTGGTCTTCGTATGGAAGGGTGGGCGCGTCTCTGGTCATCAACACCAGACCAGCAGTAATTCCACTCAGCTGTAGTTGGTTGTTTGTATGTATGCTTGTTTGTTATGATTTGTATTGTGATGTTCTCGATGTGTGGCGAACGAACTGAACTGGAAAAGTCCCAGTTGATGCGACATCTGGATTATTTACTCTTACCAACTACTTTTGCCGATTTGTAGACACTCAATTAGCCTTATTGAAAATGTTTTCCCAAAAATTAGTGAGAATTATCAGAATTATGCTTGGTTGAGTCAACGAGCAATTCTTGCCGCAAAGAATTATGATGCACACGCACTGAATTCCACCATTCAAGCAAAAATTGCTGGCGATTTAGTGACATACAAATCCGTTGATTCCATATCAAATCCCGATGATGTAGTAAATTATTAAACAGAGTTTTAGAACTCTCTGGACTTACCAGGATTTCCTCCACATAACTTGCAACTCAAAATTGGTACAGTTATTATGATATTGCACAGTTTGAATCTACCGCGACTTTGCTACGGTACTCGACATTCGGTAAAAAGATTGAGACAGCCATTATCAATGGAAAGTACGCAGGTGAAAATGTATGTATTCCTCGAATACCAATGATTCCGACTGATCTTCCGTTTGACTTCAAATGATAGCAATTTCCAGTTCGCCTTGCGTTCGCAATGACAATTAACAAGTCGCAAGGCCAATCGCTTAGTGTTTGCGGGATAAATTTAGAAAATCATTGTTTTTCACATGGGCAGTTATACGTTGCGTGTTCACAAGTGGTGAAAACACCCATGTTTGTGTTAACGTCAGACCAAAAAAAAAAAAATGTGGTTTAATATGTTCAAGACAGCATTGGAACGCACAAATTTGTCATAAGAGCGGATTGTACCCCAAAAGGTGAACATGTGCGAAGATTCAATGTACCCACCGTTAATGATGTTGCTGCAATTATTGTTGGCATCAATCTAAATCGCGAGACATTGTCGTTCAGCGAAAAAGCAATATCATGCATTGTGTAAACGAGACACATCGTTTGTACGATGCGTTACAATATTCTTGGCAAGGACAAGACGGATACAACATCATGTTGAAGATGGTCGATCAAATAACAGGTACAATATTCACACACTAATTATTGCTATTATTAAAAATTCATTTAATTTTGCATTTTCTGGCGTATTCACGAATAAAAATATAAGCGCAATGAATTAATATGCATATCGTATGATGATTCGTACACATGAGGAGAATGTCATTCTGAAGTGAAGTCGGCTATTCCAGCAATTCGAGATCGAACGTTTAGCGTTTATACGAGTCAATCAAACAAGGCTACGATCTGAGGACTATATACACTTGCGTGATGATATTCATTTAGATGCTGATGTTCAAAATATTGGATGTCTTATATTGGACGCCCACGCCACATGCACGAATACGCTCAAGGCGCTACGACGTACGTGCGAAACTATGAAACTCCGGATTTATTTATTACCTTCACATGCAATCCGAAGTGGATGGAAATTGAACGTGGGTTGAAACCGGGCCAAAAACCGCAAAATCGATATGGCATAATCGCCGGAGTATTTCAGCAGAAACTCACGGTTATGATGGGTGTGTTTCCTAAATATCGAGTTTTTGGTGACACACGTTGTTATATGTACTCGGTGAAATGGCAGATGCGTGGACTACCGCATGCTCATATCCTAATTTGGTTGCTGAACAAATCACATTCAACTGAAGTGAATGACACCATATCAGCTGAAATTCCTGATCCATTCATCTACACGACATTGTGACGACACAAATTGTGCCTGGACCATGCGGTGCATTAAATCCATTATCGCCTTGCATGGCTGATGGAAAGTGCACAAAACGATGTCTGCGACTGTTAGTTGCTGAAACAGTCCCAGGGAATGATGGATATCCAGTTTATCGTCGGCGTTCAAAAGAAGATAATGGTCGAACTATAAAAGTTAAAGTTCAAAATCAAGATATCGAGATCGGAAATGAATTCATTGTACCATATTGCCGCCCGCTGCTATCACGAATTTTCAAAGCACATGCAAACGTTGAGAGTTGTCATTTGGCCAAATCAATCAAATATTTGTGCAAGTACGTCACAAAAGGCAGCGACAAGCTGTCTTTGGTAATGCATCTGAAAATGCGAATGACGAAATCAGCAACTTTCAAATGATCAGATACGTCAGTACTAATGAAGCACTTTGGCGATTATTGTCATTTCAAATTCATGAAAGATATCCCACAGTTGTACATTTAGCAGTGCATTTGGAAAATGGCCAATGAGTTTACTTGACTGAGGCTAATGCGGCACAACGAGCTGAGTGACCACCATCGACAACATTAACTAGCTTATTTGCAATGTGTGTGGCAGATTCCTTCGCAGCGACTTGGAATCAATCAACAAAGAAATTTTAACGTCGGAAACAAGGAACCCCAGTTACAAATTGGCCACAAGTGTTTTCCACTGATGCACTAGGTCGCATATATACTGATCATCCTAGAAATGATTTTTTTTTTTTAGTTTAATATATTTAATAAGTGAAGAATCTGTACAGCTTTGAGAACTTTAACATCACATGGTTAGATTGTGTAAGTGGAACTAAACGTCAATTCTTTATGACGATTACGATATATTGATGTGTTTTTAGAATTGTGTTGTAGTATGGAGGTGGGTAAGCGCTATTGGCGCCTCATTGTTTTGGCAAATCCTTGCCTCCTAAGACGCCTCAAAGGTCTAGCCGGAATTAGATTTCGAGCAAGTAAGCTGCGGTGCCCCAGAAGTTTGTCTCTGTATCGGCTTGTATGCCTACCAATCTGCTCATCCACAGTACACAGCTTTAAGTCTCTATGAAGAGTTGATCCGCGTACATACCAAGGGCAATCAGTTATATTTCTAAGGACTCGATTCTGCAGTACGTGAATCCGTTTATAATTTGATTTGGCAGCGACCCCCCAGATCTGAATTCCGTAAAGCCAGATTGGTAAGATACAATGCACGCATACCGCCCTTTTGCATCTAAGCGGCATGGTACTCCTTCTATTAATAAGCCATCGCAATTGCCGGATCCTCATGTTACATTTTTTAACCGCAGGCAGACTTAAGTTGAGGTCCGAAGGTAAGTCGCTTATCTAGAGAAATGATGAATGTTTTTATTTGAGACTGCTCTTGGTAAATGTACGTGGCCCAAAATCGTATGCGCATTTGAAAACTGTGGATGGCCACCAATGCCAAACATATCTAGAAGCATGTCAACTATTGGGTTTGCTGGAAATCGATTTAAATTGGGATCTAACACTTGCGGATTCAGTTGTTTCATGAAATGCGTACCAAATACGTACGCTGTTCGCAATTATCATCACCACATGTTTTCCTTCACAACCAGTTATGGAGCAAATAGAAGACGACATATGTGAAGATATCGTTAGCGAATTCCAACGAATAATCCCAACATCCAAATAAACGATGAAATCAATCAGTATTTCCAAAACCAGTGCAATGGGAAAATTGTTGATGCTGTTGCATTCTCGTTGGGCCGTCTGTAGGGTTATCGATGATCTCAGGGCTGTGTCAACGATATGGCCGGCGTTAATATGTTAGGCGTAATATTGGGTCAAGTAAAATTTTAAATAAAATAAAGACCGGGCGCTGAAGACGAGGTCAAGGCAGGAAAGAGAGGTGTACATGGATGCATGTATGCCGATAATAAGCGGGAGCTTTGTAATAAGCCAGGTGAGCGGAGTTTGGGTTATTTAAGCTAAAACAATTTTTAAATATTGAAGTTTGTTTGCTAGCAGCAGGCCGACGACCGGCTCCGATGAGTTGGGAAGCCGCCGTCGGCCAATTATTGGTGTATATTGGAATTCTGTGCAATGTTGAACATCTTGTCACACGCTCCGTGATGCTGCGCTGGAGGAGCCTCCGTTGCCGCGAGTCTGGACGCAGCGATGTTGCCGCCACGTCGACGTGGACACCGACGACGCCGCCGCCGTCACCGTCACCGTGAGAGGCAACATTAGTGCATTAGTGCAAATATTCGTCCCATTTGCCGTCGCGTTTACGGCGACATCAGCCACAGGCGCAGCAACGATGCGACCTCAGCATCAGCCCCGCGAAGTCCGCAGAGGCACAGCTGCATCCCCGAATGGGTGCAGAGAACCTCCATAACCCCGAGGGGCACGTCGCAAACAAGTCTGGGCGAATCTCGTCGCGGTCAACCCCTTGCAGACCCCCCATCGTCTCTCTTATGCGTAAATTTTATCTATTCAATTATTTGTTTACTCGTTTAAATTATTTGTATCTAAATGTCCCACAAGATAAAGTTTGTCGTTAGACATTGGTTGTATATTAGTTATTCAGATTTTTGTGAAGGTAGGCGCATTGCCGAGTAGCAAATTGCTGCTTGCGGGCAAGCCAGCGCGCTCTGCAACCAGACGCAAGTCTGGTCACGGTTAGGTGTCCCCAGAATCCTAGAGGAGCTCTTCTAGGTAGGATAGGAGGCTATTAACAGCTCATACCGCACATAGCGCGATAGGATTCGACCTGGCAGACAGCAGTATTGCTGTCACGGCGATCCGTCACCTAGGGCCCTACACATATATTTTAATTAATTTTAATAAATACCTATTTATTGCGAAGTAAAATTGAAAATGATTTGCTAGTTTTCAATAGGAAGGGTTGAGAGAAGGCTCTGAAAGCCAGGAATAGTCAGCTGTGACTTTCGTCAAAGGGCGATGGCTCACAACATTCACGCTTTGGTCTTCGTATGGAAGGGTGGGCGCGTCTCTGGTCATCAACACCAGACCAGCAGTAATTCCACTCAGCTGTAGTTGGTTGTTTGTATGTATGCTTGTTTGTTATGATTTGTATTGTGATGTTCTCGATGTGTGGCGAACGAACTGAACTGGAAAAGTCCCAGTTGATGCGACATCTGGATTATTTACTCTTACCAACTACTTTTGCCGATTTGTAGACACTCAATTAGCCTTATTGAAAATGTTTTCCCAAAAATTAGTGAGAATTATCAGAATTATGCTTGGTTGAGTCAACGAGCAATTCTTGCCGCAAAGAATTATGATGCACACGCACTGAATTCCACCATTCAAGCAAAAATTGCTGGCGATTTAGTGACATACAAATCCGTTGATTCCATATCAAATCCCGATGATGTAGTAAATTATTAAACAGAGTTTTAGAACTCTCTGGACTTACCAGGATTTCCTCCACATAACTTGCAACTCAAAATTGGTACAGTTATTATGATATTGCACAGTTTGAATCTACCGCGACTTTGCTACGGTACTCGACATTCGGTAAAAAGATTGAGACAGCCATTATCAATGGAAAGTACGCAGGTGAAAATGTATGTATTCCTCGAATACCAATGATTCCGACTGATCTTCCGTTTGACTTCAAATGATAGCAATTTCCAGTTCGCCTTGCGTTCGCAATGACAATTAACAAGTCGCAAGGCCAATCGCTTAGTGTTTGCGGGATAAATTTAGAAAATCATTGTTTTTCACATGGGCAGTTATACGTTGCGTGTTCACAAGTGGTGAAACCACCCATGTTTGTGTTAACGTCAGACCAAAAAACAAAAAATGTGGTTTAATATGTTCAAGACAGCATTGGAACGCACAAATTTGTCATAAGAGCGGATTGTACCCCAAAAGGTGAACATGTGCGAAGATTCAATGTACCCACCGTTAATGATGTTGCTGCAATTATTGTTGGCATCAAACTAAATCGCGAGACATTGTCGTTCAGCGAAAAAGCAATATCATGCATTGTGTAAACGAGACACATCGTTTGTACGATGCGTTACAATATTCTTGGCAAGGACAAGACGGATACAACATCATGTTGAAGATGGTCGATCAAATAACAGGTACAATATTCACACACTAATTATTGCTATTATTAAAAATTCATTTAATTTTGCATTTTCTGGCGTATTCACGAATAAAAATATAAGCGCAATGAATTAATATGCATATCGTATGATGATTCGTACACATGAGGAGAATGTCATTCTGAAGTGAAGTCGGCTATTCCAGCAATTCGAGATCGAACGTTTAGCGTTTATACGAGTCAATCAAACAAGGCTACGATCTGAGGACTATATACACTTGCGTGATGATATTCATTTAGATGCTGATGTTCAAAATATTGGATGTCTTATATTGGACGCCCACGCCACATGCACGAATACGCTCAAGGCGCTACGACGTACGTGCGAAACTATGAAACTCCGGATTTATTTATTACCTTCACATGCAATCCGAAGTGGATGGAAATTGAACGTGGGTTGAAACCGGGCCAAAAACCGCAAACTCGATATGGCATAATCGCCGGAGTATTTCAGCAGAAACTCACGGTTATGATGGGTGTGTTTCCTAAATATCGAGTTTTTGGTGACACACGTTGTTATATGTACTCGGTGAAATGGCAGATGCGTGGACTACCGCATGCTCATATCCTAATTTGGTTGCTGAACAAATCACATTCAACTGAAGTGAATGACACCATATCAGCTGAAATTCCTGATCCATTCATCTACACGACATTGTGACGACACAAATTGTGCCTGGACCATGCGGTGCATTAAATCCATTATCGCCTTGCATGGCTGATGGAAAGTGCACAAAACGATGTCTGCGACCGTTAGTTGCTGAAACAGTCCCAGGGAATGATGGATATCCAGTTTATCGTCGGCGTTTAAAAGAAGATAATGGTCGAACTATAAAAGTTAAAGTTCAAAATCGAGATATTGAGATCGGAAATGAATTCATTGTACCATATTGCCGCCCGCTGCTATCACGAATTTTCAAAGCACATGCAAACGTTGAGAGTTGTCATTTGGCCAAATCAATCAAATATTTGTGCAAGTACGTCACAAAAGGCAGCGACAAGCTGTCTTTGGTAATGCATCTGAAAATGCGAATGACGAAATCAGCAACTTTCAAATGATCAGATACGTCAGTACTAATGAAGCACTTTGGCGATTATTGTCATTTCAAATTGACTGAGGCTAATGCGGCACAACGAGCTGAGTGACCACCATCGACAACATTAACTAGCTTATTTGCAATGTGTGTGGCAGATTCCTTCGCAGCGACTTGGAATCAATCAACAAAGAAATTTTAACGTCGGAAACAAGGAACCCCAGTTACAAATTGGCCACAAGTGTTTTCCACTGATGCACTAGGTCGCATATATACTGATCATCCTAGAAATGATTTATTTTTTTTAGTTTAATATATTTAATAAGTGAAGAATCTGTACAGCTTTGAGAACTTTAACATCACATGGTTAGATTGTGTGAGTGGAACTAAACGTCAATTCTTTATGACGATTACGATATATTGATGTGTTTTTAGAATTGTGTTGTAGTATGGAGGTGGGTAAGCGCTATTGGCGCCTCATTGTTTTGGCAAATCCTTGCCTCCTAAGACGCCTCAAAGGTCTAGCCGGAATTAGATTTCGAGCAAGTAAGTTGCGGTGCCCCAGAAGTTTGTCTCTGTATCGGCTTGTATGCCTACCAATCTGCTCATCCACAGTACACAGCTTTAAGTCTCTATGAAGAGTTGATCCGCGTACATACCAAGGGCAATCAGTTATATTTCTAAGAACTCGATTCTGCAGTACCTGAATCCGTTTATAATTTGATTTGGCAGCGACCCCCCAGATCTGAATTCCGTAAAGCCAGATTGGTAAGATACAATGCACGCATACCGCCCTTTTGCATCTAAGCGGCATGGTACTCCTTCTATTAATAAGCCATCGCAATTGCCGGATCCTCATGTTACATTTTTTAACCGCAGGCAGACTTAAGTTGAGGTCCGAAGGTAAGTCGCTTATCTAGAGAAATGATGAATGTTTTTATTTGAGACTGCTCTTGGTAAATGTACGTGGCCCAAAATCGTATGCGCATTTGAAAACTGTGGATGGCCACCAATGCCAAACATATCTAGAAGCATGTCAACTATTCGGTTTGCTGGAAATCGATTTAAATTGGGATCTAACACTTGCGGATTCAGTTGTTTCATGAAATGCGTACCAAATACGTACGCTGTTCGCAATTATCATCACCACATGTTTTCCTTCACAACCAGTTATGGAACAAATAGAAGACGACATATGTGAAGATATCGTTAGCGAATTCCAACGAATAATCCCAACATCCAAATAAACGATGAAATCAATCAGTATTTCCAAATCCAGTGCAATGGGAAAATTGTTGATGCTGTTGCATTCTCGTTGGGCCGTCTGTAGGGTTATCGATGATCTCAGGGCTGTGTCAACGATATGGCCGGCGTTGCCATAAGTCTGGGACATCGATAGCCTGGTTTTAGATGTCACGAACAGCTGATTGACCATGAGAGTGTGACAAGAAAAATCTGCAAGTGAATGCATGTTCTGTTAGGCGTAATATTGGGTCAAGTAAAATTTTAAATAAAATAAAGACCGGGCGCTGAAGACGAGGTCAAGGCAGGAAAGAGAGGTGTACATGGATGCATGTATGCCGATAATAAGCGGGAGCTTTGTAATAAGCCAGGTGAGCGGAGTTTGGGTTATTTAAGCTAAAACAATTTTTAAATATTGAAGTTTGTTTGCTAGCAGCAGGCCGACGACCGGCTCCGATGAGTTGGGAAGCCGCCGTCGGCCAATTATTGGTGTATATTGGAATTCTGTGCAATGTTGAACATCTTGTCACACGCTCCGTGATGCTGCGCTGGAGGAGCCTCCGTTGCCGCGAGTCTGGACGCAGCGATGTTGCCGCCACGTCGACGTGGACACCGACGACGCCGCCGCCGTCACCGTCACCGTCACCCTGAGAGGCAACATTAGTGCATTAGTGCAAATATTCGTCCCATTTGCCGTCGCGTTTACGGCGACATCAGCCACAGGCGCAGCAACGATGCGACCTCAGCATCAGCCCCGCGAAGTCCGCAGAGGCACAGCTGCATCCCCGAATGGGTGCAGAGAACCTCCATAACCCCGAGGGGCACGTCGCAAACAAGTCTGGGCGAATCTCGTCGCGGTCAACCCCTTGCAGACCCCCATCGTCTCTCTTATGCGTAAATTTTATCTATTGAATTATTTGTTTACTCGTTTAAATTATTTGTATCTAAATGTCCCACAAGATAAAGTTTGTCGTTAGACATTGGTTGTATATTAGTTATTCAGATTTTTGTGAAGGTAGGCGCATTGCCGAGTAGCAATTTGCTGCTTGCGGGCAAGCCAGCGCGCTCTGCAACCAGACGCAAGTCTGGTCACGGTTAGGTGTCCCCAGAATCCTAGAGGAGCTCTTCTAGGTAGGATAGGAGGCTATTAACAGCTCATACCGCACATAGCGCGATAGGATTCGACCTGGCAGACAGCAGTATTGCTGTCACGGCGATCCGTCACCTAGGGCCCTACACATATATTTTAATTAATTTTAATAAATACCTATTTATTGCGAAGTAAAATTGAAAATGATTTGCTAGTTTTCAATAGGAAGGGTTGAGAGAAGGCTCTGAAAGCCAGGAATAGTCAGCTGTGACTTTCGTCAAAGGGCGATGGCTCACAACATTCACGCTTTGGTCTTCGTATGGAAGGGTGGGCGCGTCTCTGGTCATCAACACCAGACCAGCAGTAATTCCACTCAGCTGTAGTTGGTTGTTTGTATGTATGCTTGTTTGTTATGATTTGTATTGTGATGTTCTCGATGTGTGGCGAACGAACTGAACTGGAAAAGTCCCAGTTGATGCGACATCTGGATTATTTACTCTTACCAACTACTTTTGCCGATTTGTAGACACTCAATTAGCCTTATTGAAAATGTTTTCCCAAAAATTAGTGAGAATTATCAGAATTATGCTTGGTTGAGTCAACGAGCAATTCTTGCCGCAAAGAATTATGATGCACACGCACTGAATTCCACCATTCAAGCAAAAATTGCTGGCGATTTAGTGACATACAAATCCGTTGATTCCATATCAAATCCCGATGATGTAGTAAATTATTAAACAGAGTTTTAGAACTCTCTGGACTTACCAGGATTTCCTCCACATAACTTGCAACTCAAAATTGGTACAGTTATTATGATATTGCACAGTTTGAATCTACCGCGACTTTGCTACGGTACTCGACATTCGGTAAAAAGATTGAGACAACCATTATCAATGGAAAGTACGCAGGTGAAAATGTATGTATTCCTCGAATACCAATGATTCCGACTGATCTTCCGTTTGACTTCAAATGATAGCAATTTCCAGTTCGCCTTGCGTTCGCAATGACAATTAACAAGTCGCAAGGCCAATCGCTTAGTGTTTGCGGGATAAATTTAGAAAATCATTGTTTTTCACATGGGCAGTTATACGTTGCGTGTTCACAAGTGGTGAAACCACCCATGTTTGTGTTAACGTCAGACCAAAAAACAAAAAATGTGGTTTAATATGTTCAAGACAGCATTGGAACGCACAAATTTGTCATAAGAGCGGATTGTACCCCAAAAGGTGAACATGTGCGAAGATTCAATGTACCCACCGTTAATGATGTTGCTGCAATTATTGTTGGCATCAATCTAAATCGCGAGACAATGTCGTTCAGCGAAAAAGCAATATCATACATTGTGTAAACGAGACACATCGTTTGTACGATGCGTTACAATATTCTTGGCAAGGACAAGACGGATACAACATCATGTTGAAGATGGTCGATCAAATAACAGGTACAATATTCACACACTAATTATTGCTATTATTAAAAATTCATTTAATTTTGCATTTTCTGGCGTATTCACGAATAAAAATATAAGCGCAATGAATTAATATGCATATCGTATGATGATTCGTACACATGAGGAGAAAGTCATTCTGAAGTGAAGTCGGCTATTCCAGCAATTCGAGATCGAACGTTTAGCGTTTATACGAGTCAATCAAACAAGGCTACGATCTGAGGACTATATACACTTGCGTGATGATATTCATTTAGATGCTGATGTTCAAAATATTGGATGTCTTATATTGGACGCCCACGCCACATGCACGAATACGCTCAAGGCGCTACGACGTACGTGCGAAACTATGAAACTCCGGATTTATTTATTACCTTCACATGCAATCCGAAGTGGATGGAAATTGAACGTGGGTTGAAACCGGGCCAAAAACCGCAAAATCGATATGGCATAATCGCCGGAGTATTTCAGCAGAAACTCACGGTTATGATGGGTGTGTTTCCTAAATATCGAGTTTTTGGTGACACACGTTGTTATATGTACTCGGTGAAATGGCAGATGCGTGGACTACCGCATGCTCATATCCTAATTTGGTTGCTGAACAAATCACATTCAACTGAAGTGAATGACACCATATCAGCTGAAATTCCTGATCCATTCATCTACACGACATTGTGACGACACAAATTGTGCCTGGACCATGCGGTGCATTAAATCCATTATCGCCTTGCATGGCTGATGGAAAGTGCACAAAACGATGTCTGCGACCGTTAGTTGCTGAAACAGTCCCAGGGAATGATGGATATCCAGTTTATCGTCGGCGTTCAAAAGAAGATAATGGTCGAACTATAAAAGTTAAAGTTCAAAATCAAGATATCGAGATCGGAAATGAATTCATTGTACCATATTGCCGCCCGCTGCTATCACGAATTTTCAAAGCACATGCAAACGTTGAGAGTTGTCATTTGGCCAAATCAATCAAATATTTGTGCAAGTACGTCACAAAAGGCAGCGACAAGCTGTCTTTGGTAATGCATCTGAAAATGCGAATGACGAAATCAGCAACTTTCAAATGATCAGATACGTCAGTACTAATGAAGCACTTTGGCGATTATTGTCATTTCAAATTCATGAAAGATATCCCACAGTTGTACATTTAGCAGTGCATTTGGAAAATGGCCAATGAGTTTACTTGACTGAGGCTAATGCGGCACAACTAACTGAGAGACCACCATCGACAACATTAACTAGCTTATTTGCAATGTGTGAGGCAGATTCCTTCGCAGCGACGCTGATGTACTTTGAAATGCCCAAGTATTACACTTGGAAACAATCAACAAAGAAATTTCAAGGTCGGAAACAAGGAACCCAGTTACAAATTGGCCACAAGTGTTTTCCACTGATGCACTAGGTCGCATATATACTGTTCATCCTAGAAATGATTTTTTTTTTTAGTTTAATATATTTAATAAGTGAAGAATCTGTACAGCTATGAGAACTTTAACATCACATGGTTAGATTGTGTAAGTGGAACTAAACGTCAATTCTTTATGACGATTACGATATATTGATGTGTTTTTAGAATTGTGTCGTAGTATGGAGGTGGGTAAGCGCTTTTGGCGCCTCATTGTTTTGGCAAATCCTTGCCTCCTAAGACGCCTCAAAGGTCTAGCCGGAATTAGATTTCGAGCAAGTAAGCTGCGGTGCCCCAGAAGTTTGTCTCTGTATCGGCTTGTATGCCTACCAATCTGCTCATCCACAGTACACAGCTTTAAGTCTCTATGAAGAGTTGATCCGCGTACATACCAAGGGCAATCAGTTATATTTCTAAGGACTCGATTCTGCAGTACGTGAATCCGTTTATAATTTGATTTGGCAGCGACCCCCCAGATCTGAATTCCGTAAAGCCAGATTGGTAAGATACAATGCACGCATACCGCCCTTTTGCATCTAAGCGGCATGGTACTCCTTCTATTAATAAGCCATCGCAATTGCCGGATCCTCATGTTACATTTTTTAACCGCAGGCAGACTTAAGTTGAGGTCCGAAGGTAAGTCGCTTATCTAGAGAAATGATGAATGTTTTTATTTGAGACTGCTCTTGGTAAATGTACGTGGCCCAAAATCGTATGCGCATTTGAAAACTGTGGATGGCCACCAATGCCAAACATATCTAGAAGCATGTCAACTATTGGGTTTGCTGGAAATCGATTTAAATTGGGATCTAACACTTGCGGATTCAGTTGTTTCATGAAATGCGTACCAAATACGTACGCTGTTCGCAATTATCATCACCACATGTTTTCCTTCACAACCAGTTATGGAGCAAATAGAAGACGACATATGTGAAGATATCGTTAGCGAATTCCAACGAATAATCCCAACATCCAAATAAACGATGAAATCAATCAGTATTTCCAAATCCAGTGCAATGGGAAAATTGTTGATGCTGTTGCATTCTCGTTGGGCCTTCTGTAGGGTTATCGATGATCTCAGGGCTGTGTCAACGATATGGCCGGCGTTAATATGTTAGGCGTAATATTGGGTCAAGTAAAATTTTAAATAAAATAAAGACCGGGCGCTGAAGACGAGGTCAAGGCAGGAAAGAGAGGTGTACATGGATGCATGTATGCCGATAATAAGCGGGAGCTTTGTAATAAGCCAGGTGAGCGGAGTTTGGGTTATTTAAGCTAAAACAATTTTTAAATATTGAAGTTTGTTTGCTAGCAGCAGGCCGACGACCGGCTCCGATGAGTTGGGAAGCCGCCGTCGGCCAATTATTGGTGTATATTGGAATTCTGTGCAATGTTGAACATCTTGTCACACGCTCCGTGATGCTGCGCTGGAGGAGCCTCCGTTGCCGCGAGTCTGGACGCAGCGATGTTGCCGCCACGTCGACGTGGACACCGACGACGCCGCCGCCGTCACCGTCACCCTGAGAGGCAACATTAGTGCATTAGTGCAAATATTCTGCCCATTTGCCGTCGGGTTTACGGCGACATCAGCCACAGGCGCAGCAACGATGCGACCTCAACATCAGCCCCGCGAAGTCCCGTGGCATCTTGCGGATCTTTAAATATATAATATCTAATGTATTTAATTGTCTCAATGCTAAATATAATTTCGATAGATATTTAAAATTTATCAGCAAATAGTAATTGAGCGTTGGATTAGGAACAGTTCTCTTCATAGTTTCTCGAAGCGAGCTGGGTAATCTTGTCATCACATTTAATTAACAGTATTTTCTTAATCAATTTATTTACCTTGTCGAAATCAAATAGAGTCCAAACGAAATGTATTATTGGTAAAACTTGGTTAATGAAAAGATAAAGAATAATAAAAAAATATGCAGTTTAATATTGTTACATTATTGTATTGATTTCGTTAATATTCTCCATAGGTTTATTTCTAATATGGGATACGGTAATAGTATTGGACTTTACAAAATCCTATTGAAGTCTCTAAGGTCGGCTGGTTGTTTAAACAAGCAAATTCCATCTAGAAAAAATATAAGAAATAAAAATTCACTAAATGCTTAAGATATTTCTTTCTATACGTAACTATTCTCCATTTATTAAACATATTTTATTAAGATATTTGAAACCATTGAATTTCTAGCATTATGTGACGCTACTATTCACCTTCAGTCGACGCATACGCCTCCCTTTTGTAAAATTATGTTTAATCGTTAATCTATATAATAAATAGACACTGATAGTAATTAAAATCTATTTGCATGTCAATGCAGAATACGATCAGGCCGACAAGACTATTATTCAATTAAACAATAATTTGTTTGGTTATGATTCGTGTCAATGAATGTCTTTCCAAGCCCAGGACACTACATATGATGAAAACTACTTTATAGTACCACCGTAAAAACACCTTATTGACAATCGATATTATATAATTTTTAAAGAAAATCTTAGCTTGTTAATACGTGTTTTAAGTTGCAATAGAGCTTACCAATAGTGTTGCCAGGTATTGAAATTCGTTTACGATTATGAGTAAGTCTGAAATATTTAAATACTGTTTAATATGGGTCGTTCATATAAATGTAATTGTGAAATGTTAAATGTTATGAAAGTCAGTTTTAAAGGTATAACTTTTCATCAAGTTGAAATTTTCAAGAGTAGCAAATAATGCTCATCATTAAAAATCAGAAATGTGATATTTCTTAAAAAAAATTGTTTTCATTTAAAGTTTCTTTTATTTTTGTGAACTTAATTAACTTAAATATTTTTTAATAGAACTAACAATGACTTAATATTAATATTCTAGTAATAACTAAAATATTAAAAATTACTTGAACAGTACATTACTAATTTTCGTAAATATTCATTTATATTATAATACTCATAGTTCTGCTTAAAGTATTGAAATTTTCAGGAAACAGATTTTTCATTTATTTTCACTCAATGATGGGAAATCCGTCGATTTTTCATCATTAATTCCAGCATAATTTACTTGTTTTACAATTGTCACAGGATTTGAAATTATGATAATTTATAGAAGTTTTTGTAATTGCCTCAATATATGATATCGGGCGCAGAGGCAGCTACTTTACAAAGCACTAGCACAATTTCAGAATGTTACATTTAAATATGTTTGTAATATAAAAGTCACTGCTGAACAGAAATTATACATATGACATAAAGTGATATTATCCTCTTTATATTTATTATAATTTAATAAAACAATAATTATGTTAATTAGATGAATGTGTAACCCATCCAGTAATGACAAATAACAAGTAACTTCAAGCACTATGACAATAGCGAGTTATAAATTTTGTACGCCGAATTAAATAAATGTTAACAAACCTTTATTAAGAGTAAGTCCAGTGCTTTTTATTAATTTGCCGATAAGATCTTTAAATATAATAATATCTAATGTATTTAATTGTCTCAATGCTAAATATAATTTCGATAGATATTTAAAATTTATCAGCAAATAGTAATTGAGCGTTGGATTAGGAACAGTTCTCTTCATAGTTTCTCGAAGCGAGCTGGGTAATCTTGTCATCACATTTAATTAACAGTATTTTCTTAATCAATTTATTTACCTTGTCGAAATCAAATAGAGTCCAAACGAAATGTATTATTGGTAAAACTTGGTTAATGAAAAGATAAAGAATAATAAAAAAATATGCAGTTTAATATTGTTACATTATTGTATTGATTTCGTTAAAATTCTCCATAGGTTTATTTCTAATATGGGATATGGTATTCTTCATTTATTAAACATATTTTATTAAGATACTTGAAACCATTGAATTTCTAGCATTATATAACTCTACTATTCACCATCAATTTGGATGATACTCTAGCCTCTCTGCGTATTTGCTAGCTATCTTTTGAATCCTGTCTCCAATCAGTGGAACATTCAGACCCTCAATATTTTTTTTTTAAAATTCAACGTAAATGCTTAAGAGTTTTGGCTTGCAGTACACGTAATTTGTTTATATGTGTACTGGCTGCAATTCTCCATTTACTTAAATAGCATACTTATATCTTAACTTTGTTTGCCAGAGATAGCTTATTATTGGAAGATATTTGAAACCAAATTTGAAGCCTGTTGTGTTTAAAGCGCGATATATGCTTGCCAAAAGTTAGACTTCTGTCCAGACGCATACGCCCAAGTACCTTTTGTAAACTTATGTGTAACTTATTAACGCTTCTATTTAATAAATAGACACTGATAGTAATTAAGAATCTATTGGTGCATGTCATATTGGCAGAATACGATACAGGCCGACAAGACTCCATTTCTTCGCCCATTCTTGAAACAAGTCCAAGTTGTTTGTTGTAGTGCACTCGTGGCAATGAAATATGTTGTCGTTTATATTAAGCACTGCGATGTCATCAGCCTATGTAGCAATGACTACTTTATAGTAACCCCGTAAAAACACCTTATTGAGCATATCGGATATTATAGTAATTTTTAATAGAAAATCTTAGCTTGTTAATACGTGTTTTAGACGTTGCAACCCCCTCCAGGAATTTTTACAAGTTACCAATAGTGTTGCCAGGTATTGAAATTCGTTTAGGATTATGAGTAAGTCTGAAATATTTAAATACTATTTAATATGGGTCGTTCATATAAATGTAATTGTGAAATGTTAAATGTTATGAAAGTCAGTTTTAAAGGTATAACTTTTCATCAAGCTGAAATTTTCAAGAGTAGCAAATAATGCTCATCATTAAAAATCAGAAATGTGATATTTCTTAAAAAAAATAGTTTTCATTTAAAGTTTCTGTTATTTTTGTGAACTTAATTAACTTAAATATTTTTTAATAGAAGTAACAATGACTTAATATTAATATTCTAGTAATAACTAAAATATTAAAAATTACTTGAACAGTACATTACTAATTTTCGTAAATATTCATTTATATTATAATACTCATAGTTCTGCTTAAAGTATTGAAATTTTCAGGAAACAGATTTTTCATTTATTTTCACTCAATGATGGGAAATCCGTCGATTTTTCATCATTAATTCCAGCATAATTTACTTGTTTTACAATTGTCACAGGATTTGAAATTATGATAATTTATAGAAGTTTTTGTAATTGCCTCAATATATGATATCGGGCGCAGAGGCAGCTACTTTACAAAGCACTAGCACAATTTCAGAATGTTACATTTAAATATGTTTGTAATATAAAAGTCACTGCTGAACAGAAATTATACATATGACATAAAGTGATATTATCCTCTTTATATTTATCATAATTTAATAAAACAATAATTATGTTAATTTGATGAATGTGTAACCCACCCAGCAATGACAAATAACAAGTAACTTCAAGCACTATGACAATAACGAGTTATAAATTTTGTACGCCGAATTAAATAAATGTTAACAAACCTTTATTAAGAGTAAGTCCAGTGCTTTTTATTAATTTGCCGATAAGATCTTTAAATATAATAATATCTAATGTATTTAATTGTCTCAATGCTAAATATAATTTCGATAGATATTTAAAATTTATCAGCAAATAGTAATTGAGCGTTGGATTAGGAACAGTTCTCTTCATAGTTTCTCGAAGCGAGCTGGGTAATCTTGTCATCACATTTAATTAACAGTATTTTCTTAATCAATTTATTTACCTTGTCGAAATCAAATAGAGTCCAAACGAAATGTATTATTGGTAAAACTTGGTTAATGAAAAGATAAAGAATAATAAAAAAATATGCAGTTTAATATTGTTACATTATTGTATTGATTTCGTTAATATTCTCCATAGGTTTATTTCTAATATGGGATACGGTAATAGTATTGGACTTTACAAAATCCTATTGAAGTCTCTAAGGTCGGCTGGTTGTTTAAACAAGCAAATTCCATCTAGAAAAAATATAAGAAATAAAAATTCACTAAATGCTTAAGATATTTCTTTCTATACGTAACTATTCTCCATTTATTAAACATATTTTATTAAGATATTTGAAACCATTGAATTTCTAGCATTATGTGACGCTACTATTCACCTTCAGTCGACGCATACGCCTCCCTTTTGTAAAATTATGTTTAATCCTTAATCTATATAATAAATAGACACTGATAGTAATTAAAATCTATTTGCATGTCAATGCAGAATACGATCAGGCCGACAAGACTATTATTCAATTAAACAATAATTTGTTTGGTTATGATTCGTGTTAATGAATGTCTTTCCAAGCCCAGGACACTACATATGAAGAAAACTACTTTATAGTACCACCGTAAAAACACCTTATTGACAATCGATATTATATAATTTTTAAAGAAAATCTTAGCTTGTTAATACGTGTTTTAAGTTGCAATAGAGCTTACCAATAGTGTTGCCAGGTATTGAAATTCGTTTACGATTATGAGTAAGTCTGAAATATTTAAATACTATTTAATATGGGTCGTTCATATAAATGTAATTGTGAAATGTTAAATGTTATGAAAGTCAGTTTTAAAGGTATAACTTTTCATCAAGCTCAAATTTTCAAGAGTAGCAAATAATGCTCATCATTAAAAATCAGAAATGTGATATTTCTTAAAAAAAATAGTTTTCGTTTAAAGTTTCTTTTATTTTTGTGAACTTAATTAACTTAAATATTTTTTAATAGAACTAACAATGACTTAATATTAATATTCTAGTAATAACTAAAATATTAAAAATTACTTGAACAGTACATTACTAATTTTCGTAAATATTCATTTATATTATAATACTCATAGTTCTGCTTAAAGTATTGAAATTTTCAGGAAACAGATTTTTCATTTATTTTCACTCAATGATGGGAAATCCGTCGATTTTTCATCATTAATTCCAGCATAATTTACTTGTTTTACAATTGTCACAGGATTTGAAATTATGATAATTTATAGAAGTTTTTGTAATTGCCTCAATATATGATATCGGGCGCAGAGGCAGCTACTTTACAAAGCACTAGCACAATTTCAGAATGTTACATTTAAATATGTTTGTAATATAAAAGTCACTGCTGAACAGAAATTATACATATGACATAAAGTGATATTATCCTCTTTATATTTATTATAATTTAATAAAACAATAATTATGTTAATTTGATGAATGTGTAACCCACCCAGCAATGACAAATAACAAGTAACTTCAAGCACTATGACAATAACGAGTTATAAATTTTGTACGCCGAATTAAATAAATGTTAACAAACCTTTATTAAGAGTAAGTCCAGTGCTTTTTATTAATTTGCCGATAAGATCTGTAAATATAATAATATCTAATGTATTTAATTGTCTCAATGCTAAATATAATTTCGATAGATATTTAAAATTTATCAGCAAATAGTAATTGAGCGTTGGATTAGGAACAGTTCTCTTCATAGTTTCTCGAAGCGAGCTGAGTAATCTTGTCATCACATTTAATTAACAGTATTTTCTTAATCAATTTATTTACCTTGTCGAAATCAAATAGAGTCCAAACGAAATGTATTATTGGTAAAACTTGGTTAATGAAAAGATAAAGAATAATAAAAAAATATGCAGTTTAATATTGTTACATTATTGTATTGATTTCGTTAATATTCTCCATAGGTTTATTTCTAATATGGGATACGGTAATAGTATTGGACTTTACAAAATCCTATTGAAGTCTCTAAGGTCGGCTGGTTGTTTAAACAAGCAAATTCCATCTAGAAAAAATATAAGAAATAAAAATTCACTAAATGCTTAAGATATTTCTTTCTATACGTAACTATTCTCCATTTATTAAACATATTTTATTAAGATATTTGAAACCATTGAATTTCTAGCATTATGTGACGCTACTATTCACCTTCAGTCGACGCATACGCCTCCCTTTTGTAAAATTATATTTAATCGTTAATCTATATAATAAATAGACACTGATAGTAATTAAAATCTATTTGCATGTCAATGCAGAATACGATCAGGCCGACAAGACTATTATTCAATTAAACAATAATTTGTTTGGTTATGATTCGTGTCAATGAATGTCTTTCCAAGCCCAGGACACTACATATGAAGAAAACTACTTTATAGTACCACCGTAAAAACACCTTATTGACAATCGATATTATATAATTTTTAAAGAAAATCTTAGCTTGTTAATACGTGTTTTAAGTTGCAATAGAGCTTACCAATAGTGTTGCCAGGTATTGAAATTCGTTTACGATTATGAGTAAGTCTGAAATATTTAAATACTGTTTAATATGGGTCGTTCATATAAATGTAATTGTGAAATGTTAAATGTTATGAAAGTCAGTTTTAAAGGTATAACTTTTCATCAAGTTGAAATTTTCAAGAGTAGCAAATAATGCTCATCATTAAAAATCAGAAATGTGATATTTCTTAAAAAAAATTGTTTTCATTTAAAGTTTCTTTTATTTTTGTGAACTTAATTAACTTAAATATTTTTTAATAGAACTAACAATGACTTAATATTAATATTCTAGTAATAACTAAAATATTAAAAATTACTTGAACAGTACATTACTAATTTTCGTAAATATTCATTTATATTATAATACTCATAGTTCTGCTTAAAGTATTGAAATTTTCAGGAAACAGATTTTTCATTTATTTTCACTCAATGATGGGAAATCCGTCGATTTTTCATCATTAATTCCAGCATAATTTACTTGTTTTACAATTGTCACAGGATTTGAAATTATGATAATTTATAGAAGTTTTTGTAATTGCCTCAATATATGATATCGGGCGCAGAGGCAGCTACTTTACAAAGCACTAGCACAATTTCAGAATGTTACATTTAAATATGTTTGTAATATAAAAGTCACTGCTGAACAGAAATTATACATATGACATAAAGTGATATTATCCTCTTTATATTTATTATAATTTAATAAAACAATAATTATGTTAATTAGATGAATGTGTAACCCATCCAGCAATGACAAATAACAAGTAACTTCAAGCACTATGACAATAACGAGTTATAAATTTTGTACGCCGAATTAAATAAATGTTAACAAACCTTTATTAAGAGTAAGTCCAGTGCTTTTTATTAATTTGCCGATAAGATCTGTAAATATAATAATATCTAATGTATTTAATTGTCTCAATGCTAAATATAATTTCGATAGATATTTAAAATTTATCAGCAAATAGTAATTGAGCGTTGGATTAGGAACAGTTCTCTTCATAGTTTCTCGAAGCGAGCTGGGTAATCTTGTCATCACATTTAATTAACAGTATTTTCTTAATCAATTTATTTACCTTGTCGAAATCAAATAGAGTCCAAACGAAATGTATTATTGGTAAAACTTGGTTAATGAAAAGATAAAGAATAATAAAAAAATATGCAGTTTAATATTGTTACATTATTGTATTGATTTCGTTAATATTCTCCATAGGTTTATTTCTAAAATGGGATACGGTAATAGTATTGGACTTTACAAAATCCTATTGAAGTCTCTAAGGTCGGCTGGTTGTTTAAACAAGCAAATTCCATCTAGAAAAAATATAAGAAATAAAAATTCACTAAATGCTTAAGATATTTCTTTCTATACGTAACTATTCTCCATTTATTAAACATATTTTATTAAGATATTTGAAACCATTAAATTTCTAGCATTATATGACGCTACTATTCACCTTCAGTCGACGCATACGCCTCCCTTTTGTAAAATTATATTTAATCGTTAATCTATATAATAAATAGACACTGATAGTAATTAAAATCTATTTGCATGTCAATGCAGAATACGATCAGGCCGACAAGACTATTATTCAATTAAACAATAATTTGTTTGGTTATGATTCGTGTCAATGAATGTCTTTCCAAGCCCAGGACACTACATATGAAGAAAACTACTTTATAGTACCACCGTAAAAACACCTTATTGACAATCGATATTATATAATTTTTTAAAGAAAATCTTAGCTTGTTAATACGTGTTTTAAGTTGCAATAGAGCTTACCAATAGTGTTGCCAGGTATTGAAATTCGTTTACGATTATGAGTAAGTCTGAAATATTTAAATACTGTTTAATATGGGTCGTTCATATAAATGTAATTGTGAAATGTTAAATGTTATGAAAGTCAGTTTTAAAGGTATAACTTTTCATCAAGTTGAAATTTTCAAGAGTAGCAAATAATGCTCATCATTAAAAATCAGAAATGTGATATTTCTTAAAAAAAATTGTTTTCATTTAAAGTTTCTTTTATTTTTGTGAACTTAATTAACTTAAATATTTTTTAATAGAACTAACAATGACTTAATATTAATATTCTAGTAATAACTAAAATATTAAAAATTACTTGAACAGTACATTACTAATTTTCGTAAATATTCATTTATATTATAATACTCATAGTTCTGCTTAAAGTATTGAAATTCTCAGGAAACAGATTTTTCATTTATTTTCACTCAATGATGGGAAATCCGTCGATTTTTCATCATTAATTCCAGCATAATTTACTTGTTTTACAATTGTCACAGGATTTGAAATTATGATAATTTATAGAAGTTTTTGTAATTGCCTCAATATATGATATCGGGCGCAGAGGCAGCTACTTTACAAAGCACTAGCACAATTTCAGAATGTTACATTTAAATATGTTTGTAATATAAAAGTCACTGCTGAACAGAAATTATACATATGACATAAAGTGATATTATCCTCTTTATATTTATTATAATTTAATAAAACAATAATTATGTTAATTAGATGAATGTGTAACCCATCCAGCAATGACAAATAACAAGTAACTTCAAGCACTATGACAATAACGAGTTATAAATTTTGTACGCCGAATTAAATAAATGTTAACAAACCTTTATTAAGAGTAAGTCCAGTGCTTTTTATTAATTTGCCAATAAGATCTGTAAATATAATAATATCTAATGTATTTAATTGTCTCAATGCTAAATATAATTTCGATAGATATTTAAAATTTATCAGCAAATAGTAATTGAGCGTTGGATTAGGAACAGTTCTCTTCATAGTTTCTCGAAGCGAGCTGGGTAATCTTGTCATCACATTTAATTAACAGTATTTTCTTAATCAATTTATTTACCTTGTCGAAATCAAATAGAGTCCAAACGAAATGTATTATTGGTAAAACTTGGTTAATGAAAAGATAAAGAATAATAAAAAAATATGCAGTTTAATATTGTTACATTATTGTATTGATTTCGTTAATATTCTCCATAGGTTTATTTCTAAAATGGGATACGGTAATAGTATTGGACTTTACAAAATCCTATTGAAGTCTCTAAGGTCGGCTGGTTGTTTAAACAAGCAAATTCCATCTAGAAAAAATATAAGAAATAAAAATTCACTAAATGCTTAAGATATTTCTTTCTATACGTAACTATTCTCCATTTATTAAACATATTTTATTAAGATATTTGAAACCATTAAATTTCTAGCATTATATGACGCTACTATTCACCTTCAGTCGACGCATACGCCTCCCTTTTGTAAAATTATGTTTAATCCTTAATCTATATAATAAATAGACACTGATAGTAATTAAAATCTATTTGCATGTCAATGCAGAATACGATCAGGCCGACAAGACTATTATTCAATTAAACAATAATTTGTTTGGTTATGATTCGTGTCAATGAATGTCTTTCCAAGCCCAGGACACTACATATGAAGAAAACTACTTTATAGTACCACCGTAAAAACACCTTATTGACAATCGATATTATATAATTTTTAAAGAAAATCTTAACTTGTTAATACGTGTTTTAAGTTGCAATAGAGCTTACCAATAGTGTTGCCAGGTATTGAAATTCGTTTACGATTATGAGTAAGTCTGAAATATTTAAATACTATTTAATATGGGTCGTTTATATAAATGTAATTGTGAAATATTAAATGTTATGAAAGTCAGTTATAGAGGTATAACTTTTCATCAAGTTAAAATTTTCAGGAGTAGCAAATAATGCTCATCATTAAAAATCAGAAATGTGATATTTCTTAAAAAAAATTGTTTTCATTTAAAGTTTCTGTTATTTTTGTGAACTTAATTAACTTAAATATTTTTTAATAGAACTAACAATGACTTAATATTAATAATCTAGTAATAACTAAAATATTAAAAATTACTTGACCAGTACATTACTAATTTTCGTAAATATTCATTTTTATTTTAATACTCATAGTTCTGCTTAAAGTATTGAAATTTTCAGGAAACAGATTTTTCATTTATTTTCACTCAATGATGGGAAATCCGTCGATTTTTCATCATTAATTACAGCATAATTCACTTGTTTTACAATTGTCAGGATTTGAAATTATGATAATTTATAGAAGTTTTTGTAATTTCCTCAATTTATGATATCGGGCGCAGAGGCAGCTACTTTACAAAGCACTAGCACAATTTCAGAATGTTACATTTAAATATGTTTGTAATATAAAAGTCACTGCTGAACAAAAATTATTCATATGACATAAAGTGATATTATCCTCTTTATATTTATTATAATTTAATAAAACAATAATTATGTTAATTAGATGAATGTGTAACCCACCCAGCAATGACAAATAACAAGTAACTTCAAGCACTATGACAATAACGAGTTATAAATTTTGTACGCCGAATTAAATAAATGTTAACAAACCTTTATTAAGAGTAAGTCCAGTGCTTTTTATTAATTTGCCGATAAGATCTGTAAATATAATAATATCTAATGTATTTAATTGTCTCAATGCTAAATATAATTTCGATAGATATTTAAAATTTATCAGCAAATAGTAATTGAGCGTTGGATTAGGAACAGTTCTCTTCATAGTTTCTCGAAGCGAGCTGGGTAATCTTGTCATCACATTTAATTAACAGTATTTTCTTAATCAATTTATTTACCTTGTCGAAATCAAATAGAGTCCAAACGAAATGTATTATTGGTAAAACTTGGTTAATGAAAAGATAAAGAAAAATAAAAAAATATGCAGTTTAATATTGTTACATTATTGTATTGATTTCGTTAATATTCTCCATAGGTTTAATATGAAGTCTCTAAGGTCGGCTGGTTGTTTAAACAAGCAAATTCCATCTAGAAAAAATATAAGAAATAAAAATTCACTAAATGCTTAAGATATTTCTTTCTATACGTAACTATTCTCCATTTATTAAACATATTTTATTAAGATATTTGAAACCATTGAATTTCTAGCATTATGTGACGCTACTATTCACCTTCAGTCGACGCATACGCCTCCCTTTTGTAAAATTATATTTAATCGTTAATCTATATAATAAATAGACACTGATAGTAATTAAAATCTATTTGCATGTCAATGCAGAATACGATCAGGCCGACAAGACTATTATTCAATTAAACAATAATTTGTTTGGTTATGATTCGTGTCAATGAATGTCTTTCCAAGCCCAGGACACTACATATGAAGAAAACTACTTTATAGTACCACCGTAAAAACACCTTATTGACAATCGATATTATATAATTTTTAAAGAAAATCTTAGCTTGTTAATACGTGTTTTAAGTTGCAATAGAGCTTACCAATAGTGTTGCCAGGTATTGAAATTCGTTTACGATTATGAGTAAGTCTGAAATATTTAAATACTGTTTAATATGGGTCGTTCATATAAATGTAATTGTGAAATGTTAAATGTTATGAAAGTCAGTTTTAAAGGTATAACTTTTCATCAAGTTGAAATTTTCAAGAGTAGCAAATAATGCTCATCATTAAAAATCAGAAATGTGATATTTCTTAAAAAAAATTGTTTTCATTTAAAGTTTCTTTTATTTTTGTGAACTTAATTAACTTAAATATTTTTTAATAGAACTAACAATGACTTAATATTAATATTCTAGTAATAACTAAAATATTAAAAATTACTTGAACAGTACATTACTAATTTTCGTAAATATTCATTTATATTATAATACTCATAGTTCTGCTTAAAGTATTGAAATTCTCAGGAAACAGATTTTTCATTTATTTTCACTCAATGATGGGAAATCCGTCGATTTTTCATCATTAATTCCAGCATAATTTACTTGTTTTACAATTGTCACAGGATTTGAAATTATGATAATTTATAGAAGTTTTTGTAATTGCCTCAATATATGATATCGGGCGCAGAGGCAGCTACTTTACAAAGCACTAGCACAATTTCAGAATGTTACATTTAAATATGTTTGTAATATAAAAGTCACTGCTGAACAGAAATTATACATATGACATAAAGTGATATTATCCTCTTTATATTTATTATAATTTAATAAAACAATAATTATGTTAATTAGATGAATGTGTAACCCATCCAGCAATGACAAATAACAAGTAACTTCAAGCACTATGACAATAACGAGTTATAAATTTTGTACGCCGAATTAAATAAATGTTAACAAACCTTTATTAAGAGTAAGTCCAGTGCTTTTTATTAATTTGCCAATAAGATCTGTAAATATAATAATATCTAATGTATTTAATTGTCTCAATGCTAAATATAATTTCGATAGATATTTAAAATTTATCAGCAAATAGTAATTGAGCGTTGGATTAGGAACAGTTCTCTTCATAGTTTCTCGAAGCGAGCTGGGTAATCTTGTCATCACATTTAATTAACAGTATTTTCTTAATCAATTTATTTACCTTGTCGAAATCAAATAGAGTCCAAACGAAATGTATTATTGGTAAAACTTGGTTAATGAAAAGATAAAGAATAATAAAAAAATATGCAGTTTAATATTGTTACATTATTGTATTGATTTCGTTAATATTCTCCATAGGTTTATTTCTAAAATGGGATACGGTAATAGTATTGGACTTTACAAAATCCTTTTGAAGTCTCTAAGGTCGGCTGGTTGTTTAAACAAGCAAATTCCATCTAGAAAAAATATAAGAAATAAAAATTCACTAAATGCTTAAGATATTTCTTTCTATACGTAACTATTCTCCATTTATTAAACATATTTTATTAAGATATTTGAAACCATTAAATTTCTAGCATTATATGTCGCTACTATTCACCTTCAGTCGACGCATACGCCTCCCTTTTGTAAAATTATGTTTAATCCTTAATCTATATAATAAATAGACACTGATAGTAATTAAAATCTATTTGTATGTCAATGCAGAATACGATCAGGCCGACAAGACTATTATTCAATTAAACAATAATTTGTTTGGTTATGATTCGTGTCAATGAATGTCTTTCCAAGCCCAGGACACTACATATGAAGAAAACTACTTTATAGTACCACCGTAAAAACACCTTATTGACAATCGATATTATATAATTTTTAAAGAAAATCTTAACTTGTTAATACGTGCTTTAAGTTGCAATAGAGCTTACCAATAGTGTTGCCAGGTATTGAAATTCGTTTACGATTATGAGTAAGTCTGAAATATTTAAATACTATTTAATATGGGTCGTTTATATAAATGTAATTGTGAAATATTAAATGTTATGAAAGTCAGTTATAGAGGTATAACTTTTCATCAAGTTAAAATTTTCAGGAGTAGCAAATAATGCTCATCATTAAAAATCAGAAATGTGATATTTCTTAAAAAAAATTGTTTTCATTTAAAGTTTCTGTTATTTTTGTGAACTTAATTAACTTAAATATTTTTTAATAGAACTAACAATGACTTAATATTAATATTCTAGTAATAACTAAAATATTAAAAATTACTTGACCAGTACATTACTAATTTTCGTAAATATTCATTTTTATTTTAATACTCATAGTTCTGCTTAAAGTATTGAAATTTTCAGGAAACAGATTTTTCATTTATTTTCACTCAATGATGGGAAATCCGTCGATTTTTCATCATTAATTACAGCATAATTCACTTGTTTTACAATTGTCAGGATTTGAAATTATGATAATTTATAGAAGTTTTTGTAATTTCCTCAATTTATGATATCGGGCGCAGAGGCAGCTACTTTACAAAGCACTAGCACAATTTCAGAATGTTACATTTAAATATGTTTGTAATATAAAAGTCACTGCTGAACAAAAATTATTCATATGACATAAAGTGATATTATCCTCTTTATATTTATTATAATTTAATAAAACAATAATTATGTTAATTAGATGAATGTGTAACCCACCCAGCAATGACAAATAACAAGTAACTTCAAGCACTATGACAATAACGAGTTATAAATTTTGTACGCCGAATTAAATAAATGTTAACAAACCTTTATTAAGAGTAAGTCCAGTGCTTTTTATTAATTTGCCGATAAGATCTGTAAATATAATAATATCTAATGTATTTAATTGTCTCAATGCTAAATATAATTTCGATAGATATTTAAAATTTATCAGCAAATAGTAATTGAGCGTTGGATTAGGAACAGTTCTCTTCATAGTTTCTCGAAGCGAGCTGAGTAATCTTGTCATCACATTTAATTAACAGTATTTTCTTAATCAATTTATTTACCTTGTCGAAATCAAATAGAGTCCAAACGAAATGTATTATTGGTAAAACTTGGTTAATGAAAAGATAAAGAATAATAAAAAAATATGCAGTTTAATATTGTTACATTATTGTATTGATTTCGTTAATATTCTCCATAGGTTTATTTCTAATATGGGATACGGTAATAGTATTGGACTTTACAAAATCCTATTGAAGTCTCTAAGGTCGGCTGGTTGTTTAAACAAGCAAATTCCATCTAGAAAAAATATAAGAAATAAAAATTCACTAAATGCTTAAGATATTTCTTTCTATACGTAACTATTCTCCATTTATTAAACATATTTTATTAAGATATTTGAAACCATTGAATTTCTAGCATTATATGACGCTACTATTCACCTTCAGTCGACGCATACGCCTCCCTTTTGTAAAATTATGTTTAATCGTTAATCTATATAATAAATAGACAAGCCGCTACATATGAAGGAAACTACTCTATGGTTCCACTGTAAAAACACTATTGACAATCGAATCGATTTTATATAATTTTAACAAATAAATAATGCTCATCATTTAAATTCACTTAACATATTTTTTCTAATAAATCCCTATTACCTTGTTATAATTGATTGCAAAGCCGCCATTTAAAACCTTTGAAACATAAGTTATGGAGTATTAACTTATTTATTTTTTCCAATGTCGATATTTTACAAACTGGAAAATTACAATGTGACTAGTGTTAAAAAAAATATGAATAACAGTTTTGTTTCGTGTTGTACAATTTTTTATGCCCTCTAGCAAATCGAACCAGGTAAAATTCATTTAATTCAACTTTTTATTTTGGCAAATAAAAAAGATACATCGTTTGTGTTAGTTTCAAATTAGATTTCCTGAAAGAATAATATAATTTGTAATATCCTTACAATAAACGTTAGAATTTAATTCTCGGAATTTCTCCATTTAAAAATTCGTTACTCTAGACTACTGCAACATTTTTTAAGGGTATTTGAATTACCTGAATAATTATAGTTCCATGGAATGGTGATTCCTGAAAAAATTGAGTACAAAATAGTATTGTGAATAGTTTTATTTGTACATAGATATATATATATTTATATATTATGACTAATATTTTGTCAGTTAAAGATTTTCTTCGTTAAATTTTCAGAGACGAAAAATAAAGCATCATATATATATTTCTATATTTAAAACAATTATGTTGAAATGCAAGAAGCCATAAACTTACCTTGAATGTGTCCTTGCGCAATATTTATAAACCTGCAACGATATTAGAAAACAAAATTTTACCTGCCCAAATTAATGAAAAATGCAGAATTATTTCAAGAAATGTTTGTATTTATTACGTTCTTTTCGACACTTGATTGCATTTGTAAATAATTAAAGCATCTCATTTAGTTCCAATTATACTGCTTCTTGTACAGGAGGTTCATAACCCTCTGGGCGATCAATCAGTGCACCCTCGGCAGAAACAACTGCTTCGGAGGACTTGCCGCCATCACCATGAAGCTCCAGAAGTTTTGAAACATCAAAACGTGGTTTCTTGAGTACCTTTACCTTGCGAATGTAAACATCATGTAATGGGTAAATGCGTTGGCAACTCTTTTCAATATCTTTTGCAATTGAATCCAGTGCAAGTTTACCGACCAATTGTTTTAAATCAGCAGTGGTAACTTCATTATTTATGATGTCAGACATTCGTGCGCGAATTTTGCGTACTTGGGACTGTTGGGCATAGCACGTTTTCCGTTGGGACTGTTGGTCTTTAGAAGTAAACCCAATGCAAAATACTCGTAAGAGATAACCATCGACGGTTTTGGCCTCAACAATAGCTTCAATAAGTGTTTGCCATTTTTTTACCATTGACCTATTTTAAATATCGAACATTCATATTTTCAGTCAATTTTCGTTAAGTTCCAAATAATAGATTAAAATAAAACTCAAAGTAACTAACCTATATTTGTCAGTAGTTAAGTCCATACCGTGAAAGTTACAGAGCACATTACGATCCTGTACATCCTCTGCAATAAGTCGGAACTTACGAAAAGATCTTTCAGGATCAATATCCTTCTGCAAATCCGCCAAAGACACCTCAAAAACGCGACCTTTTAAATAGTCTGAAGCTATTCTTTGACCTTGAGTACGATTCACCAGAGTTTTCCCAATTTGTCTCGTTTGGAACATATTCGGAGCTTTTACATCGTACCAATCTTTACGAGAAAACGGGTCAACCACCTTCTTTTTACCACCTTTCTTGCCACCTTTGGAGAGACCCTTATTTTTGCCAACCGCCATGGTGAACGTATAAATCGGAAAAGGAAGCAAAACGTTGAGTGAACTGTCACTATAAGTTTTCACAGTGTTGATAAATTTGTTAATCATCTGAGAACTGAAGTGCACTTAACGATTCTAGTGTACTATTCAGTCTGTAGCAAATGTTCAACTTCTATAAACAAACCGAATTAATTAGTCGGAAATCCAGTTTTGATGAACAGAATGAAGCAAAAGGCTTTCTTTTAATTTTTAATATAATTTATCTGCCCTCGCTTGAATCAAAAGTCTTCGATAAGCAAGAAATATGATTGCGGACTAGAGAAACAATTCCACACGAAACTCACGGATTCTTGTTAAAATATATATACCAGAGAACTGCAACGAATAAGTGTAATAATCTTTAACACACTCACAGGTCGAATAATTACACAGTTTGGAATCAAACTTGCATGCGCTCACATTTTCGATATTGAAATAAATTATTTTTTATTCGAGTGCGTGCTATTATTCGTTTCACTTCGAGTTCGGTTTTTGTTATATATTATGACTTCGGGCTCTTACTCATTCGGTTCAAAATTGTTGAATCAAAAATCAGTATTTTGAACAAGAACAACACTTAACTCGCAAAAATCATCTGGTAAGATTTTAGTCGTGCTCGCAGCAAGAGGCATTTTCTCCGCACAAGAATGTGAAACAATTGACCAAATAACATATAGATACCCCATTTCATATACACGTTTTCGGCAACTAATGAGCGAGAGAGCACTTCTGTCACTCCTGTTATGAATAATCCACCCCCATTTCGCAGTTTGGGATTGTGCTGTCGAGACAGGTAATAGACAAATACAAATATGTTGCATTCTCGTTGGGCCGGCTTTAGGGTTATCGATGATCTCAGGGCTGGGTCGGCGATATGTCCGGCGTTGCCATAATTCTGGGACATCGAGGACCCCTGATTATAAATGTCACGATCAGCTGATTGCCTGGCGAAAATGTGACAAATTAAAAAATCTGCAAGTAAATGCACGTGCCGGTGGGGCCCGGTCAATAAAATTTAAATAAAATGAAGACCGGGCGCTGACGACGAGTCCAAGCTATGAGGAAGGCATGAATATGAATATGGAAGACGTGTTGCAAAAGCAACACAGTGGGTTCGGCCCAATGGGCGTTCCTGTTGCGACAACGTCGGCCCCGGTCTGACACACCAATTGGGGTGACAATCCCCCTAGCCTCGTGAATTTCTGTGGCAAGGCCACTCAATGGTGTGAAAGTCGGGTGGCATCTTGCGGATCGGTGCATCTGCCATCTCCAGACCCGCAGAGGCGCGATGCACTGCCTTGTAGTAAGAGCAGTGAACCCTGCACGGCCCAGAGGGGCACGTTGTAGCACGAATCCTCCCGTGATCCATGCAATTTACTTATTTTATTATTTATTTATTTAATTTGTCATTTATTCATGTGTAAGTGTCCACTTAGATAAAAGCTGTCTATATAGGTATATGATTAGTTTTTTTTTTATATTGTTCAATCTAGAGTTTTGTCAAGGCAGACGCATTGCCGAGTAGCAATCTTGATGTTTGCTGGCAAGCCTTACGCTTAGGTGTCCCCCGAAACCCTGAAGAGCTCTTCGAGGTAGGTCAGGACCCCTTTTTATTAACCGTCGCAGAGTGTGTAAGAGGCTATTTACAGCTCACCTTTTCCGCGTTAGGATTCACCCTGGCAAACAGCAGTTTTGCTGCCACGGCTGTGGCGGATAACCGTGGCAGTAAAACTGCTGTTTACTAAAAACAACAGAACGATTTTAATCAATCAGATTATAAATCATATTACAAAATTAATTAATTATACGTATAGGGCCGCACATCGCGTGTTAGGATTCCCGCGATGAGCGGCTCTATATGTATAATTAATTAATTTTGTAATATGATTTATAATCTGATTGATTAAAATCGTTCTGTTCTTTTTCAATTGTTCCACTTTGTTTGTTGTCAGCAATAGACACGGAGTGTGGTCACATCGTCACACTAAACAGTATATTCCTACATTAAATTTGATTTTGCAGTTTCACTATTAAAAAATAATATTAATTAACTATACAGTTAGTTTGCTGTATGGCGAATAATTGAGGGTGGGTTGAGACGTAGTGCATATAAATACATACATATTTTTGTATTTCAATATATAATTTTGTTTGTGAATATCTTGTAATTATTTAAGGCTGACACAACAATGTATGTAAACAAATAATATAAATAATACAATTAATAAACATTTATGTATGTATATATGTAAGTACATGTATATCCATATCTTTATGATAATGTAATAACTTTTTTTTTAAATTAAATTAATGTTTTATATATATTTATTTAATATATTCATCAATTTATGTACGTATGTACATATGTATGTAGTGGATATTATTTTATAGTCATAATGGACCCACATAATTTTGCATACGAACATTATGGAATTCTTGTTCAGAATGATGAGGATGACATTTCTAAAGCCAGCCCTTTACAAAATATAAATGATGGTGAGTGATACTGCCACTAATGTGTAGTTTGAAGTTTCGCATTGTACGTTAAGGATATTAATTATGATTTATTGTTCAATAATTTTTTAAGTAGCTGTATGCCTAGCCAGTATTGACCAGAGCTCTGAGATTCTCTTTGGTTCACAGGATTATAATGATTTGAAAACAATTACCGAAACAAAGGCTCATAATCAAATCGAAGACATTGATAAAAAATCTACGGTGGAGATGGCATACAATCTAGAATTGCCATTATCAGAAGAGTAAGGAGAATTTTTTAATTACAGTTTACCATTTTAATCATTATTAATTTAATATTTAAAGACAACGGAAATGTAACATCAGTATAACTCATATAAACTTGAATAAGAAAGACGACCATTTTACAACTATTACATCAAAGCAGCATTCTAGCAAAACACAATTTTCGATGGGGCGTATAAGACAGGGGAATGAAAATAATGAGAAAATTAAAAGGCCTCACTCATTCGGCAGAAGAAATATGGCTTTGATGTCAACATCTAGTGGAAAATCAAGGCGCTGGGAGCAAAAATTGGTACAAATTAAGACTATGGAAGGCGAGTTTAGTGTTACTATGTGGGCATCCGGAATTTCGGATGATGAGTATTCCAATACCAATATAAAGGATATAAACTACATGAATGACAGTGGCTCGAGCCATGCACCTGATATGCTGATGTTACCAACTCTGACTACATATGATCAGCAACAACAAAGTAATGAATCAGTATTACACTGCAATCGACTGCCCACTAATCCACAGCACGAACAAAACATTGAGCTTCAACAAGAAATAAATTCAATTCCTTCGTTTGCAACAGGATCATTTCATAAAGGCAACAATAATAGTGATAAAGTAATAAACAGTAAAACTTATAATAATTCTATCGTAGTGAGTACTGCTCGGTGCAAATTTATTAATGGGCAACCTAAAAATATCACTGAAAAGTTTTCTAATCGCGAAAATTCTTCTGAAGTAATTCAGCCAATGTTGGCGCCCTTTGGATTAGATGATATTAGACAGGGTAACGGTTTTCTTTTCTTTTTTATTTAGTAAATATTAACAGTAAAGTAACACATTTTTGTTTATTGAATAAAGATAAAATGGCGACGGATTCTGATTTTATGCAGTCTCTATGTGATAAAAAGATTGCCTGTCCTCATAAGGGTTGTCATAAAAATTTTCGTGATTCTTCTGCCATGCGCAAACACTTGCATACACATGGTCCTCGAGTTCATGTTTGTGCTGAATGCGGAAAGGCATTTGTCGAAAGTTCTAAGCTGAAGAGGCATCAGTTAGTACACACTGGAGAAAAGCCATTTCAATGCACATTTGATGGCTGTGGTAAACGTTTTTCATTGGACTTTAATTTGAGGCAAGTATAATTTTGGTCGATAAATTAACTTTTAATTACCTGTGTAGCTGCGCTACACAATAGTGTAGATCGTAATGTAATACCACTGACCAAATAACACATAGATCGGACAGTTTATACAAGTGTTTCTGAAAATTTTCTTGCGATAGGTCCAAGCAGAGGCTGAGCAGAAGCTGAGCGTCTCACGATTCATTTGTTCTGGGACTGCTCTCAAGAGAGCATAAATGTACGTTTTTCAGGATCGTAATCAAAAAATTTATACTGCTGCCTAAGCTTCTTCTTCTTCGGGCTTCGCTGCCACAAACAAAAATTCTAATTTTTGATATTTTTATATCTTTCAGTGTATTTTTGTATTTTGTTATTGCTATGCATGATGTTGATTATGAATTGGACACACAGAACAATGTCAGGCAGAATATACAAAGCCAAACATAGCTCCTTGTGTGTACACACAATTTACATGTGTTCCCGACTTGCAATATCATTTATATCGAATTATTCGCAGTTCAGCTTCATTATTGTTGGATTGGTGCAGACATTCGAATTTTTGTTATATCCCTCAATAATAATTAATAAATGTTATAAATTTGAAATTTTTTTTATTTATTTTAATTTATAACTCAGCTATTTTTCTTACACCCAGACAAAAACAGATTTTTTAACAGAAATGTTGGCAACTCTGGGCTGTTCGAACATGAATTGATCGAACTTGTCGGAAGATGTTCGTGCAGTATGTTGTATTAACCTGGGGTATCTAGCTAAGGAATTTCGTGGCCGTTGTCTATGAGATAACCCATCTATATGTTATTTGGTCAGTCGTAATACATAAACGAAAAATAGCTTAAATAGAATCGATTACCAAAGTTAATATATACACATAGAAGTATTTAAAAACACCGACTGCCTGTCTTTCAATGGTTGTTTTCTTTTCTAATGGGAAACATTTTATTTGAAACTATTGAAGCACATAATCAGAATTGTATACATAAAACTTCTAAGGAAAAAACTACTTAAAATTGCCATTATCAATGTTATATTACGATTTAAAATGATAAACATAAATATCTAAATGTTACACAACCAGGCTTATAAATAATAAATTATTTTATGTTTTCTAACTTTGCTCTCATTACTTAATTAATACATTTTTATTTCAATTAATTTTATTATAGAACTCATGTTAGAATACATACTGGAGACAGGCCATTTGTATGCCCCTTCGATTCATGTAATAAAAAATTCGCCCAGTCTACAAATCTAAAATCACACATTTTAACTCATGCTAAAGCTAAGTAAGTATTACTATCAATTTTACAGCAGGTACTTGTTAAGTATCGTAACCAAGTTAAAATGTGACTTTCAGAAGAAATACGAGTAATGGAAGAGTTTCTACTTATTCTAATACGACGGAACGACTAAATCCTAATGTAGATAATACATCACACTTAAAAAATGTGGAAGAACATGATAGTATATCAATAAATAAGATGCCTTTTGTAATGTATGCCGACTAAAAATCTCTTATCCACTTATTTAATATAATATATAAGTAGTATATTTTCAATATCATATATTGTGTCCACCTATATAAGTACATTTAAAAATAAATACTTTTATTTTCGTCTAGATTTACAGGGTTTGAAAAATATTCAGCGCTCAAAATTGCTGCGCACCTCGCCCTGCCTTTCTTTTTCAAAAAAAAAAAGCTCAGCAGTAGCGACAGCACAAAGCATAGAACACAAAGCATACACGATTGTCGCCCGAATGAATTTACTGCCCACTTGCTGTTCAACTGCTATGCTTTTGACGCGACTGCCGATCAACAGAAAAAAGTCTAAGTAACAGAGAGCCAGCATGGCTGTTGCTGCCGACACTTGTTAAGTACGAGAATGGAATTTTTTTCTGTCGATCGCCATCGGCAGAAAATTCATTATAACAGTCTACCCACGACTGACGACATTCTTTTTAATTGTTGCTTTGCATGTTGGTAAATCTCAGGCACAGCGTGGAATGGGAATGGATAATAGAATTAGAAATACTTGAGCGTACAGAATTAAACAACACAACCTAAAAAAACAGAGGTCTTAAATTCAGGTTAACCAGATATTTGTACACCCAAAACTAGGGTGACTGACGGAGAAATCGATGCATATTTCATAATCACTGCTGTCAAATTTGCTCCTCTTTTCATTGTCAGAGACTTACAACATCCTATTCAATCGCTGAGATACACCCAAAGTAGGAAGAGACTACAGGCTGATTGGGCTTCTCGAGAATATTATCCATGCTTATCATCACTGACCATATAACACTAAGATGGTACAATTCATAAAACGAAAACGTCCACGAAATTTCTTAGCGAGATACACACAACGATCGGCTCACACGAACAGGTTCCGACAAGTTCGATCAAACAATGTGCGAACCTATACTGAGTTAATACCGTTTTATACGTCATCTAGGGTGGACGCCTCGTATACAACCAATGGTGTTTGCTGTTGAGATCTTAATTCTTGCCTGCCTCTCTACTTCTGTTGCCCATTTTCATAGCTATGACAACAAAAACAAATACACTCTCACCACTCTCTCTTGTACGTACACATACTCATCACTGTGTGTGTGGGTCCCCGCCTGAAATTCATATTTTTGCCTTTTGCTGCTGTCCGAGCTTAGCAAAGTTTTTTCGACTCACTGAAAGACGGATCTTCACCCTGTGTTTCGAAGCACAAAGTTTTGCATTTATGTGCAGTAATGGCGCCTTTATTTTCTTACTGGATAAAAGCCATTACCAATAGCTGTGGTAAACGTTTTTCATTGGACTTCAATTTGAGGCAAGTATAATTTTTATCGATAATTTAACTTTTAATTACCTGTGTAGCTTCGCTATATAATAGTATGGACCATAATGTAATATCACTGACAATTTTCTTGCGATAGGTGTATGCAGAGGCGTTGTTACAAGCGGTGACAGTTGAAGCTGAGCGTCCCAGCACAGACCAAAGTAAGCCGAACTGTTTGATTCATTCGTTCTGGGATTTCACTCAAGGGAGCATAAATGTACGTCTTTCAAGAGCGTAATCAACGAAATTCTGCCTTTCACTGCTTGACAATCTTCAGACTTCGCAGTTCAGCTTCATTATTGTTGTCGGATTGGTGCAGACATTCGTATTTTTGTTATGTCCCTCAATAATAATTAATTAATGTTATAAATTTGAATTTTTTATATTTATTTTAATTTTAATGTTGCCAACTCTGGGCTGTTCGAACATGAATTGATCGAACTTGTCGGAAGATGTTCGTGCAGTATGTTGTATCACTGACCATATAACATATAGATGGGACATTTCATACAACGAAAACGGCCACGAAAATTCTTAGCGAGATACCCCAGTTCGATGCGAGATACCCCAGTTTGATGCGACATACCCCGATCGGCTCACACGAACAGCTTCCGACAAGTTCGATCTCTCAATGTGCGAACCTATACTGAGTTAATAGCGTTTTGTACGTCGTCTAGGACGGACGCTTCGTATAGAGCCCGCATGTTCTTATGATCGCAGGTAGAAACAGCAAATTTGCATGTGAGAGTCCCTCACAACCAATGCTGTTCGCTCTTGAGAGCTTGCTTCTTGCCTGCCTCTCTCATTCTGTTGCCCATTTTCATGACAACAAAAACAAATACACTCTCATCATCTTGTACGTACCCATACTCATCACTTTGTGTGTGGGACCCCCAGCCGAATTTCATATTTTTGGCTTTTGCTGCTGTCAGAGCTCAGCAAAGTTTTTTCGACTACCTATTAACTCAGTAAAGGTTCGCACATTGAGAGATCGAACTTGTCGGAAGCTGTTCGTGTGAGCCGATCGGGGCATGTCGCATCGAACTGGGGTATCTCGCATCGAGCTAAGGTATCTCGTATCGAACTGGTGTATCTGGCTAAGAAATTTCGTGGCCGTTTTCGTTGTATGAAATGTCCCATCTATATGTTATATGGTCAGTGGTTGTATCAACCTGGGGTGTCATGAGATAACCCATCTATATGTTATTTGATCAGTGGTAATAACTACTTAAACAAAAAATAGCTTAAAACGAATCGATTACCAAAGTTAATATACATATACTTATTAGTATTTAAAAAATCGACTGCCTGTCTTTCAATGTATGTTTTTTTTTTTTTTGTAATGGGAAACATTTCATTTGAAACTATTGAAGCATATAATCAGAATTGTATATGTCGGATCTTAAATTATGTAGGTCAGTGTAAAGGAATGTGTGTACCAAATGGCAATTCTCATTTTTGGTTAACTAACGGTTGTTGCTAGAACGTTTCGTTCTGTCTATTCGCCAGATGGTCAATTCTCATTTTTGGTTAACTAACGGTCGTTCGTACGTTTTGTTCTGTCTGTTCGCCAGATGGTCAGGATAGTTCAATGTGAACCAGAGAGAGAGATGTTGCAAGAGAGATGTTGCGAGAGAGATGTTGCGAGAATGATGCGTACTACGATTGTTGTGCGTGTATGCTTGAGCCACTGCGAGACACGAAGATATAAGTAAGTTCGGTAGGGCCTATCGGGCAGTCTCAAAGTGACAGTGGCGCGATCAAGTTTATTCGCCGTATACAATCTGTGTGATTAAATATGGATAGTAATAAAAATATCAATCATAACCCGACATCAGAAGTGGGATCAGTGCCAACTCCTGCATTTTCTGAAGATCAGTGGCGTACTATTATGGAGCTGCAGAATCGCAATTTCGTTGAAATGTGTAAAGCTATGCAAGCGTCTGTGCGTCCACAAAATCAAGTAGTTTTGCCAAAATTTAACCCAGACGTAACGGAAGCTGATGCGACTCAATGAATGTGACCTGTTACCGGTGTGGACAACTTGGACATCTTGCGAATCGGTGCACGAACAATGCAGCTAAATCTGGAGCAGCTACTGAGAAGAAGTGTAATCAATGTTTTGTGGCTGAGCCAAAAGGAGTTTTGACACATCAGGGTGAGATCTTTCCTATTTGTTTTGATTCCGGAGCAGAATGCTCGCTTATTCGAAGTAGTGTTGCCGATAAATTTGATGGCAAACTTATTAATAATATTGTTATAATACGAGGTATTGGTGACGCTGGCATTTCCAGTAACTTACAAAAATTATCTAAATGCATTATTAATGGAAATGTAGAAATACTTTTTCACGTCATAGCAGATAAACATCTCACAAATGATATTGTGATTGGTAGGGAAATCCTTAGTCAAGGATACGAAATCATCTTGACACCTGATAAATTTGAATTCGTTAAGTCTAAATCTGTAAATGTTTGTAAAGTATCTGAGCCATCTGCCTTGCTACTTAATGTGGATACTGAATTGATTGGTAATGACAACGAAAACTTAATTAAATTAATTAACGACTATTCAGCTGCATTTATTGATGGAATCCCTTGCACAAGGGTTAATACGGGTGAAATGACTATTAGATTAATTAATCCAAACAAAACTGTGCAGCGGCGTCCATATCGTTTGAGTCCATATGAAAAACAGATTGTACGTGAAAGGATAACAGAATTGTTAAACTGTAACAGTATTCGACCTAGTTGTTCTCCCTATGCTAGCCCTATACTCTTGGTTAAAAAAAAGAATGGATCCGATAGACTTTGTGTTGACTATCGTGAACTGAACAGCAATACTGTTTCTGACAGATATCCCTTACCGCTCATCAACGACCAGATTGCTAGACTTGCGGGTGCTAAATATTTTACGTGTCTGGATATGGCTAGTGGATACCATCAGATACCCATTCATCCCGATTCTGTAGAATGTACCGCGTTTGTTACACCTGACGGGCACTATGAGTATCTGACAATGCCTTTTGGCCTCAAGAACGCCCCCTCTGTGTTCCAACGAGCCATTATAAACGCATTGGGAAATCTTGCATATTCTTATGTAATAGTTTATATGGACGATATAATGGTGGTGTCACCTACCATAGAATTAGGTATGAAAAGATTGAGGATTGTGCTGGATGTATTGACTGCAGCGGGATTTTCTTTTAACATAGCAAAATGTGGATTCTTAAAAACTACTGTACAATACTTGGGGTATGAGGTACGAGCTGGAGAGTTAAGGCCTAATCCGCGAAAAATTCTTGCGTTAGATTCCTTGCCACCACCGCAAACAGTTCGTGGCGTAAGACAGTTTATAGGATTGGCGTCTTATTTTCGAAAATTCGTGCCTCGGTTCTCGCAGATTATGAAACCGATATATTCCTTAACTTCGAGTAAAAGTGTGTTTAATTGGAATAACGAGTTAGAAAATATTAGAAAAAATATTATTGCTGTCCTTATAAATGAGCCTGTTCTTGTTATTTTCGATCCACAACATCCAATAGAGTTACACACAGATGCAAGTTCTTACGGTTACGGTGCAATGTTGATGCATCGAATCAATGGTAATCCTCATGTAATAGAGTATTTTAGTAAAACTACTTCCCCTGCAGAGTCTAAATACACTTCATACGAATTAGAAACTTTGGCAGTGGTAGAATCCGTTAAACAGTTCCGTCATTATTTAGTTGGTCGTACGTTTGTAGTGTATACTGATTGTAATTCTCTTAAATCATCGCGGACAAAGATTGAGCTGACACCAAGAGTACATCGTTGGTGGGCGTATCTACAGGCGTTTGATTTCACAATTGAATATAGAGAAGGAAAGCGTATGGCGCATGTGGATTTTTTATCGAGAAATCACATTCAGGAAGCCACCAAAGTTGAAAAGTCTTTAGTTCCTGAAAAGCTCGTAAATTTGGCAGAAATCTCAACTGACTGGCTTGCTGCTGAACAGCGCCAGGATTCGGAAATTACTGATATCATTAACAAAATTAACTCTAAAGAGTTGACAGATGATGTTGCACAGACTTATGAGTTGAGAAAAGGTGTTTTGTTTCGTAAAGTTCAGAGGAATGGAAGAACCCGTTGTTTGCCAGTAGTGCCTCATGCATTTCGATGGTCAGTAATAAATCAAGGGCACGAGTCCATCATGCATTTGGGATGGAAAAAGACTCTTGACAAAACTTACCAATATTATTGGTTTGCCAAGATGAATAAATATGTTAGGAAGTTTGTCGATAGCTGTATTACATGTAAAACTGTTAAGGGTTCATCTGGGAAGATACAAGCCGAGTTACATCCAATTCCAAAAGTGAATGTACCATGGCACACGGTGCATATTGATATTACTGGAAAATTGAGTGGGAAGAATGATCTAAAGGAATATGTGATAGTACAAATTGATGCTTTAACAAAATTTGTTTATTTGTTTCACACTTTAAGATTAGATTCTGACAGTTGTATTCAGGCAATGAAATCATCTATTTCTTTGTTCGGAATACCGCAGCGTATAATAGCTGATCAGGGTAGATGTTTTACTAGTGGGAAATTTTCAGAATTTTGTACATCACAGAAAATTAAGCTTCATCTTATAGCTACAGGAGGAAGCCGTGCAAACGGTCAAGTTGAACGTGTGATGAGTACCCTTAAGAATCTACTATCAGCGGTTGAATCGGGTCACCGATCTTGGCAAGATGCTCTAGGTGAGGTACAACTTGCCTTGAATTGCACAGTTAGTAGTACAACCAAGGCAAGTCCCCTAGAGTTGCTTGTCGGCAAGGAGGCTCGTCCTTTGGGTTTGATTCCACCGTATGATACAGAGATGGAGGTAGATAAAGTTAATGCTAGAGAGAGGGCAATGGAAAATATAAACAATCAAGCTAGTTACGATAAAATAAGATTCGATAAAAATAAAGCAGTGGTTGAACGACATAAAATAGGAGATTTTGTTCTACTGAAAAATGAAGAACGGCATCAAACTAAATTGGATGCGAAGTTTAAAGGACCATTTTTGGTTAGTGAAGTTCTAGAAGGAGATAGATATATCTTGAAGTCATTGCATAATAAGAGAACTTATAAATATTGTCATGAAGATTTGAGAAAGATGCCAGATGGTTATGTTCCGAGTGAATTGGATTGCCCGCCTGAGACATGTTGAAATGGTTACAATATATCCGTGTGAGAGGATATGTTATGTGAGATGTGTCCATATCGAGTATGGAACGGTTGAGAAGAAGTTGCAATAGACTTCGACAAGAAAATGTTGAGAATGGCGGATGTGTTTGTGAATTCGATTGGAAATAACCTGGCGGATGCAAAGTTTTGCATGGTTGATATATGACAATATTTGATTGAATTGTATAAGTTCAACATATGATTTTGAGATTTGAGCTATCTACGTCATTGGGCAAGCACAAGTGAAAGACAAATGTTGGAACATGGCGTGTGGCGCTCTTGACGAGACCATGCTTTTAATCAAAAGGAAATCATAGTGACGATAACTAGAGTCGAATTTTGAGAAGCAAATGTAATGAATTAAATGTTAAAAAGAATCTGATTATGCAATGAGAATGAGAGTAAGAATGGAAATTTGCTTATAATGTTGTGAAGAATGTAAAATAATGAAAGATTACGAAATAAGAGAAAATGTTAAGTGTAAGATAATATGTCGAATAAAGAAATGGTATCTGAAATTGATGAGTAAAAGAAAACACAAGTTATAATCATTGATTTTTAAATCATAGTCGAAATATTAAGATTACCGTACACGAGGACGTGTAATTGTCTGAATGGCCGTGTCGGATCTTAAATTATGTAGGTCAGTGTAAAGGAATGTGTGTACCAAATGGCAATTCTCATTTTTGGTTAACTAACGGTTGTTGCTAGAACGTTTCGTTCTGTCTATTCGCCAGATGGTCAATTCTCATTTTTGGTTAACTAACGGTCGTTCGTACGTTTTGTTCTGTCTGTTCGCCAGATGGTCAGGATAGTTCAATGTGAACCAGAGAGAGAGATGTTGCAAGAGAGATGTTGCGAGAGAGATGTTGCGAGAATGATGCGTACTACGATTGTTGTGCGTGTATGCTTGAGCCACTGCGAGACACGAAGATATAAGTAAGTTCGGTAGGGCCTATCGGGCAGTCTCAAAGTGACAGTGGCGCGATCAAGTTTATTCGCCGTATACAATCTGTGTGATTAAATATGGATAGTAATAAAAATATCAATCATAACCCGACATATACATAAAACTTCTAAGGAAAAAACTACTTAAAATTGCCATTATCAATATTATATTACGATTTAAAATGATAAACATAAATATCTGAATGTTACACAACCAGGCTTATAAATAAAAATTTTTTATTTTTTCTAACTTTGCTCTCATTACTTAATTAATACATTTTTATTTCAACTAATTTTATTATAGAACTCATGTTATAATACATACTGGAGACAGGCCATTTGTATGCCCCTTCGATTCATGTAATAAAAAATTCGCCCAGTCTACAAATCTAAAATCACACTTTTTAACTCATGCTAAAGCTAAGTAAGTATTACTGTCAATTTTACTGCAGATACTTGTAAAGTATCGTTACCAAGTTAAAATGTGACTTTCAGAAGAAATACGATCGGGGGAGAGGGTCGGTAAGATATGTTTAAACGAGGATGGGGTCTGAGATAATGATTACGTAATAGTATTAGAAGAATTTTTTACAATTTATTTAAATATATGACGGGAATAACTTAAATGATTAATTTTGATTGCATAGGTGTCGAAAGTCACGAAAAACGTGATTACGTAATGTATGGATATATCGGTGTTGATGCACTTAGACATATGTTGATTAATCAGTTTTTAATATTTGGGCGTATAACAAAAGGAACAAACGTTCTAGGCTTCCGGCGTCTAAGGCAGACACCAGATAATTATTTATCATCCACCTGAACGAGGCTACGCCGAAAATGGAGTGTCAGTGTATCCTTCCGATACTCCAACTGTCCTGGGTGAACCAAAATTAGCGGAATGGGATCCTCTGGCCCCTTAGCTAATTCGGAAAATTCCCTTTTACATATAGCCTTAATTTTCCATAAAGGATAGGATCCCTTGCTTAAACTACGCTTGAAAAAAAACGAGACGACGAAAAAGATTCTATAACAATAAAATCAATGGAGATATCGGACTCGACCCGACGAGCAGAAGAGGCATGTGCTAGAGTCCTAGATGGTGAGGGACCCCAGCAGTCTATACCCTGCCCTACCTATGACCCAAGGATAATTACCTCCATGGATCCCCTTTTTTATTCCCCCCTCCTCTTCTTAGATCGTCATGATTCCTAACTTAGAAATGTTCTAGGCACGCTTAATTTCCCGGTTCCAATTTTCAAACGGCAGTATAAATTTAGACAATTGCTTTCATTTGTTTTATAAATTTAGAGATTTATTTATGGAATAATAATTGTTGAACCACTAAGGGTTTTTTAGCGGCGTTTATAATATAAATAAGAAATGCATGGTATGAAGTTTGTGTTTGTGTGTAGTTTATTTGTGCACTGTATAACTGCGAAGAACTTCGGTGTCTTGACGCGGGTTGACAATGCGACCAATATGTGAGAGATGTAAAGAGATGTGTTATTTGTAATGCAGACAAATGAATATGTAAGAAGCAGCTGCCGAGCAGAGAACGGCTTCCGTCGAGCGAAAAATATTCATGCACAAAAAATACGCGAATAATCAGCCCGTTCGGCCAACAGCTCAAATTGGCGATCGTGCACATATGAGCTGTTGAGTGAAGTTCGCCCATATGCGGTAAATTCGGTTGCTTGCTGAGTTTATTCATGTTCGTGGGCAAAGAGCTCATCTCGGCTCAGCAATGATCGTTTCGAACGAAAACGAAAACGTAAATGACCAAACTCACCCCCAAATGAGCAAACTCAACGCGTATGAACAAAATCATAGCGTATGAGTAAACTCAGGCCAAATGAATAAACTCAGGCCACATGAGTAGACTCAGGCCACGTGAGTAAACTCAGGCCACATGAATAAACTCAGCGCATGTGAGTAAACTCAGCGCTGTCAGCAGTGCTTTTTAGCTTCTGATGACTGTAAAAGAGAAACTTAACTTCTAAGTATGCATTTTCAGAACAATTGTTTATGTACATATTATGTATATGTATTTTTAATTCATAAATAATAGACAAATGCGAAAATTAACAGTTATTAGGAAGCCGCTGAGTTTATTCAATGCTTGCAATCATGTGGTGAGTGAATGTGAGCGTAAAGTTTCGTAGGCTGAGCGAATGTGAGCGTAAAATTTCGTAGGCTGAGCGTAGTGAGCATAAAATTTCGGAGGCTGATTCAATGTGCGCGAAAGATTTCGGAGGCTGATTGAATGTGTGCGAAAGATTTCGTGAAGTGAACAAAAGTGAGTAAAGCAATTCGGCAAAACGCTCATATCGTACACGAATGAGCTGTACGAAAACATGTGCGCTTTTTATTCATTGCTGAGATTCGCTCGTTGACTTGAATTGAATGAAATTTTTGTGTATGAGCGAACTCAAGAAAATTGTGAGTTTTGCAGCTCTCTGCTGCCGAGCTGCGAGGCTGTAAGAACAGTTGGAGAGAGAGAGCAGCGCAGTCGCTATCGGCAGTTTACATTACAGTTTTCCTGCCAATGAACCTAATACTCCCCCCGTTGGAAGCTTCTCTTTCAACTGAATCCTTTGAGGGAAGCAGACACACAACTCGCATGGTAGTACCAGTGGACGTCTTAAGTTCATATCGTTGAAGCTGCTCACGCCTATGGAAACCCTGCTGCAGATCTCGTCCACGTTGGAAAGTCTTGTTGCAGACATCGCATCGGACACCTCGAGATTCCTTCAAGGATGACTTCGCCTTGGGTTGCAGCGGCGTCTGTTGCTGATAGGCTTGCGGCTGTAATTGCCCAACGGCATCTGCTTCCACGTACGGATGAAATGGAATTTGGAACTGCTGCTGATGCTCTACTACCGTTGAATTCATGGCAAGTCTTGCATTCGGTTGCTGGAGTTGCACCGCGTGACGCTTAAAGTGCACTTGCTGGTGAATTAGCAACTTATCCTTGCGCGCAAATGATGCTGGACAGCGAGAGCATTGGTACGGGTTGATCTCGGAATGTGACCGTGTCTTTGCTAGGAGAGCGGTTGATGGCCGAATACTCTGAGCAGTAAGTGCTCTATATTGCTCTGGTACTGAAGGCGCAGCATCTGGCTGAAAAGACATGGACACTTGATGCTGCGAAACATTATGGTGAAGCAATGTGTGATGCCTTTCTTTACATTGCCGACATTGGCTGGCATTACAGTTCCGAATAGTATGCCCGAACTTCAGGCAATTAATGCATCTTCCGAGTCGAAAAGCCTCCTTGTAACGCTGTGATGCCGTCATATCCAAAAACCGAGGACACGAGTAAATTCCATGTCCACTAGTATCGTAGCGTGCGCAGACGCGGGGTTACCCTGAGTAACTACTAGCGGCTTCCGACTTGTGCTGCTACTTGAGTTACTTGGAATGCCAGCCGATAACGCGGCCATGGCATGCTGCAGACCTTCAAGGCGCTGACATCGTGTGTCAGCAAATGTTCTCAAAGTTGTCGCTGAAGCAGGATCTGCGAGCCGGAGCGCGAAAATCTCCATCACGTGGGCCTGGAACACGAGTTTCCTGTTACTGAATCGCTGGCGAAGAATCTCCATGGCCACGGGGTAATTAGAGCTGGAGACCTCTAGAGAACGAATCGATTCCAAGGCGCATCCCGATAGGCAAGAGCGGAGATGCTGAAACTTCTTTATAGGCTCCAGGTGTGGATCATCATTCACCAATGTGTTGAAAACTGTGGCAAAATCTGCATATTCAGAGTATCCACCAGAAAATGTTGGGAGCTTAAGCTCAGGCAGTCGAATTCGACGAGGCCTTTCGGAGGCACTACTCGACTGCCCAAAACTGTCATCTGGCCGCAAGATGGACACGAAGGCTGCTTTTAGGTGAGAAGATCAGCTCATCAAACTTGCCACGCAGTTCACTGCCGATCTCGTCATACTATTGTGAGCGAGATTAAACGTGGCTTGCATCTGTTCGACGAGTGCGAGTCGCACCATGATTTCAGTTGCGCTATACGACTGAACACACTCCTCATGCAACGTTTGGTCCAACCGCCTTGCCCTGTCATAGATTGACGACGCCTTTTATCTTTAGATACGGAACCCTGTTTAAGGGTGTACCAATATCTCCGGACGCGACTGTGATTGGTAGCTCGTTTTGCATGTTGTATTTAATCCGATATAATTTCTTAAGCAGCTGAAGCAAGCGAACACAGCACAAAGAGAGCGCGCGATAACGGTCAGAGTTCGGTACACGAGTATGCTTGGGAGTGTGCGTAAGTTGGAACGCTCAAATACTATTTGCACTAACAACGTTTAACAGTTCGCAGCACAGTGGTTCGCGGCACGCGTAAGCTTTGTGAAATTGTTAATGTTTCTCTAGCGCGAATATTGTTTTTTCACTTGTTTATATCTCGCCGGGGCCTCCAAATGTTGAACCACTAAGGTTTTTTAGCGGCGTTTATAATATAAATAAGAAATGCACGGTATGAAGTTTGTGTTTGTGTGTAGTTTATTTGTGCACTGTTCAACTGCGAAGAACTTCGGTGTCTTGACGCGGGTTGACAATGCGACCAATATGTGAGAGATGTAAAGAGATAATGTGTTATTTGTAATGCAGACAAATGAATATGTAAGAAGCCGCTGCCGAGCTGCGAGGCTGTAAGAACGGTTGGAGAGAGAGAGCAGCGCAGTCGCTATCGGCAGCCTGACCATTACAGTTTTCCTGCCACTGAACCTTATGCTGCTCCCGACAATAATCTGACAAGACAAATTAAACATATAAAATTTTGATTTCTTAGTTAATTCCTAGTAGCCGATGAATTTCGATATTTTGACATTTGTGTTAATTCGCAAAAGATTATATTAAAACAACATTTCTTTTTCATTATAATCAACTTTCTTGGTCTATATTACTAATTTCGAGTTCGTTACATGGCATTTAGTTCGCGACCGAAAAATTATTCAAGAAAACAATGTAATGGGTTTTCCACTTTTACAGGGTATGACATAGTGTCATACTCAGGCTACTATGAGATTTACGCGTTAGATAGGAAATGGAAAAATAACTGTGTGTGTGTGTGCGCGAGGTAAATATATATAGTGTTTCCACCATGATTCACGTACAAATATAATAATGTAATTATAATATAATAATAGAATGCGGCCTGCTATTAAATGGGCATAAGCGAAAAAGCAAAATTCAATGTGATTTTATTAAATTTTCTTTTCGATATTGCTGAAGCCATTACTGATCGCAACTCAAGCCAATCACCTTGCTATCGTGTCGGACTATCCGGTCCCGAGACCTGAGAACTCAATCGAGTTCTCCGAGACAAGGGCCCCCGAGACGAACGCAACGAGAGTGGGAGTAATAATTAATAGAGACAGTGGATATGAACTTACCCTGCAACTCCGGGACGAAGGCCTTCTCCTGGGTGCGCGGGAATTAAACACTGTCACTACACTCAAGAGGTTTAGCACCAAAAAAAAAAAAAACTATATATACAAAAAAAAAAAAAAAAAAATCGATTGACGGTATCCTCTTTAGTTCCTACTAAAATCGGTCAGACATTAAATCTGCCCACACTAATATCAGCTTGTGCGCGACGGCGGCGGCACCGTTGAGATTATGTGCGGCGGTGGTGGCGCTGCTGCTGCTGTTGCTGCATGTGCGCGTCGGCACCGTTGAGGTTATGTGCGGCGGCGGCGGCGCTGATGCTGCATGTGCTGCAGATGCTGCTTGTGCGCGACGGCAGTGATCGAGCTGCGAACGTAGCCGAAATTGCCAGCCCAGCACAACTGTGGCGAAGAGGCCCTTTATTGATTAAACTTAGGACGAGTCGCGACTACGAAGGTTGCTGGTCCCGATGACTACTCCAACGAATAAGGGTGCATCTTTTCAGACGCGGCCTTTATATACTCAAATTTTGGCTCCCGGATGTGCGTGAAGTATGCCGCAGTTAATGAGCTTTTTTAATTACTGAGTTGCATTTTTGCCTCAATCTCAATTAAGTGCAAACCTGACCTTGCGAGCTAAATTGTGCGTGAGATGAGCTTTGCGTTCACATATTATGCGTTATGATTGGGCTTCTCGAGAATATTATCCATGCTTATCATCACTGACCATATAACACTAAGATGGTACAATTCATAAAACGAAAACGTCCACGAAATTTCTTAGCGAGATACACACAACGATCGGCTCACACGAACAGGTTCCGACAAGTTCGATCAAACAATGTGCGAACCTATACTGAGTTAATACCGTTCTGTACGTCGTCTATTTTAATTTATAATTTAGCTTTTTTTCCTTGCACCCCGACAAAAATAGCTTAAAACGAATCGATTACAAAAGTTAATATACATATACATAGTATTTAAAAAACCGACTGCTTGTCTTTCAATGGTTGTTTTTTTTTCTAATGGGAAACATTTCATTTGGAACTTTTGAAGCATATAATCAGAATTGTATATGTCGAATCGCTATTATGCGACACCAAAAAAAAAACAACATGTACCAATTTTGTCATCTCTATTGAATACTGTCATCTCTGTTAAATAAAATGTGAATACCATTTTTGTCTCATCCTTTTTATCTCCGTCTTCTGTTTATTGTAAGAGCGAGTTCAGCAGAGTTCTCTGTTTCGCGTAGCCTCGCCGTGACAACGTGTTAGAAAGAGAGAAAGAGAGCAATCGCGGCGAATTCGATCAGTTGCGTTTCAGACAATGCTTGGATGATGCAATATTGTGAAATAGGGCAGTAGTTGCTGAGCGTCAGAGAAGAGTGGTCACGAAATGTCACGGCTTGAAGTCCTTTTTCACGTAGTACTTAACAGTTGCATTAATTACAATATAATAACTGGTCGAGAAATATTAAGTCAGGGATTTAGTGCTACGATAACAAATGATGAAATCAAATTATGTAAGACTAAGTCTGTACATACCCTTTCTGCTTTGAAAAATAATGTCAATCTTGCTAATGTGGATACCGAATTGTGTGGTGCAGATAAAGAAAATTTGTAAGATATTTTAAATGAATTTTCAAAATCATTTATAGACGGATTTCCGAAAAGCCGCGTCACAACTGGCGAGTTAGAAATACGTTTAATTGACCCAATTAAAACTGTACACCGACGACCATACAGGCTTAGTATAGAAGAAAAAGAAATAGTGAGAAGTAAAATTAAGGAATTGCTATTATCCAATATAATTCGCCCCAGTAGTTCCCCATTTGCCAGTCCTATGCTACTCGTTAAAAAAAAAATGGATCAGATCGTCTTTGTATAGATTACCGCGAGCTAAATGCAAACACAGTTGCTGAAAAATATCCCTTGCCGCTAATTAGCGATCAAATATCTAGGCTACGTGGAGCAAGATTCTTTAGTTGTTTGGATATGGCCAGCGGGTTCCACCAGATCCCTATTAATCCAAATTCGGTTGAGCGTACAGCGTTTGTTACTCCAGAGGGCCAATACGAATTCCTAACTATGCCGTTTGGGTTAAAAAATGCTCCATCTGTATTTCAGCGGGCAATTATAAAAGCGTTAGGTGAGATTGCCTATTCTTACGTAATCGTCTATATGGACGACATCATGATTATTTCACAAACTAAAGAGGAAGCATTAACAAGGCTAAGAAAGGTTTTAAAAATGTTATCACGGGCTGGGTTTTCTTTCAATATTTCTAAATGCTCATTCCTTAAATCAAGCATTGAATATCTTGGGTTTCTTGTTAGTGAGGGTGAAATCCGACCAAATCCACGCAAAATACAAGCATTGGTCGCCTTACCCCCTCCACAGTCCGTGACCCAAGTAAGACAATTTATTGGCCTTGCCTCTTATTTTCGGCAATTTGTGTCAAAATTTTCAGAAATCATGAAACCATTATACTGTTTGACCTGCAAGAATAAAACATTTGAATGGAAACATGAACACGAGCAAATACGACAAAAAAATTATCAAAACATTAATAGATGAACCCGTTCTTATTATATTTGATCCTCAGTATCCCATTGAGCTGCATACTGATGCCAGTATGGATGGCTATGGCGCTATTCTACTCCATAAAATAGATAATAAACCTCGCGTTATCGAGTATTATAGCAAACAAACATCTCCTACGGAGTCACGATATCATTCATATGAGCTTGAAACTTTAGCTGTGTATAATTCCCTGAAACATTTTCGGCACTATTTACATGGCCGACTTTTCGTCGTATTGACTGACTGCAATTCGCTAAAAGCCACTCGTATTAAAGTTGAACTAACGCCAAGAGTGCACCGTTGGTGGGCATATATGCAGTCATTCGACTTTGACATTCAGTATAGGCCAGGTGCTAAAATGGCTCATGTTGATTTTTTTTCGCGTAATTTTGATTTTTTTTCCCATATGTAAGCCGGCTAAGACAATTGCTCATACAGGTATAGAAAAGAAGCATATCCTATTAGCTGAAATTACAGGTAACTGGCTTCTTGCTGAGCAACAAAAAGATTCAGAGATTTCAACTATTGCATCTAAAATTCAAAACAATGAACTCGAGGAGAATTTAGCAAGAAGTTATGAATTGCGCTCAAAGACTCTTTTCCGTAAAATTCAGCGAAACGGCAAAACTAGATGTCTTCCAGTTTTCCCTAGAGCTTTCAGATGGTCGGTAGTAAACCATGTGCATGAAGCAATCGTACACTTAGGATGGGAAAAAACGTTAGACAAAATGTACGAATTTTATTGGTTTGAGCATATGGCCAAGTACGTCCGTAAATTTGTAGACAATTGCATTACTTGTAAACTAACTAAACCTCCTTCGGGAAAGTTGCCAATCGAACTCCACCCAATACCCAAGGTAGAGATTCCATGGCACACGATCCATATGGATATTACGGGCAAATTAAGTGGCAAGAAGGATCAGAAGGAGTATATTATCGTACAAATAGACGCATTTACGAAATTTGTTTATTTGCACCACACGGTAAATATTAATAGTGAAAGCTGTATAGACGCTTTAAAATCAGCAATATCTATATTTGGAGTACCAACACGAATTATCGCAGATCTGGGTAGATGCTCATGTTTTAGTGATTTCTGTTCTATGCAAAAAAATCCAATTACATCTAGTTGCAACAGGAGCTAGTCGAGCAAATGGACAGGTGGAGCGCATTATGAGTGTGCTAAAACGTATGTTAACTGCCATTGAAAGTAGCCAGCGTTCTTGGCAAGATGCCTTAGGAGACATACAATTGTCTATAAATTGTACAACAAATCGAGTAACAAAAGCTAGTCCTCTCGAATTACTAATTGGAAAAGAAGCCAGACCTTTTAAAATGCATAAAAATGCATTGTATGATAAAGCTAGATTTGATAAGAACAAAGCTAAATTTAAAAATTTTAAGGTTGATGATTATGTTCTACTCAGAAATGAAGAGAGACACCAGACAAAATTAGACCAAAAATTTAAAGGTCCATTCCTGGTGACAGAGGTGCTAGAGGGAGATCGGTATGCTCTAAAGTCTTTGGTGAATAAGCGGACATATAAGTATGCGCATGAAGCTTTAAGGAGCATGCCTACAGAAGAGATTCCTAAGGAATTGGATATGTGTGATGTGTCTGAAAACGTTGAAAGAGACGTTAGAGATTCATTGGTGGATTCCAATGAGAGTGAAAACGTTGAAAGAGACGTTAGAGATTCATTGGTGGATTCCAATGAGAGTGAAAACGTTGAAAGAGACGTTAGAGATTCATTGGTGGATTCCAATGAGAGCGAAGACGTTGAAAGAGACGTCAGAGATTCATTGGTGGATTCCAATGAGAGTGAAAACGTTGAAAGAGACGTTAGAGATTCATTGGTGGATTCCAATGAGAGTGAAAACGTTGAAAGAGACGTTAGAGATTCATTGGTGGATTCCAATGAGAGCGAAGACGTTGAAAGAGACGTCAGAGATTCGTTGGTGGATTCAAATGAGTTAGAAGACACGCAAAGAGACGACACGAATCCGTTTGAGGACTCAGACGAATAATCTGCGTTGATGGATTTCAATGCGTTAGTTGGGACGCCAAACCCTTAGGTGAGCCACATGTCGAATTGCCAGTGCTAATAGGTACACGAGTTAATGTGTTGACTTATGTGATGTCTGGTGATCGGCATTGCGGTAAGCCGATGGGCTGTCCTGGTACCAAGTTGGCATATTTTTGGAATCCGCACTCAGTCTTTGTAGTATGGGTTTCCTTCTCACTTCTGTCAGTTAGGTTGGTCTGCATATTAATAATAATAATTGTAATGTATGAAAAGTTACGTTTAACTAATACTTTTGATTTATTTTGGATGGACTCTTTTCAGACTGAGTTACTTTAGTTTGAATTTCTTTGTTACACACGAGGACGTGTGATGGTCAGGAAGGCCGTGTCGAATCGCTATTATGCGACACCAAAAAAAACAACATGTACCAATTTTGTCATCTCTATTGAATACTGTCATCTCTGTTAAATAAAATGTGAATACCATTTTTGTCTCATCCTTATTATCTCCGTCTTCTGTTTATTGTAAGAGCGAGTTCAGCAGAGTTCTCTGTTTCGCGTAGCCTCGCCGTGACAACGTGTTAGAAAGAGAGAAAGAGAGCAATCGCGGCGAATTCGATCAGTTGCGTTTCAGACAATGCTTGGATGATGCAATATTGTGAAATAGGGCAGTAGTTGCTGAGCGTCAGAGAAGAGTGGTCACGAAATGTCACGGCCGAGGAAATGCACAACTCGCAGCAATTTTTCAGAGGCGGCTTTAATAATGGATAGCCACAACTCAACTCCGACATATACATAAAACTTCTAAGGAAAAAACTACTTAAAATTGCCATTATCAATATTATATTACGATTTAAAATGATAAACATAAATATCTGAATATTACACAACCAGGCTTATAAATAATTAATTATTTTATGTTTTCTAACTTTGCTCTCATTACTTAATTAATACATTTTTAATATAATATATTAGTAGTATATTTTTAATATCATATTTTGTGTACACCATCTTGATAAGTAGTCAGCGCTAAAAATTGATGCGCACCTCGCCCTGGATTTGTTTTTCAAAATAAAAGCTCAGCAGTAGCAACAGCACAAAGCTTAGAACGAAAGTTGGGCCATTGCGCAGTTCAAAATTTTACACGGTTGTCGCCCGAATGAATTTACTGCTCAATTGCTGCTCAACCGATGTGCTGTTAAAGTGATTGCCGATCGACAGAAAAAAAGCCTAAGTAACAGAGTGACAGCATGTCTGTTGCTGCCGACACTTTTTAAGTAGGAGAATGGAAATTTTTTTGAAATGTGAGGAAAATATGGACTTGAGAAACGACGAAAGACTATTTACTATTTGCTGATAGTTTTTCAAACCCTGTATATTTACATCCAAGTTCGAAATCGAAGGATTTTAATATAGTAATTTCCATACATTGAGTATATGGTGTTGATGCACTGAGACATATGTATATCGACACTAACCAAATAACATATAGATACCCCACTTCATATAAGCGTTTTGTTCACAAAAATTTCTTGCGAGCGGTCCCAGCAGAGGTTGAACGTCGTTACGAAGTGTCTCAGCAGAGCCGAAGGCAGCCGAACTCTTCGTTTCATTCTTACTTGGACTGCTGCTGAGAGAGCATGAATTGCGCAAGAATATACGCCTTTTAGAAGCGTAGACAACAATAACTAATGAGCGAGAAAACATGATAGAGATCGCATATCGCCATGCTACTCCCACTCTTGTCATTGGTGTTGTGAGCAACCCACCCCCGTTTCGTTTGCTTTCCTATGTAATTGATGATGTCCCACGATCTTTGTTTTGAGCTCGTGTGTATGCGTAGTTCGCTGTCCAGACAGGCAATAGACAAATACTTGCATAGCTATAATATTGTGCTAGAAATTGAGCAGCACGTCAGTGCTCATGAGTAGTCAAAGTGGTTCTTGAGGCCTAAGTACATAATTGTGGAATGCAACTGCGCTGCGGCAGAAGAGCAGCTGCATATATATACCTTATCTACTATGTTCGGGAGAGAGAGTCTTATGGGCATTGTTTTGAGGAGGTCTTTTACTTTAAAGACACCTTTTCGCACAATTTCGCTACTGTCTAAGGAATTCACAGCACTTCACTTTACTTGTTTTAAATCGCTTTATTTTTCGTCCGAACTCAATAGCTTCTTAACAATGTGTGTCCGAACGGAGCTGCAGTGGTAGGTCACAGAGTAAAAAGAGAGAGAGAGAGAGAGCGAGCTGCTGATAACATAACAAGCAGACTTCACTCTCACTTATGCTAGCTTTACATTAACATTGGACTTAACAACCGTCAGAGCCGGGGATGGTGCTTTCAACTCGACCAAGGCGCCATTGTAATGGAGGAAAGTTGTCATCCTTCAGGAGCACTATGGTGTTGATCGCCAGATTGGATTTCGCATATTGCCATTTGCCTCTCTCCTGTAACGCCAGAAAGTTTGTCGCATGTGTGAGACCTGCTGCCAGCTGTTCAGGCTGCCCATGTTCAGGTGAGTTATACATGGCTCGTCTATGCCTGCAAAGGAGGACCCATTAAGAAAATGCGCTGGAGTAAGCACATCCAGGTCCTCCGGGTTCTCTGAAATGGGACATAACGGACGTGAGTTTAGCATGGCCGAAATTTTACAAACCAACGTGCGCAGCTCGTGGAAGGAGAGCGTATGATTTCCGACCACTCGATGAAAGTGGTACTGCTGTAAAAGCAGCTTCCCATAATCCACCGAAGTGCTCCACCAAAAGCTCCTTCACCTCAAGCCTTATTTGACGCGCTTCCTCTATTGTATTACCACCAGATATTAGGTCGTCCACATAATAATCCCGGCGCACAATCTTAGCCGCGAGTGGCAGGTCATCTTCTTCATCATATGACAATTGGTGCATGGTGCGAATTGATAGGAAGGCTGCTGGTTTTGTCCCATAGCTCACAGTATTTAAAGCATATACCTGTATCTCCTCATTAGGGCTGCTACGCCAGAGAATTCACTGCAGTAGATGGTCGGGATGGGCCATTCGAACACAGCGATACATTTTGCAAATATCGCCGCACAGCGCAACTCTGAAAAGCGAAACCGTATTAATGTTTGGAATAGCCTTGGTTGTATGGATTTGGCGGAGCCGTCGAAAACGACACGTAATTTTGTCGTCGTGCTGTCAGATTTCAGAACACAGTGATGAGGCAAGAAGAATTGCGGCAGCTGATCTTTCCTGACGGTAGGAGTCATGTGCCCCAAGTCCAGATATTCTTGGAGAAATTTGGTATATTCCGCTCTTAGCTCCGGGTTTCTTGACAATTTTAACACCAGGGACTTAAAACGGCGTACAGCACGACCATAGGAACCACCAAGCTCCTTGACGCTCGTACTTATGGGCAATCTTACGGAATATTGACCCGATGGAAGTCGTAGATAATGTTCCTTAAACAGCTTCTCACAAGCGATGTCCCCCTGTGATTGCTTCGCATCCGATCCAAGGCAGCTATCCATCTCCCAAAAACGTTTGAGAGCCACAGACAATCCGTCCTGCTTCTCCTCGTCAATGCAGAGCGGCGCCTGAACCGCCAACGCAGTGCGCTTGCATGTATCTGAAGAGAGGCCTCCAGAAGCAATCCAGCCAAGACGCGTTTTCTGAAGAATAGGTAGCTGACACCCCATGCGTACTTGTCCTACACATAGCAGATCGAAGAATAACTCCGCGCCGATGAGTAAATCCACTCGCTGGCTCCTGTTAAAGTGAGGATCAGCCAGGTCCAAATTTTGCGGAATGTTCCAGTTGTCCCTGTTAATGTCAAAGTGAGGCTGCTGATCGGTGATGGAGTCAGTGACGATGCATGTCATGGAAGTAGCAAAGCTGCCATCACAGGATTGGATTCGCAACTCCAAAGCTTTATCAGCAGCTAGGGGTGCCTTTCCAATTCCAGAAATGACAGCATTGGAATACCATGTTCTGAGTCGCAGCTGCTTTGCGAGGCGCGAAGAAATGAAGTTCAGCTGCGATGCAGAGTCTAGCAGCGCACGGCAGGGTATCAACTCTCCAGATCGGCCTGTAGCTTGCACAATCGCGGTGGCCAGAAGCACATAATCGTTGCGAGACAATCCACGGGGATGATATGAAGATGTGGGAAGGGCAGTTGACAAGCATGCTGTCTCTGAGGAAATTGTTGCTGGAGCTGGAGCAGTGCCAGTGTCCAGATGCAGGAAGGTGTGGTGCTTTCTAGAGCAGAGCCTGCAATGCGATGACTTGCACTGTGCTTGGTTGTGGTCTGGACGAAGACAGTTGGTACAGAGCTTCAGTCTGATCGCTTCCTTCTGCCTAGATGCGGGAGGTAATGCTAAAAATGCCGGACACCTTGTCAGCGAATGATCCGTTGCATGGCATGTCCCGCAAGCCAAAGAAGCAGCAGGAGCACTTGGCGTTGAGGATACATACGCTCCTCGCTTGCTGACTTGAGGCGCAAATTGACTGCTGTTGGTCTTCACCACCTTGGAAATCTCAGGATTTTCCAGCATTCGGCTGCGTTTCTCCAGAAATGAAGCCATCAAAACGCCTCATAAGTAACTGTATGGCTGTTTTATAATTTTATTCGGATGGATCCAACGACCTGATGGTGTCCAGCGCCGAACCAGTCAAGCATGAGCGAAGATGCTGGAATTTTTCCACGTTCGATAGCTCCTCATTATTGCCAATGACTGTATTATACAGCGCGATGAAGTCCGGCCAGTCAACATAGGATCCTGAGAACGTCGGCAGCCTCAACTCGGGTAAACGCGTTGACCGCGACGTCGCCTTTGATGATCCAAGATCTCGTGCAATCATCGTTGAATTGGCTCCAAGGGGCTTCTGCCGTCCGGAAAGGCCTCGCATCAACTTTGCCTTTAAATCCATATAGGTGACCAGAAATTCCGTCCTTGCTAATGAGTTCATTTCGAGAAGGTTAATGCGCTCTAAGCTGTTCTGCGCACTTTCGAAATGAGACATCAGTAGCTCTACAGTATCAACGCGAACCGATAATTCCGATTCGTCAAATCGCGTAATCTCCTCGGAATCGCAAAATTTGTTCATTGCAACCAATTGCCTATGAACAGATTCTTCCTTCGCTTTAAAGAAAGCCATGTCATTCGATGGCTCAACACAGCTGATCGTTGCCGACGCGTCACCAGCATGCATTTTGCTTTACTATGTGTCAAACAAATGGAGCAAAGCAAATGAGAAGAAGGGCAATGACCGAGTGACCGTGAAAGTTGACTGGCGTCAAGTGCAGATGCGAGCTAAGCAGTCTAACTGTAAGCTGATTACCGTTCGTATTAGACAAGTACGCGAGTGTGTGTGCGCGTGCGTGAGAGTGAGTTTGTTTTTTTTTTTTTTTTTTTTTTTATATTCATTTATTGCCAGTATAAGTTAGAAACATAGTTTAGTTATATGTAAGCTTCTCGCCAATCCAAACGCACTAGTACACGATTAAGAGGTTAGGAGATTTGAGGAAGGAGCAGAGATAGTTACTGAGCACCACGATTCGCGGTACGGCCGTCAGGCAATGCTTCGCGAACCGATTGGTACTCAGTTAATCTCCTTAGCTCAGCCCTCTCCTACGGTTGTCGTCTAATCGCAGGGTCCGCATAACGTTTACTGCGAAATCGTCTACTGTGGCCCAAACCGCTTCAGAGTTCAGCATGCCCGGAACCAAGCTACGGAAGTTTGGTTGTTCGCCCAGTGCCAGCTCGATGCGCGCACGGAGGGATGAAAACCGAACGCAATCGAATAAAACATGTTCTGCGTCTTCTGTTGCATCAGGGCATGCAGGACAAGAGTCGTCGGTGTCGTGGCCGAATCTTTTCAGGTAGCTCCGGAAGCACCCGTGTCCTGTGAGGAGCTGCGTTAGGTAGAAGTTGACTTGACCATGTCTTCTGTGAATCCATGGGAGCAAACTTGGGATCAGCTTGTGGGTCCAGCGCCCTTTGGATGAATTCTCCCAACGTCTTTGCCAGCGGGTGATGGAGGAGATTCTAGCATCCTGAATGCTCGTTCCTGAACGATGCTCTAATGATCTCGCACCCAAGTTCATCCATGCAGCTTCCGCTTCAAAAACCAGCTCTTCGATTGGGAGGATGACGGACTTAACAACGCTGGCCAGAAGAAGACGAGTATGTTGTCTGGGACCTCTTACATTTAACAGAAGTCTGCTTAGGGCAACAACGGTCGAGCTTGCCTTTTTATGGACTGACTGCAAGTGCTCCTTGAAACAAAGTCTCGTGTCCAGCATCACTCCCAGGTATTTGATCGCCCTGGACGAGCTGATAGTGGTACTACCAACTGTCACCTTGGCTGTCTCGATCTTCTTCCTGCTACTGATTAACACCGCCTCCGTTTTTTCCTCCGCTAGTTGAAGCCCAGCTTCGGACAGCCAGTTATGGGCAGCAGCGATGGCGGCGCTGCACCTACATTCCGTCTCTGACAGAGTTTTGCCGACAGTAATAAGCGCAACGTCATCAGCGAATCCGATCATGTGGACACCGGTTGGGAGTGGAACTCTTAGTATGCCGTCGTACATTATGTTCCAAAGTAGGGGGCCTAGCACAGAGTCCTGTGGGACACCCGCTCGCTTTCCATTGGAGGTGTTGTAGCAGAGTATTCTGTTTGAAAAGTAACTCTTGCATAGCTGTTGGAGGTAGAGGGGAATTCCAAAGTATTCGAGTGCATGGAGTATCCTATCCCATCTTGCGCAATTGAATGCGTTCTTTACGTCGAGGGTGACCACAAGGCAATACTCCTTGGAGCCCCCTTTCCATCTGGTGCCTCGTATAGCCTCCTCCGCGATCTCTTTCACTCTCTGTAAAGCGTCAACTGCTGACCTCGCTTTGCGGAACCCAAATTGGTTTGAGGACAGGTCTCCAGCTCTCTTTAAGGCTTCATCAATCCGTGTACAGATTATCTTTTCGAACACTTTGCCTAGTCCGTCCAAGAGGCATATAGGTCGGAAGGCAGAAGGATCGTCTGTGGATCTGCCCGGCTTCGGGAGAAGTAGCAGATTTTGGATCTTCCAGATGTTAGGGAACGTTTGTTCAATTAGGCATTTATTGAACAACTCAGCGAAGAATTCGGGATGCAAAGCAAGAGAAGTTTTGATGGCGCAGTTGGGGATGCCATCAGGACCCGGTGCACAGTTATTCTTCAGGTTTCTTCCAATTATGCTTATTTCCTCGGGTGAAACTCTACTAAAGCCTGCGAGAGTATTCGACTGCCTTGGTGGATGAGAAGGTAGTGCCGCGAAAGGGTCAGGGTGTAGTGGGAAGAGGATTTCCACAATCATCCTGACCTCTGCCTCTTCGGTGGGCGAATTGAGATTCCCAGCGTCAACTCGTTTGACGATAGTCTTATAGGCTTTGCCCCAGGGATCACTGTCCGCAGAGTCGCAAAGCTCAAGGTAACAAGCTCTCTTACTCTCTCGAATCTGCAGTTTTAGGTCTCTCCTTGCTGCCTGATACTCATGTTGTCTCTCGCTGAAGTTGGCTGTCCCACCAGATCTCTGATATCGTCTTCTAGCCTGAAGGCAACGTTGGCGTGCCGCTGCAATAGAGTCATTCCACCAGTATGCAGGCGCTTTACGGTTCTGGAACAGGCTCCTGGAAGACATGCTCATGTCGCACGCAGTGGCAATCTGAGAGATGGCTGCACTGGCGCACGAATCGGCGTCGCCCGTTATCAATTCCAGCCGCAGAGCTTCTGCAAAGGCCGTACTCCTAAAGGTATTCACCCTGAACTGCTTTCCTATTGTAGGAGCAATCCGACCAGTAGACGCTCCACTGCCAATCTTACATAGGATTGCAGAGTGGTCGCTTCCCGTGTAGCCTTCCGATATTGACCATTCAATGCACCTAGCAAGTGATGCTGAGGCCAACGTTAGGTCAATGATGGAACCCGCTCCAGCTCGGCTAAAAGTTTGCGTATTGCCTTGGTTCAGGAGGTGAATGTCCAGCGTTGCGAATATTTCAAGTAGAGCATGCCCTCTTGCATTGGTCCTGGGGCAACCCCACTCTCTCGCCCAAGCATTAAAGTCGCCTGCAATTATGATTGGGTGAAGATCCCTGGCATCTTCAGCTATGCTCTCCAGAATATTTGTGAATGCCGGCAGCTGAAGGCTGGGAGCCAGGTAACAGCTATATATGTACACATTATTCATTTTTGCCCTTACAAATCCTTCGCCACTCCTAATGTCAGATAGCAACATTGGCGATCCTCCACATGCCCATAGCGCTGCTTTACCCGTAGAATCCATGGCCCAAGTTCGTGGACACCGCGATTCCGGACGGTGTGGCTCGCTGAGTACAGCTATGTCGGACTTATGTTCGAGGACCGATTGGCTCAGAAGTGCTTGAGCAGTAATGCAGTGGTTAAGATTGATTTGGTACAACCTTAACATTTCAACGATTTAAGTGCTACGCGGTAGGCCGGGCACCGGGAACTCCCAAGTGAGTGGCCAGTGTCCTTCAGCCCCTTTCTTGCACAAAGACAGCAGCGAGGTAATTTGTTGCACTGCTTTGAGAAGTGCCCGTTTTCTCCGCACTTAAAGCATACGCCACGCTCATCGATGGGGCTCGTACATTTTAGTGAGATGTGCCCATACTCATTACATTTGAAGCAGCGTATAGGACGCACCTCATATTGAATAGTGCACACACACCACCCAATCCGTAACTTGCCCATTGCGACAAGTTTGTCTGCCGTAGCAGCAGGAAGAAGTAGGCCTGCCGTTTGTGAACCATCCCTGAGGGTTCTCATGGACCTGATCGAGTCCAAGGTCAGTTCCTCACCAGCCAGGGCCTCATTTAATGTTGAAATGACCTCCTCTTTTGTGCATATTCCGTCCAGGTGGCGGATGCTGACTTCAGTCTTTTGAGTCAAGGCGCGAACGGTTGCTCTGTTGCCTAGGGCTTTGCCAAGCGCCAACTGCAGTTCCGGAGTTGAATGGACAGTATTCTTCTTAAGGCTTACGAGCAAGTCACCCTTCAAGGTTTTCCTAAAACCAGTTACGTCACCGCTGATATTCTTAAGAGAAGAGTCCGTTTTCACAGCACGAAGCATGTCTGCGTAGCTACAGCCGTCGGCGCTTGTGATCGTTATCGCATCCGTGCGGCTTTTCCTTGAACCTTTTAAGTTAGTCGTCCGTTCCACAGTTTTTGGGGAAGACGCTGCTTTTGAGAGGCTGCACTTAGACTTCTCCTCTACCTGTTTCTGCAGCGAAACAAGGAGACCCAGGTCTCGGTGGACATCCTTTGTCACATGCCGCTGCCCTTTCGTCACCAGAAGGTCGAATAGGTTATTTATTAAAAACCCCATTTCGGTCAGCGGGTCGTCGGAGAGGTATTCTGGGCCCGGAGATGCACCGGCTACCCCTGTCGTCTGCTCAAAAGCAGCTACCAGTTTGGGTGAAGATGCCTTCACTTCTTGCATAATGTTGGACCTCGTTGGGATGACAACGGACAGTAGTCCAACAGCACTAGGGCCTGCTAGATGGGAATCTAGTGATGGTCCTGGACCTTTCCCGGAAGTAGTTATTGGAGGGGTGTCCTGGGTATTGTTGGGCGTTTCCCGAACACCCGCTCTTCTTCAGCCATCGCAAAGAGACCACCGTGAGGCTCTTGTGCTCCACTAGGTGTCCCACGAAGGCCGGAGATTTCCCTCCGACTACGACTTGATGGGAGTTATACCGCTCCGCCTCAGTCACCAGAGCCCCGTTAAGAGCACCACTTGAGTGGAGGGGTTGGAGATCGGCCGGATCCGTGACCTTATGCTCACTAGTCGACCACAAGAACCAGACAGTTTTCTCACTTCGAGTACTAATAACTCGGCGATCCTGGAAGTATGCTGCAGAAATTACCGATATCTGCGTCTAGGGCTGCAGAGTACGATAGTACTGCAATCGGTATCCGCCACACCTGTAAGCTGTAATCAGCTGTAAAGTTTGCTTTGCTGATCCCTGGTATCTTGCAGAAGAGAAAAATAATTTCTCTAAGCACCAGGAATTATACAAACAACAAACCCACTCACTACAGTTACAATTCGCAAATCGCACTAATACATAAGTGACTCCTGAACGACAGAAAGCCAAGGAATTTTGGTTAAACTTGATTTCCTTATCGCACGTGAGTAATAACTCTTCAACACGAAATGAAATGATGTCTATGCACTTCCAGGCAGACGCACACCGCGTACCAACCTACAGAACTCGGTGGTAAATCGCAAAAAACACCAATTATTAGAGCTACTCAAAAAAACGTCCATCTACTTTCACTTCACTTCTCACTCCACCAAGTTGAGTTTGTGAGTATGTGTGTGTGTGGCGAAAGAAATGCACAGCACAGCAGGCGATGCACAATTCGGCGGGGAAGATGTGTTAGCTTTAGTCGTGCTAAACAGCTAGTTGATATGTATATTATAGCTGACTTTTGTATAATATGACATAAAACTTTCCCTTTATTGCCAGTGTCACCAAGCACAGTATCACAACCGATATATCACGCGACGAAAAAATTTCGAATTATTACGATTTGTGAATTATAAGATCACGTCGGGGTCACCAATGTTTTGAGGAGGTCTTTTACTTTAAAGACACCTTTTCGCATAATTTCGCTACTGTCTAAGTAATTCACAGCACTTCACTTTACTTGTTTTAAATCGCTTTATTTTTCGTCCGAACTCAATCGCTTCTTAACAATGTGTGTCCGAACGGAGCTGCAGTGGTAGGTCACAGAGTAAAAAGAGAGAGAGAGAGAGAGAGCGAGCTGCTGATAACATAATAAGCAGACTTCACTCTCACTTATGCTAGCTTTACATTAACATTGGACTTAACGACCGTCAGAGCCGGGGATGGTGCTTTCAACTCGACCAAGGCGCCATTGTAACGGAGGAAAGTTGTCATCCTTCAGGAGCACTATGGTGTTGATCGCCAGATTGGATTTCGCATATTGCCATTTGCCTCTCTCCTGTAACGCCAGAAAGTTTGTCGCATGTGTGAGACCCGCTGCCAGCTGTTCAGGCTGCCCATGTTCAGGTGAGTTATACATGGCTCGTCTATGCCTGCAAAGGAGGACCCATTAAGAAAATGCGCTGGAGTAAGCACATCCAGGTCCTCCGGGTTCTCTGAAATGGGACATAACGGACGTGAGTTTAGCATGGCCGAAATTTTACAAACCAACGTGCGCAGCTCGTGGAAGGAGAGCGTATGATTTCCGACCACTCGATGAAAGTGGTACTGCTGTAAAAGCAGCTTCCCATAATCCACCGAAGTGCGGGGAACGCGGTGGAATGAATTTCCAACCAAACGCATGCATTTGGTATGATGCGTCGGGCTCTAGAGTATATCGCGGAAACTTCAGGAGAGGGACCGCTGACATTTGAGATATATGCTCGAGCCATGAAGAATGTTAGACGAACCAGCAAGTTGTCCGAGGTGGTGTCCCAAACCAATCCTAACGCCTTGGTGATGTCAGTGCCATCGGTGAACTTCACGAGCTTCTCTTGATTCTCTGATGATTCTCCATCTAGAGCCGCCGGCTCGTTAGAGCACCATTTTCGCAATGGAAAATGGCCTCTACGCAAAAGCTCCTTCACCTCAAGCCTTATTTGACGCGCTTCCTCTATTGTATTACCACCAGATATTAGGTCGTCCACATAATAATCCCGGCGCACAATCTTAGCCGCGAGTGGCAGGTCATCTTCTTCATCATATGACAATTGGTGCATGGTGCGAATTGATAGGAAGGCTGCTGGTTTTGTCCCATAGCTCACAGTATTTAAAGCATATACCTGTATCTCCTCATTAGGGCTGCTACGCCAGAGAATTCACTGCAGTAGATGGTCGGGATGGGCCATTCGAACACAGCGATACATTTTGCAAATATCGCCGCACAGCGCAACTCTGAAAAGCGAAACCGTATTAATGTTTGGAATAGCCTTGGTTGTGTGGAATTGGCGGAGCCGTCGAAAACGACACGTAATTTTGTCGTCGTGCTGTCAGATTTCAGAACACAGTGATGAGGCAAGAAGAATTGCGGCAGCTGATCTTTCCTGACGGTAGGAGTCATGTGCCCCAAGTCCAGATATTCTTGGAGAAATTTGGTATATTCCGCTCTTAGCTCCGGGTTTCTTGACAATTTTAACTCCAGGGACTTAAAACGGCGTAGAGCACGACCATAGGAACCACCAAGCTCCTTGACGCTCGTACTTATGGGCAATCTTACGGAATATTGACCCGATGGAAGTCGTAGATAATGTTTGAGAGCCACAGACAATCCGTCCTGCTTCTCCTCGTCAATGCAGAGCGGCGCCTGAACCGCCAATGCAGTGCCCTTGCATGTATCTGAAGAGAGGCCTCCAGAAGCAATCCAGCCAAGACGCGATTTTTGAAGAATAGGTAGCTGACACCCCATGCGTACTTGTCCTACACATAGCAGATCGAAGAATAACTCCGAGCCGATGAGTAAATCCACTCGCTGGCTCCTGTTAAAATGAGGATCAGCCAGGTCCAAATTTCGCGGAATGTTCCAGTTGTCCCTGTTAATGTCAAAGTGAGGCTGCTGATCGGTGATGGAGTCAGTGACGATGCATGTCATGGAAGTAGCAAAGCTGCCATCACAGGATTGGATTCGCAACTCCAAAGCTTTATCAGCAGCTAGGGGTGCCTTTCCAATTCCAGAAATGACAGCATTGGAATGCCATGTTCTGAGTCGCAGCTGCTTTGCGAGGCGCGAAGAAATGAAGTTCAGCTGCGATGCAGAGTCTAGCAGCGCACGGCAGGGTATCAACTCTCCAGATCGGCCTGTAGCTTGAACAATCGAGGTGGCCAGAAGCACATAATCGTTGCGAGACAATCCACGGGGATGATATGAAGATGTGGGAAGGGCAGTTGACAAGCATGCTGTCTCTGAGGAAATTGTTGCTGGAGCTGGAGCAGTGCCAGTGTCCAGATGCAGGAAGGTGTGGTGCTTTCTAGAGCAGAGCCTGCAATGCGATGACTTGCACTGTGCTTGGTTGTGGTCTGGACGAAGACAGTTGGTACAGAGCTTCAGTCTGATCGCTTCGTTCTGCCTAGATGCGGGAGGTAATGCTAAAAATGCCGGACACCTTGTCAGCGAATGATCCGTTGCATGGCATGTCCCGCAAGCCAAAGAAGCAGCAGGAGCACTTGGCGTTGAGGATACATACGCTCCTCGCTTGCTGACTTGAGGCGCAAATTGACTGCTGTTGGTCTTCACCACCTTGGAAATCTCCAGATTTTCCAGCATTCGGCTGCGTTTCTCCAAAAAATGAAGCCATGTCACTCAAGCTAGGCAACTGATCACTCTGTATTTTTTCCTCCCATTTCTCCTGCGCTTGAACGCCCAGCTTTGACGTCACCAAATGCACTAGCAAACCCTCCGCAATTTGCTCGCTGCTGGCCATAGATCGGAGTGCGCGTAAGTGCGAATTGAGTTTGTCGCTTAATTCCCGTAAGCTGCTTGCAACACCCTTTTCCACACATCGAAGCCCGAAGTTTGCTCGAACATGTGCCTGGAAATGAAGAAGCTTATTATCAAAACGCCTCATAAGTAACTGTATGGCTGTTTTATAATTTTATTCGGATGGATCCAACGACCTGATGGTGTCCAGCGCCGAACCAGTCAAGCATGAGCGAAGATGCTGGAATTTTTCCACGTTCGATAGCTCCTCATTATTGCCAATGACTGTATTATACAGCGCGATGAAGTCCGGCCAGTCAACATAGGATCCTGAGAACGTCGGCAGCCTCAACTCGGGTAAACGCGTTGACCGCGACGTCGCCTTTGATGATCCAAGATGTCGGGCAATCATCGTTGAATTGGCTCCAAGGGGCTTCTGCCGTCCGGAAAGGCCTCGCATCAACTTTGCCTTTAAATCCATATAGGTGACCAGAAATTCCGTCCTTGCTAATGAGTTCATTTCGAGAAGGTTAATGCGCTCTAAGCTGTTCTGCGCACTTTCGAAATGAGACATCAGTAGCTCTACAGAATCAACGCGAACCGATAATTCCGATTCGTCAAATCGCGTAAACTCCTCGGAATCGCAAAATTTGTTCATTGCAACCAATTGCCTATGAACAGATTCTTCCTTCGCTTTAAAGAAAGCCATGTCATTCGATGGCTCAACACAGCTGATCGTTGCCGACGCGTCACCAGCATGCATTTTGCTTTACTATGTGTCAAACAAATGGAGCAAAGCAAATGAGAAGAAGGGCAATGACCGACTTAAAATTTAGAGCATTCTGCTTCCAACAGGCATATATATATTGCACGCGGTCAGCGCGGGAATGCTGACTTAGCGTGAATGCTGTCTTAGCGTTAAGCATAAGTGAGTGATCATATTTCACGTCCAATTGAGTTCGTTCATTTATGTAGTGCAACAAAGTGTTGCTGTTTACTTATTGGTACAGTGTACCCTCGATATATGCACATACTACACCTCCCTTCTTTTGGAAAATAACGAAATTAAATGAAGTTATTTTCCATATTTAATCGCGCAGATTGTATACGGCGAATATACTTGATCACGCCACTGTCAACTCGAGACCGACTGCAATGCTCTACCGAAAATGCTACAACGAACATACTTGTATCTCTGTCTCTCGCAGTGGCTCAACCATACACGCACAACAATCGTAGTGCGCATCTCTCTCTCAAACCTCTAACCTCACGCAACATCTCTCGCTCTGGTTCGCATCGAACTATCCTGACCATCTGGCGAATAGACGGAAGAAAATGTACTAACAAACAACAGTTAGAGTTAGTTAGAGATGAGAATTGTTATTTGGTACACGCATTTGATTTAATTCTTTTACACTGACCACCATAATTTAAGATCCGACACGGTCATTCTGACAATTACACGTCCTCGTGTACAGTAATCTTAATATTTCGACTATGACTTATAAATCCATGATTATAACTTGTGTTTTCTTTTACTCATCAATTTCAGATACCATTTATTTATTCGATATATTATCTTACGCTTAACATTTTTCTCTTATTTAATAATCTTTCATTATTTTACATTTTACACAACATTATAAACAAATTTCAATTCTTAATCTCATTGCATAATCAAATTCATTTTAACATTTAATTCATTCCATTTGCTTCTCAAAATTCGACTCTAGTTATCGTCACTATGATTTCATTTTGATTAAGGGCATAGTCCCGTCAAGAGCGCCACACGCCTTGTTCCAACATTCGTCTTTCACTTGTGCTTGCCCAATGACGTAGATAGCTTAAATCTCAAAGCCATATCTTTCACTTATACATTTCAATCAAATATTGTCATATATCAACCATACATTAACTTTGCATCCTCCTGGTTATTTCCATTCGAATTCTCAAACATATCCGCCATTCTCAAACATTTTCTTGTCGAAGTCTATTGTAAATTCATTTCAGCCGTTCCGTACTCGATATGGACATTTCGTTTTCACATAACATATCCTCTCACACGGATATATTATAACCATTTCAACAAGTCTCAGGCGGGCACTCAAATTCACTCGGAACATAACTATCTGGCATCTTTCTCAAATCTTCATGACAATATTTATAAGTTCTCTTATTATGCAGTGACTTCAAGATATATCTATCTCCTTCTAGAACTTCACTAACCAAAAATAGTCCTTTAAACTTCACATCCAATTTAGTTTGATGCCGTTCTTCATTTTTCAGTAGAACACAATCTCCTCTCTCTAGCATTAACTTTATCTACCTCCATCTTTGTATCATACTGTGGAATCAAACCCAAAGGACGAGCCTCCTTGCCGACAAGCAACTCCAGGGGAATTGCCTTGGTTGTACTACTAACTGTGCAATTCAAGGCAAGTTGTACCTCACCCAGAGCATCCTGCCAAGATTGGTGACCCGATTCAACCGCTGATAGTAGATTCTTAAGGGTACTCATCACACGTTCAACTTGACCGTTTGCACGGCTTCCTCCTGTAGGTATAAGATGAAGCTTAATTTTCTGTGATGTACAAAATTCTGAGAATTTCCCACTAGTAAAACATCTACCCTGACCAGCTATTATACGCTGCGGTATTCCGAACAAAGAAATATATGATTTCATTGCTTGAATACAACTGTCAAAATCTAATCTTAAAGTATGAAACAAATAAACAAAACTTTGTTAAGGCATCAATTTGTACTATCACGTATTCCTTAAGATCATTCTTTCCACTTAATTTTCCAGTAATATCGATATGCACCGTGTGCCATGGTACATTCACTTTTGGAATTGGATGTAAATCGGCTTGTATCTTCCCAGATGAACCCTTAACAGTTTTACATGTAATGCAGCTATCGACAAACTTCCTAACATATTTATTCCTAACATAATGATATCAGTAATATCAGAATCCTGGCGCTGTTCAGCAGCAAGCCAGTCACTTGAGATTTCTGCCAAATTTACACGCTTTTCAGGGACAAAAGACTTTTCAACTTTGGTGGCTTCCTGAACGTTATTTCTCGATAAAAAATCCACATGCGCCAAGCGCTTTCCTTCTCTATATTCAATTGTGAAATCAAACGCCTGCATATACGCCCACCAACGATGTACTCTTGGTGTCAGATCGATCTTTGTTCGCGATGATTAAAGAGAATTACAATCAGTATACACTACAAACGTACGACCAACTAAATAATGACGGATCTGTTTAACGGATTCTACCACTGCCAAGGTTTCTAATTCGTATGAAGTGTATTTAGACTCTGCAGGGGAAGTAGTTTTACGAAAATACTCTATTACATGAGGGCTACCATTAATTCGATGCATTAAAATTGCACCATAACCGAAAGAGCTTGCATCTGTGTGTAACTCTATTGGATGTTGTGGATCGAAAATAACATGTACAGGCTCATTTATAAGGACAGCAATAATATTTTTTTAATATCTTCTAACTCGTTATTCCAATTAAACACAATTTTAGTCGAAGTTAAGGAATATATCGGTTTCATAGTCTGTGAGAACCGAGGCATGAATTTTCGAAAATAAGACGCAGTCCTATAAACTGTCTTACGCCACGAACTGATTGCGTTGGTGGCAAGATTTTTTCGCGGATTAGGCCTTAACTCTCCAGCTCGTACCTCATACCCCAAGTATTTTACAGTAGTTTTTAAGAATCCACATTTTGCTATGTTAAAAGAGAATCCCGTTGCAGTCAATACATCCAACACAATCCTCAATCTTTCCATACCTAATTCTATGGTAGGTGACACCACCATTATATCGTCCATATAGACTATTACATAAGAATATGCAAGATTTCCCAATGCGTTTATAATGGCTCGCTGGAAAACAGACGGGGCGTTCTTGAGGCCAAAAGGCATTGTCAGATACTCATAGTGCCCATCAGGTGTAACAAACGCGGTATATTCCACAGAATCGGGATGAATGGGTATCTGATGGTATCCACTAGCAATATCCAGACAAGTAAAATATTTTGCACCCGCAAGTCTAGCAATCTGGTCGTTGATGAGTGGTAAGGGATATCTGTCAGAAACAGTATTGCTGTTCAGTTCACGATAGTCAACACAAAGTCTATCGGATCCATTCTTTTTTTTAACCAAGAGTATAGGGCTAGCATAGGGAGAACAACTAGGTCGAATACTGTTACAGTTTAACAATTCTGTTATCCTTTCACGTACAATCTGTTTTTCATATGGACTCAAACGATATGGACGCCGCTGCACAGTTTTGTTTGGATTAATTAATCTAATAGTCATTTCACCCGTATTAACCCTTGTGCAAGGGATTCCATCAATAAATGCAGCTGAATAGTCGTTAATTAATTTAATTAAGTTTTCGTTGTCATTACCAATCAATTCAGTATCCACATTAAGTAGCAAGGCAGATGGCTCAGATACTTTACAAACATTTACAGATTTAGACTTAACGAATTCAAATTTATCAGGTGTCAAGATGATTTCGTATCCTTGACTAAGGATTTCCCTACCAATCACAATATCATTTGTGAGATGTTTATCTGCTATGACGTGAAAAAGTCATTTCACCCGTATTAACCCTTGTGCAAGGGATTCCATCAATAAATGCAGCTGAATAGTCGTTAATTAATTTAATTAAGTTTTCGTTGTCATTACCAATCAATTCAGTATCCACATTAAGTAGCAAGGCAGATGGCTCAGATACTTTACAAACATTTACAGATTTAGACTTAACGAATTCAAATTTATCAGGTGTCAAGATGATTTCGTATCCTTGACTAAGGATTTCCCTACCAATCACAATATCATTTGTGAGATGTTTATCTGCTATGACGTGAAAAAGTATTTCTAAAATATTTCCATTAATAATACATTTAGATAGTTTTTGTAACTTGCTGGAAATGCCAGCGTCGCCAATACCTCGTATTATGACAATATTATTAATAAGTTTGCCATCAAATTTATCGGCAACACTACTTCGAATAAGCGAGCATTCCAGAGTCAAAACAAATAGGAAAGATCTCGCCTTGGTGTGTCAAAACTCCTTTTGGCTCAGCCACAAAACATTGATTACATTTCTTCTCAGTAACTGCTCCAGATTTAGCTGCATTGTTCGTGCACCGATTCGCAAGATGCCCAAGTTCTCCACACCGGTAACAGGTCACATTCTGTAAATCGCGATGCCGTTTATTCTTCGATCCAGACCACATTATGGAGAATGTTGACTCTGGTTAACTCTGATACAGCGATTTTGATCGGTGTGAATTGGGTCAACATGTTGGGGAGCGTTGACTCCAATTACTTGAAACGTCTGCTGACTGCAACGACTTCCGGTCAAATTCTAATTCAGCGGTTTTGACCGGAGTGAATTGTGTCAACATTCTGGAGAATGTTGACTCTGGTTAACTTATATAAGTGTGTATGTGTATTTAATATTAATGAATTAAAATGATTGATGATATTGAGTTTTAAGGAAAAAAGGGAAAAAATATATTTATTTTCTAATTATTAAAATTTAAATATAATAATGTCTTTATTATCTTTTTTCTCTTTTTGGCTGATCAGACCGTTTTTTGGGTTTTCGTTATTAGATGTTTGGCAATGACTGCCTTGTTTTTAATTCTATTTTTGCTTTTTTAGTCTATCTTTATGCATTATCTGTTGTTTCTTATTTCGCACTTTAATTGTTATGTTATCATTTAATCCTATATCTAATACGTCATAAGGACCTTCGTATCTATTGTCCAACTTATGACCTGTTTCGTTTTACTTGTAGTTTTAGATCTTTTAAATTTTTGTCATATTCAAACTTTCTATCGGCCTTTGCCTTTTCTAACATAAGTTTAGCTCTTTTATATGCTATCTCTTATCTAAATCTTACTTCTCTAGCGTAATCATCTATATTATAAACTGGTTCTATTTTTTCTAACTTTTAAAATCTATGAACTGTTTTGGCAATCTTCCAAATACTAGTTCGTATGGACAATAATTATGCGCTATCGATGGTGTAGTGTTGAAACAATATGTAAAATATTGAATCCAAGTATCCCAGTCGGTTTTGTCGACCGATATGTATGAACGTACATATGGAAGTGGTCCAATTGTATCTATGTATTATTACTATATCAAATGCTATTGCTGGCGTTGGTGTTACTGTTAAGCGGCCCATCCACAGGCGAGCATGTTGGCCGAGCATGTTGTGCTCGACGAAATTTTCCTCGTTAGTGGTAGTGCTCGCGTACAAATTTCGTGTTCGTCGAGCCGCTCGCACAAGATAGAAATGATTCTATCTTGCCTGTGTTCGCGACAACATGCTCGACAATGGATGGCAATGCTCGCACGAACATCACTTCAACCAAACATTTGAAGTGAAAACACGTGCTAGCGAGCGCTGCTAAAAATGTCTAAACAATTTATGAAAGAGTTTATATATATATTATATATATTATTTATATATTATTTATATACTAATATATTTTTGAAGCAAAAATTAATTGAAAAAAAGTGCAATTACAGTGGCGCCGTCGTCTTCCGGTGCCATGTTGACGCCTCAAAATTTTCCAGCAAATGATGTTCGCGAGCATGTTCGCACTAGTTGGTGGACAAGAAAATTTTGGCTCGACAACATGCTCGGCCAACATGCTCGCCTGTGGATGGGCCGCTTTAATGGTGTGTTGGTATGTGTTGTTGTTTTGACTTGTTGGCATTTCAAACAAGTCTTTACATACTTAGCTATCGTCTTTGTCATTTGGGGCCAATAATAAAATCTTTTGATTTTTAACTGGGTTCGCGCGATACCAGTATGGCCTCCTTCTATAGGATTGTCGTGGAACTTCGTCAAAATTTCCTTAATTTGAGATTCATTATTTTTTTCTATGATTATCACCTTTTGTAGAATAGCTAGTTCTACTTTTTCGAGTACTCGGTTGCCCTTTATTTTAAATTCATTTAGTGATACAAATTCAAATATTTGTTCACTTGGTGATATACGCATTTTTATTATTTTATGCATTCCGGCTTTAGAAATAAGCCTTTGAAAGAATTGATTTAGATCAAATGTTTCATTAGAATACAGGTCATTAACATTAAAGCGCGAAACAATTGTTTTCCTCATTTTAATAAACACTTGTGTTTATCTATTTTGATTAAAACATGTTTCCTTGTGCCATTATTGTTGACAACTTCATAGACTTTGGGCTTTTCTATAATTTGCTCATTTTTATTTTTTATTTCGACTTTTGATTTATGTTTGCTTGAATTTTCATATTCCGTTTTTGATCTAGTTGTCACTTTTAAGTCTTCTTATTAATTGTTTTTAATTCTTAAATTGTTATGCGTGACAAGGCGTCCGCAATATGGTTCTCTTTCTCCTTAAAATATTCTACTGTAAAGTCATACTCTTCTAAATCCAGCCTCATGCGAGTGAGTTTGGAACTTGGATTTTTCATAGAGAATAGATATGACAATGGTCTATGATCGCTTTTTACCATGAATTGCTTGCCATATATGTATGGTCGAAAATGATTTATGGCCCAATGAATGGCCGCTAATTCTTGTTCTGTAGTGGACTTATTACTTTCACCTTTAGTGAACATTCTTGAAGCGTATGCCACTGGAAGCTGTTGACCATTGTGGTCTTGTGTAAGTACCGCTTCGGATGACTCTTTACTAGCATCGGTTGTTATGCAAAATTCTTTGCTGATATCTGCGATATGCTGCAATATTGTTGGTTTCCTTAATTCTTTTTTTAATATTCGAAAGAATTATTGCATTCTGCTGTCCATTCGAATTGAACATTCTTTTTACAAATCCTAGTTAAGTGGCGTGAGTGATTAGAAAAATTTTTAATGAATCGTCTGTAATAATTACAGAAGGCTACGAAACGTCTAGCACTGTCTGCATCTGTTGGTAAAGGATATTTTTCTACAACTTTATATTTATATTAATATTATGTGACTTCTTTCATAAAGATAGAACATTTCTCAGGATGTAGTTTTAGATTATGTTGTCTACATAGCTCGAATACATTTGTTAAATTTTTGAGCATATGTTTTTCTGAACAACCTATTACTTCAAAATCATCCATATATAGAAATGCTTGCGATGGTTCAAGACCAGCGAATACAATTGTCATCATACGTTGGAAAGAGTTTGGTGCTACTTTCAGTCCGTATGGTAGTCGCGTGAAGCGATATGAGCCGTTGTTGGCTGTTGAAAATTATGTTATATCTCTATACTTTTTTTCTAGTCCTATCTGGTGGAATCCAGACATTAGGTCGACACACGAAAAATATTTTGCTCTTCCTAATTGATCAAGAATATCTTCTATTCTTGTTAGAGTAAATTTTTCTGATAATAGTTTTTAATTTATTTGACGATAGTCTACTGCTAATCGGCATCTTTTTTCCGTTGAATTCGGAAGTGGTTTTTTCTGAACCAAAAGTAATGGACTATTATATTCGGACATTGACGGTTGAACAATTCCATAATCTATTAGCGTCTAGCGATTTCTGGTTTTTGGCTATCTGCCATACGATAGTTTTCTTATATATACCGGTGTTTTATTTCCTAATCTGAGTTTTTGTTTGTAAAAATTGTTAGCTGACATTTGTTCTGTTTCTAAACCAAAAAATCGCTAAATTCGGTGGATAAATTAGTTAGTACTGTAGGAAACTGTTCAAAAAATCTCAGCTGTTTAAAGATTTCGTTGGTTTTATTTTCATTTTCTTATGGTGTTGTACCGATGTCATGCCATTGATTCGCATTTGATCCTTGCGCCTCCTATTATGGCGTCTTTAGTATTGGTATTTATAATGCGAATCAATACGTCTTGCTTTCGACGATTGTGCTTGCTATTATCATGCTCGATTGTAGCTCCTGATTTGATATTTGGTACTACAACTGTTTTTTCGCTAGTGAGTATTTTGACTTGTCTAATTACTTCGCATCTAGCTGGCAATAATAATGTGTTTGAATCTAAGTTGTATAATTTTGGATTTATATGTCTGTTGAAGTTATTGGGTCTTATTATGAACCAGTCTTGATTGCTTTGAAATTCTAATATGCAATTGTATTTTTTAATGAAATCTAAACTGATTATGCCATCGCATGGTATCGGAAAATTTTCAGGTACTACATGAAATTCATGTGCCACTAGAACATCATGAATGCGTAGGTCAAGATCGATTGTTCCTATAGACTGTATGGTCCCTTGCCCAATACCTGTAATAATAATATTTGATAAATTACTGAAATTTAAGTTGTTATATTCATTTGCTTTGTCTTTTAGCAATGAAATGTCTGCACCTGTGTCTATTAATAATGTAAGAACTGTGATTGTTTTGCGTTTTTTTGCTTTAATGAAAATACTCAGATTTAGTTTCAATTTAAACACCTCTACTGGTGATTGCTTAAGGAGGTCTGGCTGTATTCCGGAGAAAAAAGCCATTTCAAAGCACATTTGATGGCTGTGGTAAACGTTTTTCATTGGACTTTAATTTGAGGCAAGCATAATCTTTGTCGATAAATTAACTTTTAATGTGGGTAAAAATTAACTTTTTACCTGTGTAGCTTCGCTACTCAATAGTGTAGACCGTATTGCAATACCACTGACCAAATAACACATAGATCTGGCATTTTATACAAGTGTTTCTGACAATTTTCTTGCGATAGGTCCAAGCAGAAGCTGAGCGTTGTTACAAGCAGTGACAGCAGAAGCTGAGCGTCCCAGCACAGACCAAAGTAAGCTGAACTGTTCGATTCATTCGTTCTGTACGTCTTTCAGGAGCGTAATCAACGAATTTCTGCCTTTTACTGCTGCCTATGCTTGACAATCTTCGGACTTCGCAGTTCAGCTTAATTTTTGTTGTCGGCATGACATACATATATATTTGAAATTTTGTTTATTTTAATTTTAATTTATAATTCAGCTTTTATTTCCTTGCACCCCGACAAAAACAGCTTTTTTAACAAAAATGTTGGCAACTCTGGGCTGTTCAAACATAAATTGATTGAACTTGTCGGAAGATGTTCGTGCAGTATGTTGTGGTAACCTGGGGTATCTAACTAAGGAGGCCATTTTGTATCCCCTTCGATTCATGTATCACACATTTTTACTCATGCTAAAGCTAAGTAAGTATTACTATCAATTTTATTGCAGATACTTGTAAAATATCGTAACCAAGTTAAAATGTGACTTCCAGAAGAAATACGAGTAATGGAAGAGTTACTTTTGTAATGTATGCCGACTAAAAATCTTTTATTCACATATTTAATATAATAAATAAGTAGTATATTTTTAATATAATATATGTCAACCTATATAAGTACATTTAAAAATAAATACTTTTATTTTCGTCTAGATTTACAGGGTTTGATAAATAGTCAGCGCTCAAAATTGCTGCGCACCTCGCCCTGACTTTGTTTTTCAAAAAAGAAGCTCAGCAGTAGCGACAGCACAAAGCATAGAACGAAAGTTAGTCATTGCGCAGTTCAAAAGTTTATCCGATTGTCGCCCGAATGAATTTACTGCCCACTTGCTGTTCAACTGCTGTGCTATTGTCGACTGCAGATCGACAGAAAAAAGTCTAAGTAACACAGTGCCAGAGTGTCTGTTGCTGCCGACACTAGTTAATTAGGAGAATTGAAATTTTTTCTGTCGATCGGCAGTCGATTCAACAGCATAGCAGTTATACAGTAAATCGGCAGAAAATTCATTCATGTGACGGTCGACACACGACTGTTGCTATTGAATTTTACGAAGCCGCAGCAAGCAGTTATTCGGAATTATGAAATGTGACGAAAATTTGGACATGAGAAACGACGAAAAAGACTATTTACTATTTGCTGATAGTTTTTCAAACCCTTTATATTTATATCGATGTTCGAAATCTAGGGATTTTTATACAGTAATTTCCATACATTGAGTGGTCTTTTGGAGCTGTCCACCGAACGGGGGAGAGGGAATTACCTAAATGATTAAATTTTATTTCATAGGGGTCGAAAATCACGAAAAACGTGATCACGCATTGTATATGTCGATTATTTATTTATTTATTTAATGTCAACTATAAACAGTCGACAGAAATTAATTAAAACGTAACATTAAAATTAAATTTAAAAATAATTAAATTAAATATATGTATATATTTAATTTAAAAATAAAAAATTAGAATTAGATTAAAAGAAATAAAAATAATAAATAAATAGTGAGATGTAAATTGATTTAACATTTTTTGCTAGGATTGGGGAAACCCAGGAAAACCCAATCAAATCAATGACCACCACCAGAGATTATGTGATTAATGTGTGAGTAAATGTTCTAAGATTAAGGATTAATTATTAGAAACAGACGCCTCTAATCTAATAACCCCGTAAAGACTGTTAAACTCAAAACAGTACACTAAAAGGTTCATGCATAAGGTAATTAGTAGGGCAAGTGCTAATTGTTAATAAGGAAAATAAACGTGTAGATCTGATAGGAATTGAAAAGTTTAAATTGTTAAGTAAGAAAGGAGAGTTAATAACACCATTGATTAGTTTAAGAATGAAAGTTACACCCAGCACTTCTTAAACTTAATGAAACCTAAGACCTTTCTTTACCATGAACTCAATGTGATCATTGAAGGAGAGTTTACGATCAAGTAAGATGCCTTGGTCATTGATTTGAGATATATTCTTAAGAAGATGGCAGTCTAATAAGTATTCAGCGTGCACAGGTTGTGTTCTACAAAATGTCATGAATTGAAAATGTTAAGATCAGCTTGCAACAAAGAAGAAAAAATAGGGTCCTTATAAGAGAGGCATAAGTTAACGTCATCTGCATACATCAAAACAGCACTATTCTCAAAAATAGACGGAAGGTCATTAATAAATAAATTGAAAAGCTATGGTCCGAGGTGGCTACCTTGGTGCACTCCTGAATAAACAAAGATCTGCTTAGATATGGCAGAATTGAACATAACTCTATGAGTTATATTTTTAAGATAATTGGAAATCCAGTTCATAAGAGTATGAGGAAACCCAAGAAGCGATAACTTGTGCATTAGGAGAGTATGGTTTACAGAATCAAATGCTTTACTGAAGTCAGTGTAGATAACATCCGTTTGCATCGTACTATCAAACCCACTAATGACAATAGAGGAGAGTTCCAATAAGTTTGTGGTAGTAGATTTGGATCACACAAAGCCATGCTGGGTTGTTGAGATGATTGAGCTACATAAGTGTTGGAATTGAGAAGTAATGATTTTTTCGAATAACATAGGAATAGCAGACAACTTAGAAATAGCTCTATAGTTCATGACATCAGATTTAGAGCCTTTTTTATGTAAGGGAATAACATAAGATTCTTTCCATAACTTAGGAAATAATCCGGTCGAAACGGACAAACAAAAAAGTTAAAGAATTGGCCTACAAAGCGAATTAGCACAGTATCTGAGAACACAGCCAGGCACCCCATCTGGCCCAGGAGATGGCTTAACCAAACTCAGCTCACAACCTAACGAACTTTCCGTAATCTGCGGACCGAAAACAGAGTTAGATGGATAAATTCTATATGGATAAGGACACTTAGAATCGTAAATCATAGACGAATAAGTTTCCTGGAAAAGATGTGCAAATAAGTCCAAAATATATATTGATCGGTACTAGCTGTTTTCTCGTTTAGAGTTAAGGACGAAGGATATGTAGCAGTTCGCGTTTTTAGATTTACGAAGTTGTAAAACTGCTTAGGGTCTTTAGCAAATTGTAATCTACAGCGAGTTAAGTATGCACTATAGCAATGGTGGTTCAAAGTATCAAAGCCAGACTTAGCGCTAACATACCTTGAAAAATCAGTAAGCCTACCAGATAATTTGAACTTTTTGTAAAGCTTGGATTTCAAATTTTTAAGTCTACAAAGTTCCTTAGAGAACCAAGGTAATTTTGTAGACTTAGAATGATACACCCTAGGAACGTTCATTTCAAAAATAGAGTTAATAGCTCTATAAAAAATATTAATCGCTCCTTCTAAATTATTAGAAGAGTACAATTCCGACCAATCGTAGTTATTAAATAAAATGTTAAGATCTCTAAAGTTTACTTTTTGAAAGCAGTAGTGTTAAGTCGTTGGAAATGTTTTATTTTGCTGCCCGGATGGTGACAGCAAAATAGCGAGCTCTAAAGTGGGGTGAAACGCTTCTTCAAGTGAATCTAAAGGATCAATTCTTACAACAGTATCGCATACCTGATTTGATACAAAGACAAGATCAAATATTCGGTTCCTGCTATTTCGAATGTAGTTGACCTGAGATAGATTAAGTTCAAGAAGTCCCGACAGAAACTGGTTAGAAGTCATTAAGTCGTTGTTATCCGACCAAATAACATCGGGCAAGTTAAAGTCACCAACAACTACCAAACAGTCTTTATCCAAAAGCATGCTGGACAAAGATTGAATTATCGTTAAGTGAGATAGGTATACAGATAAATCAGACTGGGGAGGAATATATGAACAGAAAATATATAATTTAATGTTAATGTTTCACACATACAATTTCTATATTAGTGGGGGAGTTATTTACTAATTGCAACATAAGATTAGATTTTATCGCAATAAGGACACCACCACCTTTTCTATCCATTCTATCACATCTATAAGTAACATAAAGAGGTGAAAGTATAGATGCATCAAGAATATCAAGAACATTTGCAGGCGCGGGATGCTTAGGGGAATTAAGCACCCGAAGAAAATTTACCTCGGTTGATACAAGAGGCATATCATTGGAATGCCTATCTTTCTTGGGTCTATTGGATTTAGAGCTACGTGGGTTTGAAATAGTTGCAGAAGGAATTGTTTGAGGAATATTTTCAGTAGTCGAATCGGAGTAATAATTACCTTCGGTGGTGAGCTACTAGAAGAAGGCACACCCACAATAGACGGATCAGGAAAAATTTTACAATTATTAAACTTAAATTGCATTGTTTGGAATACCTTATGAATAAGGTCACCGTTTTTTTTTTAAAGCACAGAAATTATTGCGCGTATGCATTGCTAATGATTGCATATTAATTTCCGTCTCACGGCAAGCTCCACAACACCATTTATTGGCGGTGTAATCTTTCACAGGCACGGTGAAACCTGCACATTTAATATGAGCTAGATTGTCACACAACCAGCAGCTTATAAAAGCTGCCTTAGGATCGGACATTACCTTACAGACTTTAATGCAGCACGAAGTCATGATGTAAGGAGACATAAGAACGAGAAATGAAATTGAGAAACATTAAGAAGTGAGTTATATTTGAAATGTATCTTAACTTGTGTCGAGTGCTGTAGGATAACAAATAGCAATAACACAATGCAAACAAAGCAAGAGAGAGAGACAATAAGATACAGTTAATATTAAGAACTGGCGAAAGAGCGCAAGCTATACAGATAAGCATGCAATGAGAGAGCACAAAATTAGGAGAGTGACGAAAAGTAAAAGACGAGAGTAAGCGAAAAAGATAAAGAAATAAACACTGCTGTTAGCGACGCGCACTGTTTGTAAAATATACAAAGAAATTGCAATCAATATAATAGCAAACACTCGAAGTTTGACACTAGCACCAGTAATAACGCACTACACAATAATATTGTTAAAATTGGCACCTTTAAAAGTATTAAACAACAGAAAGAATTACAGAAATCAAGTGATTTAATAAGAGCAAAATCAGACGCGTCTACTCTGTACAACAACCAATGTTAATATAAGCGTATGTGTAGAACCACTAACAAAATATCACATAGATCGTACATTTCATACAAGCATTTTTGACACACAAGTTTATTGTGTAAAGTAAATTTAGTAACTTATGTTAACATCATATGGCTACGGATTCATCTGTCTGAAATCCGGCGTGAACCATTTAGAAATTATATGTGTGATTTGAAACTGCCATTACACTCCATGAGACTGCGCTGGAGGAGTTTCAACGCCGACACGATGCCATGACGTGTATAGGAGGTCTGCGCCAGGTCTAACCACAGGAAAGATTAAGTTTCTTTTTTTCTGTTAGTAAATGCAGCTTTGTCATTGCATCACTTTGCGCATGGGATCAGCCTGTCAGTCAGCACAATTTCTGCCACGGCGATCAGCCACTTTGGTAGGTCCCCTTTTTTGAGTGCGATTTTCTCTAAGAGCGATTGTCTACCAAATTCCCGCCTTCCACCATCGTATGGAAAGGTGGGGTGTATTTGGTTATCAACACCAGACCAGCAGTAGCTCCACTCACCTGTAAAAGGTTTGTTTGTGCTTATCCTTTGTTATTGTTTGTATTGTTATTGTTGAAACAAACGAGGCTGACGGGATCCCATTACGGACCTAGGGCATTTAGGATTCAGCAAAATCCATACTTTGGTATACTGAACTAGGTGAGATAACCTTTTAGGACAAAACTATCAGCTCGTAACAGATATGGTGCTTAAATGACAACATAAGGGATTCTGGAGCAGTTCGTTGGATTCAGAAGCCAGTGTAAAGCGTCGTGCTTCGTCTGAAATAATTCGTAGAAAATTGTGTGATGCTTTAGGGCATCAGAGACACCCAAACAAGACCACTGTCTTAGTAAATGTAGTGTTTGAGAAATTAATTCTGAATTGGGATATTCCAAATTATAATTATAAAAATTAAAAAATTATTTTTTATAATTGAGGGACATAACAAAACTACGAATCTTTTCACCCATTCGAAAACTAAAATTAAGCTCCAATGTTAATAGTCCCAAAAAACTTCAGGTCAACTTAATTTGAATTAGGAACCGGATACTTAATCTTGATTCTGTTATAAGAATTGATTCTTTAGTTTCACCTGAAGAAGCGTTCCATCCCACTCTAGAGCTCGCTATTTTGCTGTCATCATCTGGGCAGCAAAACAAAAAATTTTCATTTACTTAAGTAATTGAGGAAGGTCATGCCGAAAGCAAAAGTGAAAATATGTCGAGCTAGAAATAGTATTTGGTACTCGATAAGTGTAGAAGCTTGCAAACCCGTGACAGATAGTCGAATATAAGTTGCCGAGCGAAATTTGAGTGGGAACCATTAATTTAATGAAAAGTAAAAGAAGATGTGTATTAATTACTTTGTTGTGCTACCAATCAAAATTGACAACTTAGAAGTAAAGAGACAGGTAAGCAAGCTCTCTCAGCATCAAGCACCATTAGTATGTGAGGGTTGGTACAATGCCTTCTATCTCACTCTCTCCCACTAATTTGTTGTTGATGCTTGCTTATGAAAATAAAAGACAAGGGCTAGAAAGGAGAGAGAATCATGATCTCTCTGCCTCCTTGTCGCTTTTTTTTGCTAATTTCTTGTTGCTGCTTGCGATCATAAAGGTAACTTTCAGGCTCTGTAAGACATATGCCGATTACGCAGTTTTTAACAGAGGGGCGATATTTGAAACCAATCGAGGATGAACTCAAACAACAGCAGACGCGCTCTTGCTGCCTCCGTTTTCTTTTATTTTTGCTTCTTTTATGACTCCGGTTTCGATTCCTTGAAGTTGACGAAAAGGAATAACACTGGTGCATCACGATTGACACAAGCAGTTGAACATCAATTTACTACGCAATTCGGCCAAAATGGAAAGAGTGGTTTTTGTTTTCATTCTTTTCAATTGTTGCTTTGCATGCTTTGCAGGCACAGCGTGGAAAGGGAATGGATAATAGAAATAGAAATTCTTGAGCGTACAGAATTACAGGTCTGAAATTCGGGTTAACCATATATTTGTACACCCAAAACTATGGTGATTGACGGAAACAACGCTGCATATGCATAAACACTGCTCTCGTTTTATTTGCTGCTGTTTTCATTGTCAGAGACTTACAACATCCTATCATAATGCAAAAAAATCGCTGAAATAAACCCAAAGTAGGAAGAGACTACAGGCTGCTAGGGATACTCGAGTATATTATCCATGCTTATCATCACTGATCATATAACATATAACATAGATGGTACATTTCCTAAAACGAAAACGTTCACGAAATTTCTTAGCGAGATACACACACCGATCGGCTCACACGAACAGGTTCCGACAAGTTCGATCAAACAATGTGCGAACTTATTCTGAGTAAATAAATAAATAATTAATAGCGTTTGGTAGGTGGATACATGGAATTTGGTAGTGTGGATGCATGGAATTTTTATGATCGCAGGCAGCAACAACAACAAATTAGCAATAGAGAGTTCCTCGCAACCAATGCTGTTTGCTGCTGGAAGAACTCGCTTCTCTCTCCCTTCTTGCTTCTGTCCTTCATAAACAAGTATCAACAAAATATCAGCGAGAGAGAGAGAGATACAGAGAAAGATAGCGTTGTGCCATTCCTCACACAGCAATCCTGGTGTAAGTTGTCCTTTTTTATTGCTATGACAAAAAGCATTTTCTTGTGTCGAATTTTTTTTTAGCTCTAACGCACTGCATCTATTAGGGATCAGTTAGGATTTAGCTACCTATAGCTAACTGATCACCATAACGCTAAATAGCTGTATAATTTTACGGCCTGGAGTATGGGTCCTGTGATAGCTGCGTGCTTTTTTTGCTCAGCCTTAACGCCCTAATATAAAAAAGATACACAGAGCATATAATCGACATTTGCGGCATCTTTGCGACTCTCATTGCTTTATTCGCTGCTATAAACATGTGAATTGAAATTGAAGTCTAAAATTCAAAAGTGATTATGATTTAAAAGCTCGGTTTGAGAATGAAATGAATTTATGTTTACGTCTGATACTGTGGCGACCATAAAAAGGACCCATACTCGAGGATGGGACGTACCAGAGAGACGTAAAGCTGTTTAGTCGTATAACGGTCATTAAATTCCTTAGACCAACACTTAATGAATCCTAAGACCTTCATGGCTTTATTTACCATGAACTCAATGTGATCATTGAAGGAGAGTTTACGATTAAGTAAGATGTCTAGGTCATTGATTTGTGATATATTCTCAAGAAGATGGCAGTCTAATAAGTATTCAGCATGCACAGGTTGTGTTATGCAAAATGTCATGTCTTCGCACTTTGAGCAATTGATTAAGATTGGTTTTACATCATGAATTGAAGATGTCAAGATCAGCTTGCAATAAAGAAGCAGAAATAGGATCCTTATAAGAGAGGCATAACTTAACGTCATCTGCATACATCAAAACAGCACTATTCTTAATAATAGACGGAAGGTCATTAATAAATAAATTGAAAAGCAATGGTCCGAGGTGGCTACCTTGGGGCACTCCTAAATAATCAAAGATCTGCTTAAAAATGGCAGAATTGAACATAACTCTATGAGTTCTATTTTTAAAATAATTGGAAATCCTGTTCATAAGAGTATGAGGATATCCAAGAAGCGATAACTTGTGCATTAGGAGAGTATGGTTTACAGAATCAAATGCTTTACTGAAGTCAGTGTAGATAACGTCCGTTTGCATCGTACTATCAAACCCACTAATGACAATAGAGGAGAGTTCCAATAAGTTTGTGGTAGTAGATTTGGATCACACAAAGCCATGCTGGGTTGTTGAGATGATTGAGCTACATAAGTGTTGGAATTGAGAAGTAATGATTTTTTCGAATAACTTAGGAATAGCAGACAACTTAGAAATAGCTCTATAGTTCATGACATCAGATTTAGAGCCTTTTTTATGTAAGGGAATAACATAAGATTCTATCCATAACTTAGGAAATAATCCGGTCGAAACGGACAAACAAAAAAGTTTAAGAATCGGCTTACAGAGAGAATTAGCACAGTATCTGAGAACACAGCCAGGCACCCCATCTGGCCCAGGAGATGCCTTAACAAAACTCAGCTAACAACCTAACGAACTTTCCGTAATCTGCGGACCGAAAACAGAGTTAGATGGATAAATTCTATACGGATAAGGACACTTGGAATCGTGAATCTTAGACGAATAAGTTGCCTGGAAATATTCTGCAAATAAGTCCAAAATACATATTGATCGGTACTAGCTGTTTTCTCAAGTATTCGGTTCCTGCTATTTCGAATTGAGTTGACCTCAGATAGATTAAGTTCAAGAAGTCCCGACAGAAACTCATTAGAAGTCATTAAGTCGTTGTTATCCGACCAAATAACATCGGGTAAGTTAAAGTCACCAACAACTACCAAACAGTTTTTATCAAAAAGCATGCTGTACAAAGATTGAATTACCGTTAAGTGAGATAGGTATACAGATAGTTCAGACTGGGGTGGTATATATGAACAGGAAATATATAAGTTAATGTTATGAATTCGCACTTTCACACATGCAATTTCTATATTAGTGGGGGAGTTATTTACTAATTGCGATATAAGATTAGATTTTATCGCAATAAGGACACCACCACCATTTCTATCCATTCTATCACATCTATAAGTAACATAAAGAGGTGAAAGTATAGATGCATCAAGAATATCAGGTTTAAGCCAGGTCTCAGTAAATGCCAAAATGTTATGTTCGAATTAAAAACTATCTACATAAAGAGAAGAAAATTTTGACTTAATGCCTCTAACATTCTGATAAGCAAACATAATGGAAGAATTTATTAGTTTTTTGACGGAACATTAGTAGGAAGAGAAGGGGGTACTGAAGACTTATGTCTCATTTGCGGACTGTACTCCTTTACAACCATATCATCCAGCCAAAAAGCATTAGCACAAAAAGTACTAAATGTACTTGTTGGGACAGATATCTTGAAGGAGGAAATTTCTTAACACCTTCAGTTGAAGTGTCAGATGCCAGGCGAAAAATAAAAATTTTGCGTCTATTAGGTACAGACTTAAGAGGTCTGGCAGTCTCCACTACGCTAGGAAGAACATTTGCAGGCGCGGGATGCTTAGGGGAATTAAGCACCCGAAGAAAATTTACCTCGGTTGATACAAGAGGCATATCATTGGAATGCCTATCTTTCTTGGGTCTATTGGATTTAGAGCTACGTGGGTTTGAAATAGTTGCAGAAGGAATTGTTTGAGGAATATTTTCAGTAGTCGAACCGGAGTAATAATTACCTTCGGTGGTGAGCTACTAGAAGAAGGCACACCCACAATAGACGGATCAGGAAAAATTTTACAATTATTAAACTTAAATTGCATTGTTTGGAATACCTTATGAATAAGGTCACCGTTTTTTTTAAAGCACAGAAATTATTGCGCGTCTGCATTGCAAATGATTGCATATTAATTTCCGTCTCACGGCAAGCTCCACAACACCATTTATTGGCGATGTAATCTTTGACACGCACGGTGAAACCTGCACATTTAATATGAGCTAGATTGTCACACAACCAGCAGCTTATAAAAGCTGCCTTAGGATCGGACATTACCTTACAGACTTTTATCACATACCATATATGGTCAGTGCTTTAATGCAGCACGAAGTCATGATGTAAGGAGACATAAGAACGAAAATTGAAATTGAGAAACATTAAGAAGTGAGTTATATTTGAAATGTATCTAAACTTGTGTCGAGTGCTGTAGGATAACAAATAGCAATAACACAATGCAAACAAAGCAAGAGAGAGAGACAATAAGATACAGTTAATATTAAGAACTGGCGTTAAGAGCGCAAGCTATACAGATAAGCATGCAATGAGAGAGCACAAAATTAGGAGAGTGACGAAAAGTATAAGACGAGAGTAAGCGAAAAAGATAAAGAAATAAACACTGCTGTTAGCGACGCGCACTGTTTGTAAAATATACAAAGAAATTGCCATCAATATAATAGCAAACACTCGAAGTTTGACACTAGCACCAGAAATAACGCACTACACAATAATATTGTTAAAATTGGCACCTTTAAAAGTATTAAACAACAGTAAGAATTACAGAATTCAAGTGATTTAATAAGAGCAAAATCAGACGCGTCTACTCTGTACAACAACCAATGTTAATGTGAGCGTATGTGTAGAACCACTAACAAAATATCACATAGATCGTAAATTTCATACAAGCGTTTTTGAACACAAGTTTATTGTGTAAAGTAAGTTAAGTAACTTATGTTAACATCATATGGCTAGAGGGTGGAATTAAAATCAAAATCAATACAAAGTTAGACGATTACGCGCACCAATCACAGAACCAATACTCCAGGCCGTTAAATTATACAGCTTTTTAGTGCTATATGGATCAGTTAGCTAACGGTTGATACATCCTAACTGATCCAGGCTCACAATGGTAAGGCTTAACTTACATACGGATTAAACCGACAGCTTTAGAAAAAGGGAGCCAGATAAGCCGAGTGGACTTAAATTGAATATAAATTCTAGATTGTGAATATTTTGTGTCAGCCGACCAACTCACGGATTCATCTGTAGACGACCTAAGTCTAAAATCCGGCGTGAACCATTTAGAAATTATATGTGTGATTTGAAACTGCCATTACACTCCATGAGCCTGCGCTGGAGGAGTTTCAACGCCGACACGATGCCATGACGTGTATAGGAGGTCTGCGCAAGGTCTAACCACAGGAAAGATTTAGGTTCTTTTTTTCTGTTAGTAGATGCAGCTTTGTCATTGCATCACTTTGCGCAAGGGATCAGCCTGTCAGTCAGCACAATTTCTGCCACGGCGATCAGCCACTTTGGTAGGTCCCCTTTTTTGAGTGCGATTTTCTCTAAAAGCGATTGTCTACCAAATTCCCGCCTTCCACCATCGTATGGAAAGGTGGGGTGTATTTGGTTATCAACACCAGACCAGCAGTAGCTCCACTCACCTGTAAAAGGTTTGTTTGTGCTTATCCTTTGTTATTGTTTGTATTGTTATTGTTGAAACAAACGAGGCTGACGGGATCCCATTACGGACCTAGGGCATTTAGGATTCAGCAAAATCCAAAATCCATACTTTGGTACACTGAACTAGGTGAGGTAACCTATTAGGACAAAACTATCAGCTCGTAACAGATATGGTGCTTAAATGACAACATAAGGGATTCTGGAGCAGTTCGTTGGATTCAGAAGCCAGTGTAAAGCGTCGTGCTTCGTCTGAAATAATTCGTAGAAAATTGTGTGATGCTTTAGGGCATCAGAAATACCTAAACAAGCCCACTGTCGTAGTAAATGTAGTGTTTGAGAAATTTATTCTGAATTGGGATACTCCAAATTATAATTATAAAAATTATAAAATTATTTTTTATAATTGAGGGACATAACAAAACTACGAATCTTTTCACCCATTCGACAACTAAAATTAAGCTCCAATGTTAATAGTCCCAAAAAACTTCAGGTCAACTTAATTTGAAATAGGAACCGGATACTTAATCTTGATTCTGTTATAAGAATTGATTCTTTAGTTTCACCTGAAGAAGCGTTCCATCCCACTCTAGAGCTCGCTATTTTGCTGTCACCATCTGGGCAGCAAAACAAAAAATTTTCATTTACTTAAGTAATTGAGGAAGGTCATGCCGAAAGCAAAAGTGAAAATCTGTCGAGCTAGAAATAGTATTTGGTACTCGATAAGTGTAGAAGCTTGCAAACCCATGTCAGATAGTCGAATATAAGTTTGCCGAGCGCAGGCAGCAGCAAAAAAGCAAAAATGAAATTTGAGTGGGAACCATTAATATAATGGAAAGTATGTGTAAGTACAAGAAGATGTGTATTAATTACTTTGTTGTGCTAGCAATCAAAATTGACAACTTAGAAGTAAAGAGACAGGTAAGCAAGCTCTCTCAGCATCAAGCACCATTAGTATGTGAGGGTTGGCACAATGCCTTCTATCTCACTCTCTCCCACTAATTTGTTGTTGATGCTTGCTTATGAAAATAAAAGACAGGGGCTAGAAAGGAGAGAGAATCATGATCTCTCTGCCTCCTTGTCGCTATTTTTTGGTAATTTCTTGTTGCTGCTTGCGATCATAAAGGTAACTTTCAGGCTCTGTAAGACATATGTCGATTACGCAGTTTTTAACAGAGGAGCGATATTCGAAACCAATCGAGGATGAACTCAAACAACAGCAGACGCGCTCTTGCTGCCTCCGTTTCCTTTTATTTTTTCTTCTTTTATGACTCCGGTTTCGATTCCTTGAAGTTGACGAAAAGGAATAACACTGGCGCATCACGATTGACACAAGCAGTTGAACATCAATTTACTACGCAATTCGGCCAAAATGGAAAGAGTGGTTTTTGTTTTCATTCTTTTCAATTGTTGCTTTGCATGCTTTGCAGGCACAGCGTGGAAAGGGAATGGATAATAGAAATAGAAATTCTAGAGCGTACAGAATTACAGGTCTGAAATTCGGGTTAACCATATATTTGTACACCCAAAACTATGGTGATTGACGGAAACAACGCTGCATATGCATAACCACTGCTGTCGTTTTATTTGCTGCTGTTTTCATTGTCAGAGACTTACAACATCCTATCATAATGCAAAGGAATCGCTGAAATAAACCCAAAGTAGGAAGAGAGTACAGGCTGCTAGGGATACTCGGGTATATTATCCATGCTTATCATCACTGATCATATAACATATAACATAGATGGTACATTTCCTAAAACGAAAACGTTCACGAAATTTCTTAGCGAGATACACACACCGATCGGCTCACACGAACAGGTTCCGACAAGTTCGATCAAACAATGTGCGAACTTATTCTGAGTAAATAAATAAATAATTAATAGCGTTTGGTCGGGAGTTTAAAGTCAAAGTTAGGGATACATATTCTAACAGCTACCCAATGAAAGCAGGAGTACCTCAAGGCAGTGTGCTTGGGCCGTTGCTTTATTCGCTGTATACTGCTGATATACCCAAACCCAATAGTCAACATATGGAGACTCCCTCTAAGGCTCTCATTGCGACCTATGCAGATGACATCGCAGTTATTTATAATTCAAGAAGTCGAATAGAAGCAGCTAATGGCTTGCAGGAGTATCTTGTTGCTCTGACAGCTTGGTGCAAACGGTGGAATATGAAAGTCAATCCGCTAAAAACAACAAACCCATGCTTCACCCTGAAGAGACTAATAATGACAACCCCTGAAATCCAGCTTGAGGGTATTACTCTGGAGCAGCCGTCGCAAGCGAAATATCTTGGAATTACTTTAGACAAGCGACTTACCTTCGGACCACATCTTAAGACCACGGTTAAGAAGTGTAACATGAGGATCCAGCAATTGCGATGGCTTATTAATAGAAGGAGTACCATGCCGCTTAGATGCAAAAGGGCGGTATATGTGCATTGTATCTTACCAATCTGGCTTTACGGAATTCAGATCTGGGGGATCGCTGCAAAATCAAATTATAAACGGATTCAGGTGCTGCAGAATCGGGTCCTTAGAAATATAACTGATTGCCCTTGGTATGTACGCGGTTCAACTCTTCATAGAGACTTGAAGCTGTTTACTGTGGAAGAGCAGATTGGTAGGCATACAAGCCGATACAGAGACAAACTTCTGGGGCACCGCAGTTTACTTGCTAGAAATCTGATTCCAGCTAGACCTTTGAGGCGTCTTAAGAGGCAAGGATTTGCCAAAACAATGAGGCGACAATAGCGCTTACCCACCCATACTACAACACAATCCTAAAACACATCAATATACATATGTAATCGCCATGCAAAATTGACGTTTGGTTCCACTTACACAACCCAACCATGTGATGTTAAGGTACTTAAAGATGTACGGATTCTTCACTTATTAAATATATTAAAAAAAAAAAAAAAAAAAAAAAAAAAAAAAAAATAGCGTTTGGTAGGTGGATACATGGAATTTGGTAGTGTTTATGCATGGAATTTTTATGATCGCAGGCAGCAACAACAAATTAGCAATAGAGAGTTCCTCGCAACCAATGCTGTTTGCTGCTGGAAGAACTCGCTTCTCGCTCCCTTCTTGCTTTTGTCCTTCATAAACAAGTATCAACAAAATATCAGCGAGAGAGAGAGAGACAGAGAAAGATAGCGTTGTGCCATTCCTCACACAGCAATCCTGGTGTAAGTTGTCCTTTTTCATTGCTATGACAAAAAGCATCTTCTTGTGTCGAATTTTGTTTTTAGCTCTTATGCATCAGTTGGGGGTCAGTTAGGATATAGCTACCTATAACTAACTGATCCCCATAACACTAAATCGCTGCTATAAACATGTGAATTGAAAATGAAGTCTAAAATTCAGAAGAGATTATGATTTAAAAGAAAGCTCGGTTTGAGAATGAAATGAATAGCAGGTGGCTCGAATGAACTGTAATTGATTCATGAAGATTCGAATTGGTTGACATTAAATTGTCAAAGTTTCATAAAGTGAAACTTTATGTTTATGTTTATGTCAATTGTCAATGTTTCATGAAGTGAAACTGTCAAGGCATCTAATAGTGCACTCTTAAACAATTAATGAATGAGGATTGTGGAAAGGGGTATTGCTTGAATAATTTATATATATATATAAATTATTAAATTTATTACTGACTATTGTCAGATTGTTATTATGCTTCCCAATCGTCCTTATGTTAAGAAAGGAGATCCGGGAAGGCAGGAATAATGTTTAACGACTATTTGTCGGAGTATAATTTAAGGGACAGCACTTAACTGTTTCTTTATTAAATTTGAACTAAAGAATACAATGAAAACTACGAGCTATTAATTTAATTATTTTCAGAGCGGCCGCTCGATACATGCAGCGTCTGCCGGCTATGCAGTGACATCCGGTCAAATGCGAATTTGGCGATTTTTGACTGGTGTTGCAATTGGGTCAGTAACGACATCCGATCAAACTTTGAAGCAGCGATTTTGATCGGTGTGAATTGGGTCAACATTTTGGGGAGCTTTGACTCCAATTACTTGCAACGTCTGCTGATTGCAACGACTTCCGGTCAAATTCTAATTCAGCGGTTTTGACCGGTGTGAATTGTGTCAACATTCTGGAGAATGTTGACTCTGGTTAACTAATTAGAATCCCGTGGCCTACTTCGGTGATTACGCCTAGATTACTTGGTTGTATCTCGCAATGCGCAGTTCCTCCCGCATGAAGTTCGGTGGCGCATGTGCTTCCCTGGGCTAGGCGGTAAAATGTGGCACCGGGGGCAATGCGGCATTCCTTGAGAGCGTAGGTTTTTCCGCGGCACTCAGCTATGACGTTGTACATTGTATCTTCCATTAGACGTAATACATAATTCTTATGGATGACAGGGAAAATTATGACCTTCTTTCAATCAAACTTAACTATTGGAAACTTAATTATGAATGTTAGTGGATTGCAAAGTTTTTACGGACGAAACAGACATGAGATCACCAATGGGGGTATTGGTGGATTCTTTTAGCCAAACCGATTTCAAATCTGAGTGATCCAAAATATTTGGGCTAACAATTTTGGCTTTTGCAAGCGTTATGGCAAGCATTAAATTTTGTAGTTCCATCATTAACATTCTATTCCTAGCCAAAAGCGTTTCATACAAATGGCCGGTGTCGATTTGTGAACTTTTCGCAACTTTAAGAATTTGATTTACTGTATCAGTTAGTTGGTTTATCTGGTCTTGAACTCTAGTATTTATTTCTATCTGCCTATTGCTTGAATTTATTAATTGTTGCTCGGTGAACCTAGTTTTCTCCAGATCGCTAGCATCGGGTGTGCCCGCTACAATTTTTAATAAAGAACCCAGAAAGTCCAAGCTCCTGGAGTTTCTATGGTGTGCTCCCAAAGCCTCTAAAAGGTCTTGGAGATGAACCGTGTCCACGCTCAAGAGTTTTCTCATATGCGATTGTGGGAATATGTCGTTGGAATTGACAAGGTTGGTTGTTTCCTCTACAACGCGCATGTACTCTGAAAGATTCGCCGAGTGCTTAACATAGGCGAACTCTTCCCATACTAAGATTCTACCATCTATGATGGGGATGTACTTGGTATTCGAGTAATCGGTAATGTGTGCTGATGCCAGGGAAAACGAGAAGAGGAATAACCTAATGTTTAAAAAAAAAAAAAAAAAATTAATAAAGTACTTTTATGAATCTATGGTAAATTGCCTAAGAACGGCGATTGTCCTCGTTATTTGATGTATTCCTTGGTGACTACTCTCCCTTTAATAAGAACCGAGGTTCCCAGGTCCGCTTCTACAGATTTGTCCTCACACAAGGGTGTTAGTTTATTACCAAGCCTCCGATTGGATTTTACTAAAACCTTTTCTGCAACCTCGAAGACTCTGTTCTGCCGCGATGCATTTTCTCTGGTCCTGACCGCAGCCTGAGCGTCCCTAATCCTGTTTCCTATTTCTACTTGCGGTTCGTCTGAGTGTGCTTGAACAACGTCAACTGGCCTTCGCTTAATAACCGAATGGATTGACTTATTGTATTCTGTTGCCGCTAATAAAATGACTTCCACCGTGTCACCTATTCCTTTGTCAATTTTTAAACATCTAGCAAGCTCTAGTAATGTGCTTTGAAAGCGTTCTACCTGCCCATTGCACACACTGTGTAAGGGAGGTGCGTTTGCGATTGTGACTCCAAAGCTATTGCTCAACATTGTTGTTATTTTTTGTGAATTCAATGACGGTTCATTGTCACAGTAAATATTTTTAGCCTTGGGAAAAAAATTCATAAGCTGAAGCAACGCTGGTTTTAAATCCTCAATAGTTCTAGAGGCAATGGGCTGGACCACAGCAAATTGGGAAAACTTGTCTATATAAGTGAGGAAGTATTTCTTGTCGGTAGAGAAAATGTCAATGTGCAACATTTCTCCTACCTGTGAAGGAACTCGCCAAGTTCTTGTTTTTTAGGGTGTCTGTCGTACTTACCCTTAGCACATACTTTACAATTTTGTACGATTTCGATGGCCAACTTAGCCATTTTTGGACAATAATATTCTGTCAAGACTTGCTTAACATTTTCTTGGGCCGCCCTATGAGCCCTTGAGTGTTCTGCAGTAAGAATCTCTCTTCTTTCACTGATACCGAAAATATCTGCCACCATTTTCTTACAGTGCCAAAACTTGGTCGCAGGGAATCTCCGGACCAACTCATCTTGCACAAGTGCAAGAGTATGTAAATCGCAAAAAATGGCATTTACTGCGTTTGGTTTAATTACCTCACATAAATCGTCAAGCAATGATTCTTTACATACATAGCTTAAGCAGTGTCTCCTTTTGTTTTGAAAAATAATGAAAGAGCACTTTAGTACGAAGCGTGCTTCCTCAAGAACTATTTGATTCTGATAGCAATTCAACGGCTTCTCAGTGGACTCTATGGTGTAAGAAAGGAAAGCTCACTATGAGTCGTTGCCGCGCATGACTCGTTGTCGTGATGGCTCATTGCGTTAAGCTGTTGCCTTGACAAGGCGTCAGCAACTAGATTTTCTTTACCTGGCTTGTAGAAGATTCGCGCATTGGCTTCATCAATGCGTGCTTTCCATCGCTTAATCTTGGCGTTCGGGTTGGATTCAGATACCGCGAACGCCAGGGGTTGATGGTCTGTGAAGATATTCAGGTCAAGGGCCCACACAATAGCCAGAAGTTCCCTTTTATTTGTGGCATAATTGACCTCGGGACTTTTTAACGTCCTCGAAATCATTGTGATGGGCCGCCCTTCCTGTGAAAGAACAGCGCCAATGCCGTAGCCCGAAGCGTCTGTCGTTAGATCAAATGGCTTCGTCAAGTCAGGGTAACGAAACATGACATCCTCAGAAGTCAACATATTTCGTAGCTTTTCAAACGAGTAGCGTTGAAGATCAGAGAATTCTACGGGTATCCTCCTTGACCTATGCTTACTGACCGTTCCATTTTCCCCTTTTAGGATGTCAGAAATGGGCTTGGCTATAGCTGCAAAATCATTAATAAAGCATCTATAATAGCTGGCCAGTCCCAAGAACGATCTAACTTCAAACACCGTCTTTGGTTCAGGAAACTCCTGAATCGCCTTTATCTTCTCTGGGTCCGTTGTTTTACCGTTGGACGTGACAACGAATCCCAGGAAATTCACGCTTTTCCTGAAAAAGCGAGACTTCTCCACTGAGACTCTCATATTTGCATCAAGGAGGGACTTAAGAACCCAATCAACGTGCCTGACATGCATTTCTTCATTTTCCGAGAAGATGATCACGTCATCGACATACACGTAGCAGAATTTACCTATCTGTTCACGTAAAATTTCGTCGATGGTCCTTTTAAATATGCTAGCCGCACTTTTCAGACCAAAGGGGAGTCTTCGAAATTCGTATTTTCCCCCATTTACTGAAAAGGCAGTCTTCTCATGATCACGCTCAGCGAGAATAATCTGGTGATAGCCAGACTTAAGGTCCAGTGTTGAGAAAAACTTATCCTTTCCTAAGTTTCCCAATGTCATTGATATATTTGGTATGGGGTATTTATCAGGAATGGTTTTTTCGTTAAGTTTTCGAAAGTCCATTACTAACCTCCTGTTTCGGTTGCCGGCTTCATCCGTGCCCTTTTTATCTACCACCCAAATGGGGTTGTTGTAGGGTGAGACTGAGTTTTGAATTATGCCATATGTCCTAATGGTAGCTACAACCGAGGTATTGTAGGGCAAGGCCTCGTCAGGGTCCGCGAAGGCCCGTTTCCTATTCTCTAATACTTTTAGGAAGGCTTTTCTCACGGATAGGGGTGTTTCCGAGTGATCTACATTCGTGTAGTTAACGTTGGTGCAGGTGTGAAAGGAAATTTGCTCATCCTCCATACCCCACTTGAGTCGACCCGAAGCTAAGCAAAGTAAAGCTCCTGCCTCCATCAACAAATCATGCCCTATGATACCATCGAACGTCGACAGGTCTGGTAGTAAAAAAAAGGTTGCCTTTATACTAAACAATGAGACGAAACATTTCTTTGTTATTTTAGTAGTTCCATGGATGGAATGTATTGTAAAGGGGAACTCAACAGAGCGAACGCCTTTTAACCCCTTGTGTGGTCGGATAAAATTCTTCAACGCGCCCGTGTCTATGAGGAATTTCATATTAGTCCCCGCTACTCTTCGTCTGATGACGGGTAACAGGGACCTCCCCCAAAAAAATGTATTTCGTCGGAATCGTATCCAGTGGTCATTTCATCATCAACCTGTGCTTCTGCGCTCGAAGCAGTATCAGCATAGGTGTCTGATTCCTTTGTCGTGCCTTGTGCAACGTGATTCAGTCCCTGTTGCCCCTTGCGGCCACCAGAGTGGCTAGACGTATCTGATGAAGTTCGGATAGGCTGTACTACCCTTGAAGAGGACGATTCTATCTTTATGCTTTCTTGCGCGCCTTTACCATTCGGACGCCTAGCTCTATATTGACCAGACTGATCCCCCGACTAATTCTGCTTGTTGAATTGGGGGTTCCTAGCACCGAGATTGAATCTCTTGCTGGCGACCCTGCCCTTTGGAAAACGGCTTGCGCTCTTTATCTTCCAGGCTTTTCGCAAAATTAGCCGCGAACGTGGCTCTTTCGTGATTAGCTGTGAGCTCTTGTGCGAGGGCTGAAGCCGTAGGCAAATCTCTGGGCTTTGCTGCAAAGAGCACGTCTGTGAGATTATGATTGAGACCCGAAATGAACACACGCAGAGCGTCTTCCCTAAACTTCTCACATAGGCCTTTTGCCAATACACGCTGGTAACACATGTTGACTTTATTCGTCAGTAATGTGAGTTTCTTTTCTACCTCGTCGTAGTACTGAGGAAGAGATAGATCCCCCTGCCTCAGTATGCCTAGCTCCTGCTCTATGAAATAGATTGGTCTCTTGTCGCTATATGTAAAATCAAGGCGACTGATAATGGCGTCAAAGTTCAGTACCGTTCCAAATGAGGATAGCAATGAATCGGCTGGACCTTTGACCTTACTCCTAATTATGAGTACTGCCTGATAATGGCGAGAACTGCCATTATAAGGTTTAAAGATGCGATAGCTGCCTGTCTCCAAGAGACGTATGCCTCCTGTGCCCCTATGAAATCGGACAAACATTTTACTGCGTCCAAGGGCTCGTCACAAAAGGTGTCATTCCTAATGTCTATCGGGGTATAAGACACCGCGACTGTAGCTGCAACATTAGCTGCTGCTACTTGTGTGGATAGCTCATTAATTTTCTCCAGTAAGGCTTGCTTTTCGCGCTGGTTAACCGCTGCTTGCTCAGCAAGCGCATTGGCACCATTAACTTGAGTTGCTCTGGGTCCATATTTAAGGAAGGAGCTGAGCGAGCGGACCTATGCCTGACAATTCTGTTTCTGAGAACCCTAACAAGACTATTCGGATCCGACTCTCAATCACTCGAATGATGCGGAGGAGGCGTTCTATAGTGAAAAAACGGAGAGCTCATGGACCGATATACACAACAGACAATAATTATGAAAAGAAACGAAGACCCGCGATTGAGCTCTTAAGTAACATAAATAAAATTTTTACTCAGATTTGAATTAAGTTTCAGCCAAAAAAAATTGCCACTTACATGCTTGCTTAAGTTTTAATTGTCCTAATTAACAAAATTAATTAAGGCCCTAGGCTTTTCCCGCGCAGCAGTCAATGAGTTAATCCGCGGACTACGTTGTTCGGTCAAACAACGTTCGTGGGTAATTTGTAACTGACTATTGTCAGATTGTTATTATGCCTCCCGATCGTCCTTCTGTTAAGAAAGGTGATCCGGGAAGGCAAGAATAATGTTTAACGACTATTTGTCGGAGTATAATTTAATAGTCAGCACTTAGCTGTTTCTATATTAATTTTGAACTGAAGAATACAATGAAAACTACAAGCTATGCAGTGACATCCGGTCAAATGCGAATTTGGCGATTTTTGACTGGTGTTGCAATTGGGTCAGTAACGACATCCGATGAAACTCTGATACAGCGATTTTGATCGGTGTGAATTGGGTCAACATTTTGGGGAGCGTTGACTCCAATTAGCGCAGCGAGTTTCGGCTTTACACACTCAAGTTCTATATGCAACTGCCTGCGTTGTCCCTTCTTCTTTCTGTGCTTACCACCGAACCACATTCGGCGACAGCGCTACAATGCTGTCGCCGCGCTAAAACGTTTCTTCTTCTTCTGATACAACTTGCAGAACAACCAATCACAACACAATTAGAAGCTGATGCAATATTACAATAGTTATGAAATTAGTCTTCTGATGAAATTCTCAAGACTGTATACCCATACCATCATACCAACATCCAACTCTTATTACGCGCCGACACGGCCATCCTGACCATTACACGACCTCGTGCAATTTAACTAAAAAAAAATATTTTGTTACCATTCAATCAACTTATAAACGTTTATTCAACTATAGCTTCTAAATTTTCATTTCAACTTATAATTTTCGTTACAAATTACATTTTCATATTTCTCCGTTTTATTTTCTTAACTACTTCAAATTCTTTGTAAGTTCTTTGACCTACATTATCATTAACCATGATACGTATGTGTACGTACAAGATGATGAGAGTGTATTTGTTGTCATAGCTATGAAAATGGGCAACAGAATGAGAGAGGCAGGCAAGAAGGAAGCTCTCAACAGCGAACAGCATTAGTTGTGAGGGACTCTCACTGTGAGAGTCTCATGCAAATTTGCTCTTTCTACCTGCGATCATGAGAGTAACATGCGGGGTCTCTACGAAGCGTCCGCCCTAGACGACGTACAAAACGCTATTAACTCAGTATAGGTTCGCTCACTGAGAGATCGAACTTGTCGGAAGCTGTTCGCTTCGAACTGGGGTATGTCGGCAATCGAACTGGGGTATCTCGCTAAGAAATTTCGTGGCCGTTTTCGTTGTATGAAATGTCCCATCTATATGTTATATGGTCAGTGGTTACAGTCAGTGAAAACAACAAAATTTCTACCCAATAAATAATGACGAAAATGTTTTATCGACAAAACAACAGCAAGAGTTTTTAATTCATAAGAATGATACCGTGATTCAGCAGGAGAAGCAGCCTTACTAAAATATTCAATGACATGAGACTTGTTGTTAATTTTGTGCAACAAAATGTCACCGTATCCCCAAAAACTTGCATCCGTATGCAACTCGATAGGATGGTTCGGATCAAAAATTACTAAGACTGGTTTTTGTGTAAGAATAGAAATAACTTTTTGTCTAATTTCTTCATGTTCCGATTCCCAGACAAATTCATTCTTCTCCGATGTCAACAGGTACAACGGTTTCATAAAACAGGAAAATCCTTGCATAAATTGCCTGAAATAAGACGCTAATCCAATAAATTGGCGTAAGCAGAGACCGACTGAGGAGGTGGCAAGGTAGTTAACGCTGTAACTTTAAGCGAATTCGGACGGATTTCACCTGCACTCACTTCATATCCCAAATATTGAACTGTTGACTTGAGAAAAGAACATTTTTTTATATTGAATGAGAATCCAGCATTCGTGAGATTATAACATTAAATCCAGGGGACAGTACTTCTCGACCAATAATAATATCATTCTTCAAATACTCATTATCCAGAACATGAAACAAAACTTCAATACAATGTTAGTTAATTATTACATTACTACGTATTTGCAATGTGCTGCATATGCCGGCACTACCAATACCCTTCAACATCACTATATTGTTAATTGTTTTAGCAACTAATTTGACACTTATCTTTTGTTTTATTAGTGAACATTCCGCTCCAGAGTCGAACGTTGCATGAAAAGTTCTTTAAATTCGTCCCAAGTTATGTCGGGATAACATGTTTGTGAAAGCCACTGCGACGCACTACCTTCCAATGATGCACTCAAGGCCATCACTACCGCGCTGCCTTTTATGGTATTTTCTGCGAAAATTATATTTACAGTTGAACACCACGCCGAAGCGTCGGCGCCATCGACGTCTGCGTTGAATTTTGGTAACACAATTGTTTTTTTTCTTTTTTATTTGTTGCCTCAGGTGTCGTCGATTGTACAGCTTTGATAAGCTCGATCAAATTTTTATTTTGCATTTCCATTAAAACTCGCCATGGTCCATCTAATTCATTAGGTAGCGAGCCGAATCCCACTTCTGATGTCCCAGGGAGTTTGTTAGTGTTTTCTATCGTAGTAGCGCAGCGAGTTTCGGCTTTACACACTTAAGTTCTATACGCAACTGCCTGCGTTGTCCTTTCTAGTTTCTGTGCTTACCACCGAACCACATTCGGCGACAGCGCCACGATGCTGTCGCCGCGCTAAAGCGTTTCTCTTCTTCTGCTACAACTTGCAGAACAACCAATCACAACATAATTAGAAGCTGATGCAATATTACAATAGTTGTGAAATTAGTCTTCTGATGAAATTCTCAAGACTGTATACCCATACCATCATACCAACATCCAGACACTTTTATTACGCGCCGACTTATATATATATAAGACTAAGACTAAGACTATATATATATCGAAGAACTATTATTATCAGCAATTGAGCCCGATGTTTGCGGATTTATATTTTGGTCCATTCTTTTGTGTAATTGAGCAGAGCGAGTCCCAATGTACGTGTTGAGTCGAACGAGTGGAAAACAAAAGTGACGTACGTCTATTTCACAACCCAACACGCGTTCTCGTGTTGTCTCTTTCACTCAACCTAACATTGGGCCACACTGACGACTCTAAAGGGTCGTCCCACTCTTTTACATAGTGCTATATAACGTCGAAAAGGACATCTCCTTTTCCACACTAACTGTTTTGCCTCAAAAGTCGAGCGCGCAGTTCAAATTATCAAATAATCTCCGACACGGCCAGACTGACAACTTACACGTCCTCGTGTAATACAGAAGACAAGATTTTCTCCCACTCGGTCATTCTGACCACTTATGCATTGTGAGACAGGAAAAAAAAAAAGAAAAACTATCTCCACCACGGCCATATTGACAACTAACACGTCCTCGTGTCACACAAACTATCACTGAAACCATCCACAGCTTTCGTTTCCAACTTTATTTAACATAAATTTCCTTAATTTTTAATTACAAACCCCTTTTTTTTTTACAATTCTCTTAATTATTTAGTAATCTTACATTAATTTCTATTTTAAATAACCTTCGGGCCTGGCACCGCCACATTGCATTGACAACTTCACATTACAATACACCAGTGTCACATTGGTCTTGAATTCATGCTAGTGCCACACTAGACTTTACGGCCTGTTTCATCCGTCTTCTGCCAGTGCCACACTGGACTTCTACGGTCTTTTTCACCCGTCTCATTTGCTAGTGCCACACTAGACTTTACGGCCTGTTTCATCCGTCTACTGCCAGTGCCACACTGGACTTCTACGGTCTTTTTCACCCGTCTCATTTGCTAGTGCCACACTAGACTTTACGGCCTGTTTCATCCGTCTACTGCCAGTGCCACACTGGACTTCTACGGTCTTTTTCACCCGTTTCATTTGCTAGACCAATGCCACACTGGTAACTACGGTCCTTGACCGCTTCAACAAGTGAACGTTATTCACCTCCATTTATGTCTAGCTCATGTGGTATCTGCCCCTCCGGCATTCTACGTAAGCTCTCATGGGGATATTTATACTGTCTCTTGCTTGTTAAAGATTTTAAATTGTATCGATCACCGTCTAACACTTCTGTTACTATGAAAGGTCCACGAAACTTTGGGTCTAACTTAGTTTGTTGTCGCTCACTGTTTTTAAGAAGGACATAATCACCTACAGTAAACTTAACGACTTTAGCTCTACCTTTGTCAAATCTTGTTTTCTCGTATTGAGCTGCATCTTCCATATTCTTTACCGCTTCTATTCTCTGTTTACTTAAATCAACCTCACTCTCCTCATCACAAATAGGTACTAACCCAAGGGGTCGTGAGCACTTGCCGATTAACAGTTCTAATGGACTAGATTTCGTAACTCTATTAATTGTACAATTCAATGATAGCTGTACTTCACCCAAAGCATCCTGCCATGACCTTTCACTAGATTCGACCACAGTCAACAAATTTTTCAAGGTACTCATTACTCTTTCGACCTGTCCATTAGCACGACTAGCGCCAGTTGCTATCAAATGAAGTTGCATTTTCTGAGAAGCACAAAACTCGACAAATTTGGTTCCAGTAAAATTTCTACCCTGGTCAGCCACTAGACGATTAGGCACGCCAAACAAAGCAATAGAAGATTTTAATGCGTCTATGCAACTGTTTGCATCGAGTTTAAAAGTATGATACAAGTGAACATACTTTGTAAAACCATCAATCTGAACTATTATGTATTCCTTTCGGTCGTTCTTGCCACTTAGTTTTCCTGTGATATCTATATGCAACGTGTGCCACGGTATACTGATTTTCGGAATTGGGTGTAATTCGGCTTGAACTTTTCCCGACGCCGATTTTGTCACTCTGCAGGTTATGCAGTTTTCGACAAATTTTCGCACATATTTTGACATTCCCGCAAACCAATAATGCTCATACACTTTGTCAAGTGTCTTTTCCCAACCCAAGTGCAGAATCGACTCGTGAACCTGATTGATAATTGACCATCTGAAAGACCTGGGTATGACTGGCAGACAACGAGTTTTTCCGTTTCTTTGAATCTTTCTGTATTACACATTGGCTCTCATCTCATATGTTGTAAGGAAATCTTCCGAAAGTTCGCCTTCATTCAGTTTTCTTATTGTACTCGATATGTCCTGATCACGATGTTGTTCTGCCTGAATCCAGTTCTCTGTGATGCTCATCAGCTCTACACGTTTTTCTTCTACTTTGTCCTGTATTGGTTTATTTATTTTGTTTAAGGGATTTCGTGAAAAGAAATCTACATGTGCCATGCGCTTTCCCTCTCGGTACTCTATGTCAAAATCAAAAGACTGTAAAAATGCCCACCAACGGTATACTCTCGATGATAATTCAATTTTTGTTCTTGACGCTTTCAATGAATTGCAGTCAGTAAAGAGAACAAACTTTCTACCATACAAAAAGTGCTTGAAATGTTTTACAGCATTCACAACAGCAAGTGTTTCTAACTCATACGATGTGTATCTTGATTCACAAGGACTAGTAGCTTTACTGAAATATTCCACTACATAGGGCTTGCTTGCGATGCGATGCAAAAGTATAGCGCCATATCCAATGGAGCTCGCATCCGTATGCAGCTCAATGGGATGTTGTGGATCAAATATCGTTAGAACTGGCTTGCTTGTGAGAATATTGACAACTCGTTTACGTATTACCTCATGCTCATTTTTCCAAACAAATTTATTTTTCTCAGATGTGAGAGAATAGAGAGACTTCATAAGCTGAGAAAATCCAGGGATGAACTGTCGAAAATATGAAGCTAATCCTATGAATTGACGTAATGTAGTAACGGACCTAGGTGATGGCAACGCACATAATGCTTCAATCTTCCGCAAATTTGGACGAATCTCGCCAGCTTGTACTTCATAACCCAAATACTGCACAGTTTCTCTCAAGAAAGAACATTTTTCTACGTTGAAGGAAAAACCAGCTTCTGTTAAAACTTTTAATACACTTTCTAGTCTCTCAAGTGCTTCTTCCTTGGTGGATGCCACAATCATTATGTCGTCCATATAGACGATAACAAAAGAATGTGCTAGTTCACCTAGTGCCTTTATTACAGCTCTTTGAAAAACCGAAGGAGCATTTTTCAGACCAAATGGCATCGCCAAATATTCATATTGACCGTCTGGGGTCACGAAGGCAGTGTATTCGATTGAGTCAGCGTGAACTGGCACTTGATGATATCCAGACGCCATGTCTAAGCAAGTGAAATACTTGGCTCCTCGTAATCTTGCAATCTGATCAGATATCAAAAGTAATTGGAAACTTCTCACCTCGTTGCATCATGATAGTTTTCGGCTCATCCACCGTACATAACTCAACGCGTTTATGTACCCGAGCTCTCGATTCTCCTTCTCCAGCATTCTTGGGACATTGAGTAGAAATATGCCCAAGCTCATGACAGCGATAGCATGTTAGAGTGTTCTTAGCACGCTGTGAACGCCCCTGATCTTGTCCACGTTTCGCTCCAGAAAATGCCTGCTTATTTACTTTGCACTCGGTCTTCTTGTGCCCAAGTTGTCCACAGTTATGACAGATTGATCCAAAAATCTTAGCACGTTTGGCGATGGGCTCTTCATCTTGAATACTAACGCGCTTTTTCTCCAACGAAAAAACATGAAGCTCTGACTGCAAATCGCGTCTGGTTTTAATACTTGCAGTGCAGGCTACACGCTGTAGTCGACGGTCGTGATTCGCCAAAAGTCCCAGTACAACGGAAGCAGCGATTTCTTCTTTATCCAAGTTACGCCACTTAGTAATAAGTGACGTCACCTTTCTGCTTGCATACACAGCTAAACTCTCGTCAGCGTTTGGACGAGTGTTTAGCATATTTAAAATTGTCGCCGCTGGTGACTCTCTGTCATCGAACCGCTGCTCAAGCAATTGCCTAAATTGCTGCCACGTTATGCCAGGGTAACATACCTCCGAAAGCCACTGTGATGCGCTTCCTTCTAGAGACTTCGTTAGTGCTAAAATCAATGCACCGCCTTCCAACGGTTTTTCGCCAAAAATTATTTCTACAGTCGCACACCACTGCACAGCATCCGCTCCGGCAACGTCCGAGTTAAACTTCGGCAACACAATTTCACCATTTTTCTGAGGCTCCGCTGGCGATGGTTTGAGCACGCGTGCAAGTTGCAAAAAGTTCTGGTTCTGTTGCTCCAATAACACACGAAATTGGTCTTAAAACATCGAAGACGACGGATTATATCCCACTTCTGATATCGAAGAACTATTATTATCAGCAATTGAGCCCGATGTTTGCGGATTTATATTTTGGTCCATTCTTTTGTGTAATTGAGCAGAGCGAGTCCCAATGTACGTGTTGAGTCGAACGAGTGGAAAACAAAAGTGACGTACGTCTATTTCACAACCCAACACGCGTTCTCGTGTTGTCTCTTTCACTCAACCTAACATTGGGCCACACTGACGACTCTAAAGGGTCGTCCCACTCTTTTACATAGTGCTATATAACGTCGAAAAGGACATCTTCTTTTCCACACTAACTGTTTTGCCTCAAAAGACGAGCGCGCAGTTCAAATTATCAAATAATCTCCGACATATATATATATATATATGATGACCAGAGACGCGCCCACCCTTCCATGTGATGGACCAAAGCTTAATGTTTGTGGTCCATCGCCCTTAGAGGAAGTCACAGCTGACTATTCTTGGCTTTCATAACCTTCTTTCCCCCCGCCACCTATTGGAAAACTAGCAAGTAATATTAAATTTACTGCGTAATTGACAACATTTATTTAAATTAATTAAAAAGTAGGGCCTTAAGGAGACGCATACCGTGGCAGCTAAACTGCTGTCTGCGAGGACGATCCTGACGCGCTCTGTGAGGCACAATGTGAGCTTTAAATAGCCTCGCACATATATCTACAACGGTCACTAAAAAGGGTCTTATCCTACCTAGAAGAGCTTCTCTAGGATTTGGGACACCTAACCGTAACCGAACTAGCGTCCGGCTGCAAGGCGCGCAGGCTTGCCCGGAAGCAGCAAAGTCGCTACTCGGCAATGCGTCTGCCTTCACAAGACTCAAAATAAATATATAAAAGTCTAAATCTATTGACAACTTATGCTAAATATATAAATAAATAAATATATAATAAAATGAATATGCAACAGGGTCAGCATTGGTCGGTGAGAGAAAGAGCGCGCCAAGATTTGCACTCTCTTGGTGCGACGTGCCCCTCGGGGCTGTGAATCACTCACTTTGCGGGTCTGGAGATGCCATAGGATTTCACAGCTCCAAATTGTCCATGATACACAAAAATAAATGAGCCGACGCCGGATTCCAAACTCGGCCTGCTGCCACAAAATTCACCATTTAATTATTATTATAGTTATTAAATTCACTCTGCTTACATGGCTAATTCGATTATTATTTGCATATCTTTATGCATTCATCCCCAGCTGTAGCCTCGTCGTCAGCGCCCGGTCTCTATTATATTTGAATTAATTTGACCGGGCGCCCACCGACAGAAATTTCCAGGAATTTCTTGTGAATATAAACAATTATTGTGAAAATGCATACTTTGAATTGTTCACGTATCTCTTTTACAGTCATCAGAAGCTAAAAGTACTAATGGCAGCGCTGAGTTTACTCATGTGCCCTGAGTTTACTCATACGTGATGAGTTTTTTATATGCGTTGAATCTGTCCATTCGGGTGTGGGTATGGTGATTTACGTTTTTGCTTTCGTTCGCATCGATCATTGCTGATCCGAGATGACCTGTTGAACAAACGGGCTGATTATTCGTGTATTTAGTGCATGAATATTTTATGATCGACGGAAGCCGTTCTCTGATATATATTATATGTACATTATAAAAAAAATTTTAAAATACATCACACAACAGCACAAGCACAGTATCGCAACCGATAGAAAAATTGTTATATATCACGGCATGTGAATCTTTTATTTTAAAGACACCTTTTACACTACTTCGCTATTGTCCAAGTATTAAACCCCTTCAATTGATTTCCTCCGAAAAAGTATTTTTATTTTGCATCCGATCCTTAGTGTTTTTAATAATGTCTGTCGCGGGTCGGATTAATCGAATAATCGATAGTTATTTAAGTAGGGTAATTTCGTATAAATGAGTATTGGGCACACTCAGATAAGCATGTCGCCGCATGCAAAGATTAAAAAAGATCACTTTGTATTTTGTCGAGGCGGAAGAAACAACTGCGGTAAGCTAATTATAAAATTGTTAAAGTAGTTTCTCATTGTAACCTCTAATAGAATAAAACAAGTTGTATTGGGAAATTGGTTGGACTTCTCGACTCCCACATCGATCGTGGTTACCGATGCAAGCTAGCGCAACACCCTTGCATAGTTGAAAATCGGCCCTGCCTCGTAGGGCAACTACATTGGCGCTTTTATTCGCAGTTCTATTAAGGACTGCAAGGGACACTTGCGTTGGGACCCAAGTGGTGCAATTAGGAATTGTAACCCACCCAGCTATAGAGTTTCCATTCGGAGTGTTACGATGAGTAAAGTAACACGATCACCCCGGAGGAGCCCACGAATTGGGCTGGATACGGCTGGCACGCAGGGCGTGACGCAGCCAGAAACACAGAGTAGTACAGAAACTGCTCAACTGAGAGTTCCCGGGCAGGAGCCGGCACTAGCCGGAGGCCCCAGCAAGGAGACTGCGGGCACAAGTTGCGGGAACAGTATCCGCAAGCACTAGCACAGTATTGACGGCACCAGCAGCTGCCAGCATCCAGGTGGAAGACCTCCTGTTGAAGATCGCCACGCTGGAGAAGGAGTTGCAAAGGTTAAGGCCGATGGATCCCGTTATCCAAAGAAGTATAGGAATGAGTGAAAAAGAGAGCGGCAAACCGTTCGTCTTAGCAGAAATTGTTACTTTGACGAACCGTTTGAGAGCAATATTTTAGTGGAAACCTACACGTGACGACATATTTGAGTGCAAACTAAGTTGCGACGCCATGTTTGAGTGGAAAATCAAACGTGGTGCCACACTTAAGTGGAAATATGAGTGCGATGTCATCAGTGAGTGAAATGTTAGCCACGCCATGTTTGAGTGAAATTCATTCGAGCGGTACTTCCGCATTGGAGATGCCATCCGCCCAATTGAGGACAGTTCCAGGGGTCTGTCATCCAACGTAGAGACACTCATCGCTATACTCAACGGGCACTGCGCTACCGTCGCAATGTTGTGCCACATCCCAGCTGCATTTACTGCAAACACATGTGGTGACGCCATCACCCATGAGCACGTGGAATGCGTCTGGCAATATCGGTACAGCCCCCCGAAAGCTGCCGGATTTGCCGGAGTTTGGAGGACAACCCAAAGACTGGCCGATATTTTCCTGTGCGTTTACGGAGACGACGCGTGCATACAATTGCACGGAGTTGGAAAACAACCAACGATTGCTGAAAGCATTGAAAGGGGACGCCCGCGAGGCCGTCAGTCACTGCTAATCCATCTGCGGAACATAAATGATGTCATGGAGCAGCTGCGGTTCGGATTTGGTCGTCCTGAACAGTTGATACGTAGCCAGCACAACAGCGTGCGAGAACTGCAGACCTTACAAGAGCACAACTTGGCAAAGATTATTTCGTATGCCACTCGTGCGAGTAACTTATCTGCATTTTTGCGCACCGCTAGTGGAGAAATCTATCTAGCAAACCCAACCCTGTTGGAGGAACTGGTCGGAAAGCTGCCATCGAGTGCACGATTGGATTGGGCCAGACAGTCCGCTACAATAGTTCCATACCCGACTGTCGAGCACTTCAACATTTGGTTGATGAACTTTGCTCGGATCGTGTCGACAATACCTGACGTCGACACCAAGGAGCCTAAGCGGAGGGTGCTACATGCCAGCACCAAGCCAACAGAGGAACGACATCGGAGTAACTGCAGCGATTGTCCTATATGCGGCATGAAGTCCGGGACTGCAAAGAGTTCCAGAGAGTTTCCCCAAATCAGGTGGAAGTATTTAAAGGAGCATCGGTTGTGCTACTCGTGTTTAAGGAGTGGTCACAACGCACGAGCATGTAGAGCAGCAAACGAATGCAGAGTCAATGGATGCAAGAAACAGATCACTACTTGGTCCACGACTCACCACAGACTCCCTACAGGGCATCGCCGTCAGCGAGCCACCGAGGAAGCAAGCCAGACCCAGCGTCGCAGCACTTGGGGATCGGCAGCAGGAACGGCACGCCGCAGCTAGCGGGTGCTGACAGACCACTGAGTATGAACTTAACTTGTGTCAAAGTCGAGGGAGAGCGATTATTGTTTCGCATATTGCCAGTGACGTTATACGGAGCCACGAAGCGGATAAATACGTTTGCGCTTCTGGATGAAGGCTCATCGGTGACTATGATCGACGACGATATAATAGAGGCACTGGAATTGAAAAGTGAGCGCCGACAACTTAACGTTCAATGGTTTGGAGAAAGGGCAGCCAGAGAGTCCACCAATGTAACGAGCCTTAAAACAAGTGGCGTGGACATGGATAAGCGTGACGCGTTGCGAAATGTGTATGCCATTTCAAACTTGAGCTTACCAATGCAAAGTCTACGACGTCAAGACGTACAGGCTGCAGATAAACATGCGCGACTGCCAATGAAACCATACAAAAATTTGGTACCAAAGGTACTCATCGGATTGGATCACGCGCACCTTGAGATACCGATGCGAACCAGACGATTCGCATTGAAGGGACCTTACGCGGCCGCCACCGAGCTTGGATGGGTGGTGTTTGAGCCCATAAGGAATCAACAGTTGAGGAACTCACCGAAGTCATGCCTACTTGCAGCATCTCAGGGAGATGCTATAGAAAAGATGGTGAATGACTACTTCGAGATGGAGAACTTTAGGGTGAAGCCCTCGCGTCCGGTCGCAGCTAGTGATGAAGAACGAGCCCAGAGAATACTCGAAGAAGCCACTGTGAAGCTAACCAAAAGATACCAGACCGGATTACTGTGAAGTATTCGGTTAGTTTTCAATGCAGCCGCGAAAGTTCGGAATGTGTCATTAAATTCAGTGTTGTTGAAAGGACCAGAACACTACAGATCATTGCCAGCAGTGCTATTCCACTTTCGAGAGGGAACTGTAGCCGTTTGTGGAGACATCAAGGAAATGTTTCATCAGGTGTTGATCCAGCCACAGGATAGATGCGGCCAATAATGTCTTTGGCGTGACGGTAAAGACTTTCGGGACCCTGACGTGTATGAGGTGACTGTAATGATATTTGGAGCCGCCTGCTCATCATGTGCAGCACATTGCGTAAAAAGTGTCAATGCAGCACAATACCAGCACTCGAATCCGCGAGCAGTCAGAGCCATCACCGAGTATCACTATGTGGACGACTATGTGGACAGCTTCTCTAATGAGGGCGAAGCCATTGACGTTTCAGCACGAGTAAGGGACATTCAGGCAGGAGCCGGATTTGAATTGTGCAGATTCACATCAAGTTTACCAGCGGTCGTCGCAGCACTAGGACAACATGATCCAGTGAAGAGTGTTGTGTGGGGCGAAGCTGAGGAAAAAGTTCTGGGCATGTACTGGCAGCCAGCCACTGATGACTGAAATACCACAGGATGCCCAGGGGCGTACTAAATGGAGAGAGAATTCCAACAAAGAGAGAATTCTTAAGTCTAATGATGTCTACCTTTGATCCCCTAGGGTTTCTCTGCTGTTTCACCATAACTGCCAAGCTATTATTGCGTGAAATTTGGAGAAGGTGTGTGCCCTGGGATGAACCACTACCAATCGAGATCGGAGACGCCTTTCAGGGATGGCGACAGCAATTGTGCTCCATAGAAAGTTCCGGAGTCCGCGCCACTACTTTGGTGCGAGATCAGTGCGAGACTTACAGATGCACGTCTTCGTCAAGGCAAGCAAAGTCGCGTTTGCAGCCGTGAGTTACTGGAGGATTACTTACGATAACTGAGATGTCCATTTGTGTTTTGTATGTGGCAAAACGAAGTGTGCCCCAATGAGGACAAAGTCGATACCACGACTGGAGCCTCAAGCTGCAGTATTGGGAACCAGACTGATGAACACTGTCAAAGCCGAGCACAATGTGACCATTAGCAACATAGTACTATGGACCGATTCCAGAGCGGTGTTGTGTTGGATTGGCAGCAGCCACTGCCGATAAAGCAGTTTGTTGGAAACCATGTGTTGGAGATTCTGGAGTCGACAGAGATATTTCAATGGGGATGGGTGCCAACTGCAGACAATGCCGCAGACGATGCAACGCGGCCGAAGCATCAAGTGGATCTCAGACAGGGATCACGATGGATGTAAGGACCAGCGTTCTTGAGGAAGCCAGTCAGAGAGTGGCCCCAACCAGAGAGTTAAGTGGAAACCAAGCCCATTGAAGATGAAGAAGAGACGGTTAATAAGTTTGCCCTGATTGCCGCAAGCAACTTCTTTATCCCATTTCAGAGGTACTCGAGCTAGATGTTTAGAGATGTTTACCCGTAGGAGCGACATAAGGGGACTGGCACCCTATGTGGACACAAACGGTGTCTTACGCGCCTATGGAAGAATTGATGCCGCACTATCCATGCCGTATATTGCGAGGAGACCGATGATCCTGTCACACCGACACGTGATCACGGAGCTGCTCGTGGCTCATTACCACGAGAGGATGAAGCATAAGAATGTAGATTCTGGATAACGAATTTACGCCGATCTCTGCAGAAGGTAATTTCGTCATGCAGACTATGCAAGCTGCGCAGGGCGCAGCCGGAGCCACCCATGATGGGTCCCCTGCCAAGGGACCGACTGGAAGCAATCGGATGACCATTTAAATATTCCGGAGTGGACTACTTTGGACCATTGCTTGTAACTATTGCACGTCGAAAGGAAAAGCGATTGGTAGCCTTGTCCACTTGCCTGACGACAAGAGCAATTCATCTGGAGTTAGCGGATGACTTGTCATCCGATTCATGCATAATTGAGATCAGGAACTTTATTTGCCGTCGTGGTCCTGTACTTAGATTGCGCAGCGACAACGGCAAGAACTTTGTCGGAGCTGACCGGGAGGCCTGAAGGTTCATAGAAGTGTTTGAACCAGAGACGTTTCAAGACGAGCTTTCGACCAGAGGCATCGAATGGATGTTTAATTGCAGCAAACCCATCTGATGGAGGAGTCTGGGAGAGAATGGTGCAGTGCGTCAAGATGGTGTTGCGCCACACAATGAAGTATGTGGCGCCAAAGCAGCACGTACTGGAGGACACACTGCTTAAGGCGGAGAACATTGTCAATTCGCGTCCTTTCACCCAGTTGACGATTGCACATGACTAGGAAGGCCCTCTTACGCCAAATGATCTGCTCAAGGGAGCAGCAAATGTTCCAGATACGCCATGCTGCACGCAGCCGCCCAAGGAATGCGCTACGAGGAAGCAGTGGCGCATAGCACGACAATTGAGAGATCGTTTTTGGAGACGTTGGGTACTGGAGTACCTACCAACGCTTGTGCGGCGCGAGAAGTGGTGCGCTCGTAGCAAGCCAATGTGCCGCGGAGACGTGGTGTTCATATGTAATCCAGCAGTGCCACGCAGGGAGTGGTGCAAAGGGATAGTGGAGGAGCTACATACCGGCCAGGATGGTACTCCTCGACGAGCGAGTGTCCGCGTTACAGATAACGATCGACCGAGAGTTGTAATGCGACCCATCTCCAAGATAGCAGTGCTAGATGTGGTGAAGGCGGTTCCTTCACCGGGGCGGGGATGTCGCGGGTCGGATTAATCGAATAATCGATAGTTATCTAAGAAGGGTAATTTCGTATTAATGAGTTATGGGCACACTCAGATAAGCATGTCGCAGCATGCAAAAGATTAAAAAGATCACATTGTATTTTGTCGAGGCGGGACAAACAACTGCGGTAAGCTAACCATAAGATTGATGAAGTAGTTTCTCATTGTAACCTCTAACAGAATAAAACAAGTTGTATTGGGAATTTGGTTGGATTTCTTGTATTGGGCGACTCCCACATCGATCGTGGTTACCGATGCAAGCTAGCGCAACACCCTTGCATAGTTGAAAATCGCCCCTGCCTCGTAGGGCAACTACAGTAATCTACTAGGATATGGCGGTAGGTCAAGCTGTGGTGATGAGTTTAAGTTTCTTAGTGCGAAAATTAGAAACTTCTTTTGCACCGACTTGATTTTGTCTTTGTAAGTCTGATACTGTGGCGACCACAAACAGGACCCATACTAGAGGATGGGACATACCAGAGAGACGTACAGCTGTTTAGTCGTATAAGGGTCATTGAATTTCTTAGACCAACGCTTAATGAAACCTAAGACCTTCATGGCTTTATTTACCATGAACTCAATGTGATCATTGAAGGATAGTTTACGATCAACTAAGATGCCTAGGTCATTGATTTGAGATATATTCTCAAGAAGATGGCCGTCTAATAAGTATTCAGCGTGCACAGCTTGTGCTCTGCAAAAAGTCATGGCTTTGCACTTTGAGCAACTGAGGGCAATAAGATTGGTTTTACACCATGAATTGAAAATGTTAAGATCAGCTTGCAACAAAGAAGCTGAAATAGGATCCTTATAAGAGAGGCATAATTTAACGTCATCTGCATACATCAAAACAGCACTATTCTTAATAATAGACGGAAGGTCATTAATAAATAAATTGAAAAGCAATGGTCCGAGGTGGCTACCTTGGGGCACTCCTGAATAAAAAAAGATCTGCTTAGAAATGGCAGATTTGAACATTTTTAAGATAATTGGAAATCCAGTTCATAAGAGTATGAGGATATCCAAGAAGCGATAACGTGTGCATTAGGAGAGTATGGTTTACAGAATCAACTGCTTTACTGAAGTCAGTGTAGATAACGTCCGTTTGCATCGTACTATCAAACACACTAATGACAATAGAGGAGAGTTCCAATAAGTTTGTGGTAGTAGATTTGGATCTCACAAAGCCATGCTGGGTTGGTGAGATGATTGAGCTATATAAGTGTTGGAATTGAGAAGTAATGATTTTCTCGAAAAACTTAGGAATCGCAGACAACTTAGAAATAGCTCTATAGTTCATGACATCGGATTTATAGCCTTTTTTATGTAAGGGAATAACATAAGATTCTTTCCATAACTTAGGAAATAATCCGGTCGAAACGGACAAACAAAAAAGTTTAAGAATTGGCTTACAGAGCGAATTAGCACAGTATCTGAGAACACAGCCAGGCACCCCATCTGGTCCAGGAGAAAAAGTTGGCTTAACCAAACTCAGCTCACAACCTAACGCGAATTGCGTAATCTGCGGACCGAAAACAGAGGTAGATGGATAAATTCTATACGGATAAGGACACTTAGAATCGTAAATCTTAGACGAATAAGTATCCTGGAAAAAATCTGCAAATAAGTCCGAAATATATTGATCGGTACTAGCTGTTTTATCGTTTAGAGTTAAGAAAGAAGGATATGTAGCATTTCGCCGTTTCAGATTTACGGAGTTGTAAAACTGCTTATGGTCTTTTGCAAATTGTAATCTACAGCGAGTTAAGTATGCACTATAGCAACGGTGGTTCAAAGTCTCAAAGCCAGACTTAGCGCTAACATACCTTGCAAAATCAGTAAGCCTACCAGATAATTTGAACTTTTTGTAAAGTTTAGATTTCAAATTTTAAAGTCAACAAAGTTCCCTAGAGAACCATGGTAGTTTTGTAGACTTAGAATGATACACTCTAGGAACATGCATTTAAAAATTAATAGCTCTAGAACTAATATTAATCGCACCTTCTAAATTATTAGAAGAGTACAATTCCGACCGATCGTAGTTATTAAATAAAATATTGAGATCTCTAAAGTTTATTTTACGAAAACAGTAGTGTTTAGACGTAGGAAGTCTTTTATTTTGTTGCCAGGTTGGTGACAGCAAAATAGTGAGCTCTAAAGTGAGCTGGAATGCATGTTCAGGTGAAACTAAAGGATCAATTCTTACAACAGTATCGCATACCTGATCTGATACAAAGACAAGATCAAGTATTCGAATTGAGTTGACCTGTGATAGATTAAGTTCAAGAAGTCCCGACAGAAACTCGTTAGAAGTCATTAAGTCGTTGTTATCCGACCAAATAACATCGGGCAAGTTTGTTGCATTCTGATCAGCTGTTAGGGTCAAATAGGTATTTTTTTTTGTTTGAGTTATCGATAGGGCGAGGGTTGGCGAAAGGGGTCGCTCTCTCTGGAGTCTGACAGATGATTCGCGGGAGAGAATCTGTCAGATTTTTTTTTTTGTGAGTCATCTGTCAGTTTTTTTTTTGCAAGTCATAAAAGAAAAAATTCGGTGGGAGCGACGCATCAACGCGCCGGTTGCAGCAGCAACAAGAGTATTTAAGAGCAATAAGAGGATTGAAACATTGAGCTTGAGCTTTAGAAAAAGCCAGGTAAGAGGAGGGCGGTGTTTTTCTCTTCACAACAGAGATAAATTCTAATTGGAGAATTTTTTTTTGTTTCAGCAGCTGACCGACGCACGGAGGAGGAGTCGGATTTCTCAGTCCCAAAATCCGGCGTCGGTCCAATTTTTCTTGCACCCTATTAATTCTCTGCGGGGCACGGAAGCCGCCCCACATGCAACTTGGACCTGCACGGGAGAGCGCAGTGGACGTCACCGTGGCCAACATCAACGCACACAACGCACGCGAAACATTGTGGCATTGCCACCAATAATTGCACAGCCAGTGTGGTGTGCAGCCGCAATACCCAATTTCTGGTGAGTCCGATCCAGCTGGGGTCCACTGACACGACTTTGGTCCGTGGCACTGCGACAACGCGACAGGTGCCTTCTTTGTAGCCGAAGCGTTTGGCAATCCCGGATTTGGGGCGCGAGATCCTCACAGCCCTGAGGGGCACGTTGCGTCAGGACGCCGTTAGCTTCGGCACGGTCTGCCCTTTTGCAGAAACCCCCCTTGCCGGCCCCAACGTACCGTTATTTTATTATTTATTTATTTACTCGATATTTATTTGTATGTGAATGTCCTATAGATTAAGTTTGTTGATAAATTAGATTTTAAATCAAGTTTTTGTTCGTGATTTTTAGACTTTTGTGAAGGTAGGCGCATAGCCTTGTAGCAATTTTGCTGCATGCGTGCAAGCCTGCGCGCGTTGCAACCAGCCGCTAGTCTGGTTACGGTTAGGTGTGCCCCGAATTCCAGAGGAGCTCTTCTAGGTAGGATAGGACCCTTCTTATTGACCGTCGTAGAGAGTGTGCGAGGCTATTTGCAGCTCGTATTTAGAAAGTTTTGACTTAAGGCCTCTAACATTCTGATAAGCAAACAGAATGGTTATGATACATTGGATTATTATCTTACGGTAATAGTATTGGATTTTACAAAATCCTATTGAAGTCTCTAAGGTCGGCTGGTTGTTTTTAAACAAACAAATTCTATCTAGAAAAATGTAAGAAATAAAAATTCACTAAATGCTTAAGATATTTCTTTCTATAAGTAATTATTCTTAATTTATTAAAAATATTTTATTAAGATATTTGAAAGCATTGAATTTCGACCATTATATGACTCTACTATTCACCTTCAGTCGACGCATACGCCTTCTTTTTGGAAAACTATGTTTAATCGTTAATCTATATAATAAATAGACACTGATAGTAATTAAAATCTATTTGCATGTCAATGCAGAATACGATCAGGCCGACAAGACTATTTAATTAAACAAATATTTGTTTGGTTATGATTCGTGTCAATGAATGTCTTTCCAAGCCCAGGACACTACATATGAAGGAAACTACTTTATAGTACCACCGTAAAAACACCTTATTGACAATCGTTATTTTATGATTTTTAAAGAAAATCTTAGCTTGTTAATACGTGTTTTAAGTTGCAATAGAGCTTAGCAATAGTTTTTTTTATTCTTATTAATCGTATTTATTAGAAATATTGTTTACAGCTGAATAGTATTTTATTACCTTTGTGGCAACTTAAGCTAATGAGAAAATAATAATTAAAAGTAAAACTATGTCTAGATAAACTATGGTTGGAAATTTACAATATTTACAATTAAGAAAATCTTGATTAGCAATTGGGGTCTAAGATAATTTCTATTCGAACGATGCTCTGGGAGTTCACTACGTCAAGATCCGTTGTGGGAGATCTTGAGGGTGGAATCGTTTAAGTCTTCTTTTGGCTCTTAATCCAGCGCAGTGTTGACGCCTGGCAAGGGCGTTTGGGTGATACTCTAGACTCTCTGCGTATTTGCTAGCTATCTTTTGAATCCTGTCTCCAATCAGTGGATCTTAATTAACTTAAATATTTTTTAATAGAACTAATAATGACTTAATATTAATATTCTAGTAATAACTAAAATATTAAAAATTACTTGACCAGTACATTACTAATTTTCGTAAATATTCATTTATATTATAATACTCATAGTTCTGCTTAATGTATTGAAATTTTCAGGAAACAGATTTTTCATTTATTTTCACTCAATGATGGGAAATCCGTCGATTTTTCATCATTAATTCCAGCATAATTCACTTGTTTTACAATTGTCACAGGATTTGAAATTAGGATAATTTATAGAAGTTTTTGGTGTTTTTGTAATTGCCTCAATATATGATATCGGGCGCAGAGGCAGATACTTTACAAAGCACGAGCACAATTTCAGAATGTTACATTTAAATATGTTTGTAATATAAAAGTCACTGCTGAACAAAAATTATACATATGACATAAGTGATATTATCTTCTTTATTTTAATTGTAATTTAATAAAAACAATATTTATGTTAATTAGATAAATGTGTAACCCACCCAGCAATGACAAATAAAAATTAACTTCAAGTACTAAGACAATAACGAGTGACAAATTTTGTACGCAGAATTGAATAAATGTAAACATACCTTTCATAGGAGTAAGTCCAGTGCTTTTTATTAATTTTTTCTATGAACCTTCAGGCCTCCCGGTCAGCTCCGACAAAGTTCTTACCGTTGTCGCTGCGCAATCTAAGTACAGGACCACGACGGCAAATAAAGTTCCTGATCTCAATTATGCATGAATCGGATGACAAGTCATCCGCTAACTCCAGATGAATTGCTCTTGTCGTCAGGCAAGTGGACAAGGCTACCAATCGCTTTTCCTTTCGACGTGCAATAGTTACAAGCAATGGTCCAAAGTAGTCCACTCCGGAATATTTAAATGGTCATCCGATTGCTTCCAGTCGGTCCCTTGGCAGGGGACCCATCATGGGTGGCTCCGGCTGCGCCCTGCGCAGCTTGCATAGTCTGCATGACGAAATTACCTTCTGCAGAGATCGGCGTAAATTCGTTATCCAGAATCTACATTCTTATGCTTCATCCTCTCGTGGTAATGAGCCACGAGCAGCTCCGTGATCACGTGTCGGTGTGACAGGATCATCGGTCTCCTCGCAATATACGGCATGGATAGTGCGGCATCAATTCTTCCATAGGCGCGTAAGACACCGTTTGTGTCCACATAGGGTGCCAGTCCCCTTATGTCGCTCCTACGGGTAAACATCTCTAAACATCTAGCTCGAGTACCTCTGAAATGGGATAAAGAAGTTGCTTGCGGCAATCAGGGCAAACTTATTAACCGTCTCTTCTTCATCTTCAATGGGCTTGGTTTCCACTTAACTCTCTGGTTGGGGCCACTCCCTGACTGGCTTCCTCAAGAACGCTGGTCCTTACATCCATCGTGATCCCTGTCTGAGATCCACTTGATGCTTCGGCCGCGTTGCATCGTCTGCGGCATTGTCTGCAGTTGGCACCCATCCCCATTGAAATATCTCTGTCGACTCCAGAATCTACAACACATGGTTTCCAACAAACTGCTTTATCGGCAGTGGCTGCTGCCAATCCAACATAACACCGCTCTGGAATCGGTCCATAGTACTATGTTGCTAATGGTCACATTGTGCTCGGCTTTGACAGTGTTCATCAGTCTGGTTCCCAATACTGCAGCTTGAGGCTCCAGTCGTGGTATCGACTTTGTCCTCATTGGGGCACACTTCGTTTTGCCACATACAAAACACAAATGGACATCTCAGTTATCGTAAGTAATCCTCCAGTAACTCACGGCTGCAAACGCGACTTTGCTTGCCTTGACGAAGACGTGCATCTGTAAGTCTCGCACTGATCTCGCACCAAAGTAGTGGCGCGGACTCCGGAACTTTCTATGGAGCACAATTGCTGTCGCCATCCCTGAAAGGCGTCTCCGATCTCGATTGGTAGTGGTTCATCCCAGGGCACACACCTTCTCCAAATTTCACGCAATAATAGCTTGGCAGTTATGGTGAAACAGCAGAGAAACCCCAGGGGATCAAAGGTAGACATCATTAGACTTAAGAATTCTCTCTTTGTTGGAATTCTCTCTCCATTTAGTACGCCCCTGGGCATCCTGTGGTATTTCAGTCATCAGTGGCTGGCTGCCAGTACATGCCCAGAACTTTTTCCTCAGCTTCGCCCCACACAACACTCTTCACTGGATCATGTTGTCCTAGTGCTGCGACGACCGCTGGTAAACTTGATGTGAATCTGCACAATTCAAATCCGGCTCCTGCCTGAATGTCCCTTACTCGTGCTGAAACGTCAATGGCTTCGCCCTCATTAGAGAAGCTGTCCACATAGTCGTCCACATAGTGATACTCGGTGATGGCTTTGACTGCTCGCGGATCCGAGTGCTGGTATTGTGCTGCATTGACACTTTTTACGCAATGTGCTGCACATGATGAGCAGGCGTCTCCAAATATCATTACAGTCACCTCATACACGTCAGGGTCCCGAAAGTCTTTACCGTCACGCCAAAGACATTATTGGCCGCATCTATCCTGTGGCTGGATCAACACCTGATGAAACATTTCCTTGATGTCTCCACAAACGGCTACAGTTCCCTCTCGAAAGTGGAATAGCACTGCTGGCAATGATCTGTAGTGTTCTGGTCCTTTCAACAACACTGAATTCAGTGACACATTCCGAACTTTCGCGGCTGCATTGAAAACTAACCGAATACTTCACAGTAATCCGGTCTGGTATCTTTTGGTTAGCTTCACAGTGGCTTCTTCGAGTATTCTCTGGGCTCGTTCTTCATCACTAGCTGCGACCGGACGCGAGGGCTTCACCCTAAAGTTCTCCATCTCGAAGTAGTCATTCACCATCTTTTCTATAGCATCTCCCTGAGATGCTGCAAGTAGGCATGACTTCGGTGAGTTCCTCAACTGTTGATTCCTTATGGGCTCAAACACCACCCATCCAAGCTGTACGTCTTGACGTCGTAGACTTTGCATTGGTAAGCTCAAGTTCGAAACGGCATACACATTTCGCAACGCGTGACGCTTATCCATGTCCACGCCACTTCTTTTCAGGCTCGTTACATTGGTGGGCTCTCTGGTTGCCCATCCTACGGCGATGCCCTGTAGGGACTCTGTGGTGAGTCGTGTACCAAGTAGTGATCTTTTTCTTGCATCCATTGACTCTGCATTCGATTGCTGCTCTACATGCTCGTGCCATGTGATCACTCCTTAAACACGAGTAGCACAACCGATGCTCCTTTAAATACTTCCAGCTGACTTGAGGAAACTCTCTGGAACTCTTTGCAGTCCCGGACTTCATGCCGCATATAGGACAATCGCTGCAGTGACTCCGATGTTGTTCCTCTGTTGGCTTGGTGCTGGCATGTAGCACCCTCCGCTTAGGCTCCTTGGTGTCGACGTCAGGTATTGTCGACACGATCCGAGCAAAGTTCATCAACCAAATGTTGAAGTGCTCGACAGTCGGGTATGGAACTATCGTAGCGGACTGTCTGGCCCAATCCAATCGTGCACTCGATGGCAGCTTTCCGACCAGTTCCTCCAACAGGGTTGGGTTTGCTAGATGGATTTCTCCACTAGCGGTGCGCAAAAATGCAATTAAGTTACTCGCACGAGTGGCATACGGAATAATCTTTGCCAAGTTGTGCTCTTGTAAGGTCTGCAGTTCTCGCACGCTGTTGTGCTGGCTACGTATCAACTGTTCAGGACGACCATATCTGAACCGCAGCTGCTCCATGACATCATTATTACCCTACTTGATAACTATCGATTAATCGATTAATCCTACCCGCGACAACTTTGTTAATTTAACAAGCTTAAAAATAAGAAATATTTCTTACTTGAAGTGAGCTCTCTCAGCATTGGTTGTGAGGGACTCTCACATGCTAATTTGCTGCGATCATAAGAACAACATTCGGGCTCCATACGAAGCGTCCGTCCTAGACGACGTACAAAACGCTATTAACTCAGTATAGGTTCGCACATTGAGAGATCGAACTTGTCGGAAGGTGTTCGTGTGAGCCGATCGGGGTATGTCGCATCAAACTGGGGTATCTCGCATCGTACTAGGGTATTTCGCTAAGAAATTTCGTGGCCGTTTTCGTTGTATGATATGTTCTATCTATATGTTATATGGTTAGTGCTGGTACGCATAGAGCTTGTTTGGCCACTTTCGCCACATCTTGCTTGCATATCACTATCATTGCTCTGTAAAAATAAAAACTTAAGAGCCACCAGAGCATTTATTAAGTACTTATATTCTTAAAATAAATATATTAATATAAAATTTTGCATTAAAATGTTTAAACATACTTCTTTTCACCAAATATTAAAGCAAAGTGAGATGGTTATGGTAGTTTCACAAAATTTAACGATAGTATCGCTATAGTTAAATTACCATCGATAGTGCAGGCTGAATAAAACAATCGATACTATGGATAGCGCCATCGATTGTTTGACAGCTCTACCCCACAGTACGCATCTTGGCGTAGGCTTTGGTAACTGCTTTGGTGGAGGACGGTGTGTGTTAGTTATATTCTTCTGTATAGTTGTGGTATAGGGTTGGTTTTTTGATTGTAAGAATTCCTCTAGCGCCCTAAGCTCAGCGGTGAGAACATTTGCCTTTGCCCATGGTAGGGGGTTTTCGGTCTTATACAGAATCTGAACGAGTTCGCCTTCTGGTTTTCTCTTTGAAACCGCTCGTTCGGGGTTTTCGCTTCTGAATTATGTTCATACACTGTAATCACTTAGAATATTTTTTTTGTCGTTGAATTGGTCGTCATCCAGTCCTCCAGGATCAGAATTTGCTTTTTGTGTTTTAATTGGTCGTCATCCAGTCCTCCAGGAATATGTCCCGGCTTGTGAAATGATAATTGTGGTTTGGTGTATATTAAGCTACAAGCGAAGGTTCGCTTCAGTGGACATTTATTTTCCGAAGGATTTCTTACATTTTTTTTAATGTTAATGTTTTTAATGTCGCTGCTTCGTTGAAGAAGTGGCGGCAGCGCTGCTTATTCTGCACAAATGTTATTTAATATATAATATGTATGTATATAGAGGACCATGTGTTATGCACACCCGCTGACAGACAGCGGTCAGTGGCCGGCGCTTATGCTGACGCGGCTTTTGATGTATCAGCTGCAGTTCGAGTGACCCATATTGCAGCATACTTGAACTGTTGATTGTTGATTGTTTACATTAAAGTGCCAATGCACTGCAACTACAGAGAGTTGATGCTTAAGTATTTAACATATCCTAAGAGATATGTTTAACTTAATTCGTCTATAATTCAGCATCGAATAACACACAACCCCATTCCAACAACCTTCGAGCAATTCTGCTGTGGAAAGACTCTATTCCACTCTCACGGAAATCTATAGAATAATACTTGACACTCGATAGCAACAGAAGTTAAATAGTGAACATGATGAACTAATGACTGAGACACTAATTACTTGTAATAACGCAATACACTCCGCAACAAAATTAAACCCTTTCGAATTATTTAGTGGTGGAATCACATATTCCCATAAACTGTTAGATTCAATAACGAACACGATTATTTAATTCAGACACCAATTCCGAGATATATTATATACTAAAGTAAAAGATAATTTAAAAATCTACATTACTAAAATGACTTTAATGATAAATAAGACAAGAACAGACCCGATAATATTAGAACCTAAAGCTACAATCCTTAAAAAGAAAAATTATGAAATAAATTAACACCTAAATTTTCCGTGCAAAGAGTTTTAAGAGATAGAGGTACAACTCTCGTAACAACTAGGAACCAAAAGATGCATAAATCAAAAATAGAAAAAACAATTATTAAAAAGGAATAGATGAGGTTAAATGATTAATTTTTATTCAATGGAATTGGCAGCCTCGTAAAGGTTGTTGCTGGAAATAAAGACGGGAATATTGAAACAAAGATAAATGAACTTAAAATATATTTTAATATTGTCGCTAATTAACAAGACATATTTTTTTTTTTTTTTTTTTTTTTTAATATATTTAATAAGTGAAGAATCCGTACATCTTTAAGTACCTTAACATCACATGGTTGGGTTGTGTAAGTGGAACCAAACGTCAGTTTTGCATGGCGATTACATATGTATATTGATGTGTTTTAGGATTGTGTTGTAGTATGGGTGGGTAAGCGCTATTGTCGCCTCATTGTTTTGGCAAAACCTTGCCTCTTAAGACGCCTCAAAGGTCTAGCTGGAATCAGATTTCTAGCAAGTAAACTGCGGTGCCCCAGAAGTTTGTCTCTGTATCGGCTCGTATGCCTACCAATCTGCTCTTCCACAGTAAACAGCTTCAAGTCTCTATGAAGAGTTGAACCGCGTACATACCAAGGGCAATCAGTTATATTTCTAAGGACCCGATTCTGCAGCACCTGAATCCGTTTATAATTTGATTTTGCAGCGATCCCCCAGATCTGAATTCCGTAAAGCCAGATTGGTAAGATACAATGCACATATACCGCCCTTTTGCATCTAAGCGGCATGGTACTCCTTCTATTAATAAGCCATCGCAATTGCTGGATCCTCATGTTACACTTCTTAACCGTGGTCTTAAGATGTGGTCCGAAGGTAAGTCGCTTGTCTAAAGTAATTCCAAGATATTTCGCTTGCGACGGCTGCTCCAGAGTAATACCCTCAAGCTGGATTTCAGGGGTTGTCATTATTAGTCTCTTCAGGGTGAAGCATGGGTTTGTTGTTTTAATCGGATTGACTTTCATATTCCACCGTTTGCACCAAGCTGTCAGAGCAACAAGATACTCCTGCAAGCCATTAGCTGCTTCTATTCGACTTCTTGAATTATAAATAACTGCGATGTCATCTGCATAGGTCGCAATGAGAGCCTTAGAGGGAGTCTCCATATGTTGACTATTGGGTTTGGGTATATCAGCAGTATACAGCGAATAAAGCAAGGGCCCAAGCACACTGCCTTGAGGTACTCCTGCTTTCATTGGGTAGCTGTTAGAATATGTATCCCTAACTTTGACTTTAAACTCCCGACCTTCCAGATACGATTTTAAAAGACCATAGTAGGGAGCTGGTAGAAAGCTTTTGATTTTAGAAAGTAGGCCAACGTGCCAAACCTTATCGAATGCTTGTTGCATATCAATAAAGACCGCATTGGAGTACTCCAGGTCATCAAAGGCTTGTAGGATATGCTTTACCAATCTGTGCACTTGTTCAACAGTTCCATGACCACCTCGAAAGCCAAATTGATGATCAGGCAAGATGTTATTTTGATGGATAATCACAGTAATTCTCTTGGCAATTAATTTCTCCCACAATTTCGAAAAAGCTGGTAAGAGGCTGATTGGTCGATATGACTCAGGGTCAGCCTCTGGCTTACCTGGCTTGTGAATCATGAGAATCGCTGCTAATTTCCATTGCTTTGGGAACTCTTGCACTCGAAGAATAGCATTAAAAATTAATGCTATATATATGATTGTTCTTGTGGGCAAGGCCTTCAGAATAGAGTAGCATATCCTATCAATACCCGGGGCTTTATTATTAGGCAACGATTGAATGATTTGAGATATTTCCTCAGTCCTTATGGGCTTAATAGGCAATGACATCTGCAGTGGTGTCTCTAAACTCTGATGAGTTTCACTGATTTCTTCAGTCGAAGCAAAATTGTAAGGACTGAAGCGATCCTCCAGATGTATACCAAAAGCATTTGACTGTTCCAACTCATTTTTCGCAAGGTTACCGCCAGGACAACGTATTGGAACCTGTCTAAGGGGTTGTTGCTTGAGCGATTTAATGCACTTCCATAGAGAGTAGTTTGCATCAACGGTGTAATCCATAGATGACAATTTTTGCTCAAAGAAGTCGCTACGGAGTTCCCTTAAAACAGTTCGTAATTCTCTTGATGCCCGGTTCCATAAAACTCGGTCCACAGGATCTTGAGAGCGAATTGCTCTTCTTCGGAGGCGCCTTTTTCTTTTTATAAGTTCCCTAGCTTCTCTTGTAAGAATAATTCCATAACTTTTAGTTCGAACATCTGGTTCTGCTGGAGTTGAAGCCGAAGCAGCTCTATGAATATTATCAGTTAGAATGTCGACTGCATTCTCGATATCTTCTTTAGAGTCTAGAGTAGAGTTCAGCTGGAACGAACAGTCAAGAAGTTGTTTAAACATCACTAAATCAGTCCGACTTGTGATCAGCCGAGGACTTGGCCTGACATGAACTCCATTCGTTAGCAGATTGACTACAAGTGCTATGTGATCAGAATCAAGATCCCAGCTTTCATTAATATTTATTTGCGAATTGAGTATCCCGTGATATAATGCAAAGTCAATGCACGTAGCAGTATGACTAGATACATATGGGTATCTAGTTGGAGAGCCAGTGGCAAGAATTTTAGCCCCTCTAGCTGATATGGATTCAACTAGCTCATGCCCTCTAGATGAGCTAGTGTTGTCGCCCCACATCCAATGACGCGCATTCCAGTCACCTCCAACCAAATACCTCTGTCCAAAAGAAGCGAGTATACCAGTGAAATGCCTTTCCTGTAGTCTATTTCCTGGAGGACAGTATATCGCACTAACTTCCATGTTACCCAATCCTGTGACAATTTTAACGGTAGACATTTGAATTAATCTTGTCTCTATAACTTTTTGTGGGAAGTGGATAATAGAGCTTCTCACCAACACCGCCGCACCTCCGTGGCCATGATTATGCCGTGATGGCTTATACGCTGGATAGAATGAATATCCATATATTTTGACAACATCCCCTCTATTGAGTCTTATTTCACTTAAAAGTATAATATCTATCCTGTTATTATGCGCAAAGAGTTCAACTTCTTTGGCTTTGCCAGAAATGCCATTGGCATTCCAGATTAGGATCTTGAGATTATTTATGGTAAGGTTGAAGCGTTGCTCAGGAGTTGGAGGTTCGATGAATCCTCATTCCTTTTATTTAGCGAACTTATTAGTTGGAAAACCATATCTTCAAGCCGGTCCAGTCGTTGACTATTTTTGATAGTAAGCTGATGTTGCTCACTTTGCTGCTGCTGCAAGCACTGTAATAGTTCCTGCTGCTGTTTTTGGATTGCCTGCTGCCATTCCATAATTTGCTGATGTTGTTGCGCCATTAATGCTCGAGCATCAATTGGAAGTATATTTTCATTTTTTGGTGGTGGCTGTGGACTAGGCATTAGATGCCCAGCAGAGACTACGCCATTTCTTGCAACAGATGCGTATGACACGCTAGCACGGACTCCGGGAGAGCCTGCATGTTGAGTCTGTTGCTCACCTAATTGCTTTTGATTCATTTTTAAATTCAATTGTTGTCCTTGCTGCAGTTGTCGTTGTTGTGGTTTTGAGCAATTAGTGTTACTCCGATCTACCACTAATTGTTTCACCGTGGAACGTCCCTTAGAGTTCCCCATTGATTTTTTTAGATACGCCTGGTACCATTGGCATCCCTTATAAGTAGCCATGTGACTGCCTCCACAGTGTAAGCAAGTTGGTTGCTGATCCAATGGGCGAACACACTCCTTAGTCGGATGCTTATCGCCACAACGCGCACAATTTGCCTGACGACGACAGTATTTTGCTGTATGTCCATATTCCTGGCAACGTAAGCAATGCGCAATTTCTGATGATTTACGCATCCTTTCAACTGTAACTCTTTGTCGGCACAGAGTTTTAATGTCATATATTTCCTTGATATTTTTGAATTTTTTTATATTTATGAAGAATATGTTTAACTTTTGGTCCTTATTTGCCCTTGATCTCGGATTATGCAGCTGTAAAGCTTCAAAACCAATGGTTTTAAAATTGGTTATTATTTGGTTAATAGGTGTGCTATGATGTAGCCCCTTTACTACAATCTTGTAAGGTTTTTCTTCTTTCAATTGATAGGTATGGAATTGTATTCCCATATTATCAAAGTGGTTAACAATACCTCTATATGCATCCACATTTTTGGGATAGACTCTTGCTGTTGTGCCTTGATTCACTTTGACAGTTACGTTATCCAAATCAGTAACATCACTAATTATTTCAAACAAATCATTGAGATTTGTAATATTTACCACAATTTGCGGTGGTTTTTTTGATGAAGGCTCCTCTGTAATAATCTCTGTTGGATCATCAGCTGTTTCTACAGAGTTCACCTCATTACAATCATTAATCAGGTCATCAAGTTCCATATCCATCACGGCGAAGCGGTTACGGTTATTTACATTGTTATTGTCCGACAATATTGGAGACTCTTTATTTGCTCTTTTGGGGCTCATCATAGGAGATATCGGCTTCTTGCGCTTACATACTTGATGCTTTTGAGCATCTATTATTCTGAGAGCGGCTCCACTCAGTGCTGTGTGTGCAGCTTCACTTGTAATTGGAGTTAAGACATTATTACTTCCATAACATGTCCTGCTGGTTGATGCAGTTGCAGTAATGGCTGATAATGACTTTTTGACATCTGCTCTAATTTCAGATGGAGATTTACCAGCAACTTTACGCATTTCTTCAAAATTATTCATTGCTTTAATCTTATTATGCTTTACAAGCTTTCCAGTCTCTTTATTTACTACTTTATCATTAATTCTATCCATTTCATGCTCCAATATCCAATCTTATTTTCATTTTCATTCTATATAACAAATAAGTATATATGATGTTCCTTATTTGCGGCTTGCGCCGAGCCAGGGGAGATCCTCTGCCCAAAGGCAGCTATTATTACTGTCCAACTGCCGACACTACACCAGTGCACGAAGATAAACAATTTTTTGCTCACGCGACAGTATTATTCTCAACGAGAAAAATAAAAGCACAAATATTTGAAAAAAAATATTTAACAAATTTCCGGATTTGTAAAATATTTTTGACTATAGAGACATATTAATATATATAAATCAATATTATACAAATACAATTTACTTTGATGTTTCTTAATATAAACAACAAATTTAAAACTTAAACGAATTGTACCTTATGTTCTTTATTACTATCATTATACTATTATATTCTATTGTTGAAATGAACTATGTAAATACTGGAGCATTGCCTTGTTACACAATTATTATCGAGAGGTGAAGTATTCATCACAACATCACTCGATATGCTTATACCCTATACACCCTTGCGACGTACACATCACATCGTTGAAATTAAATATTTTGCCCTGCTAAGCAATTAATAGCGAGAGCTGCTAGCATTCATCATAACATCACTCGACATGTCTGAACCCTATACACCCTGTTCGGCGATGTTCACAGCACATTGGCCATATTCAACTGAATCACTACCTACCAACTTTAGCGTCGTCAATACCACCAGTATGACCGTCGCAGTCTGCTACTGAACAGCTATACAAAGTGTATAAGGCTCACGCAACGATTGTGGACATTTTCTCACTCTCTCGCCTTCAACCACTAGCCGAATATTCACAAAACTGATACATCAGAGACATTCTCCCGCATTCTCACACTCTTGCTTTCAGCAACAGGATCTAAAGCACAATATGAATACTCTCTTGCGCTCAGTAATGGGATCAAAAGCGCAGCAAATATACTTTAGTTAGGAATACGAAATTCTTGTCAATAATGCTTAGGTACTCTTTGTCATGCCACTGAATTGAATACACGCATTTTTGAGCTTGTGCTGAAAATGCTGCGGCGACCAAGTACAGTACCCGCATCTATCAATAAGAAGGAACTAGAAGGAACTAGAAGGAACAGTAAATTCGTTGGCTCCCACTCCTTTGGCCACGTGCAACTGGTAGCTCGCGCTCTGTTGGAAAACATATTACAAACTGCCTAGCCTACTGCCATATCCTAGTATATTACTATTAATCATTCTTCCTTCTCCTTTTCACCGTCGTACTATGCTGGGTGTAACTTTCATTCTAATACTTATCAATGTTGATATTAACTTTTCTTTCTTACTTAATAAATTACACTTTTTAATTTCTATTAGATCTACCCGTTCCTTATTAACACTGAGCTCTTGCTCTACTAATTAACTTATGCATGAATCTTTCAGATAACAATGTTCTGAGTTTAGCAATTTTTACGGTGTTATCAGTTTAGACTCTTCTTATTGCACTAATAAAGCGTTAATCTAGCAGCATTTTCCCACAGCATTTTTTAACATATAATCGCTGGTGGTGGTAATTGATTGATTGAATTTTTTCTGAGTTTCCATAATCCTAACAGCAAATGTTCAATCAATTCTTACGAACCGATTTTTCCCGGTGGGCAACCTCAGCTAGCTCAGTGTACCCAGGGATGGGTTGCTGGGTCCCAATGCCCTCAGTTCGTATCCAGATCCCGAACAAGTTCCGTCTCGTTCGCTACAACATCGATTACAAACATCGATAACACAACACAAATCATAACAAACACAAGCATGCATACAACCACAACAATCTACAGCTGAGTGGAATCACTGCTGGTCTGGTGTTGATGACCAGAGACGCGCCCACGGTCAACAAAAAGGGTCCAGTCCTACCTAGAAGAGCTCCTCTGGGATTCGGGGTGGGACACCTAACCGTAACCAGAACAGCGTCTGGTTGCAACGCACGCTGGCTTGCCCGCAAGCAGCAAAATTGCTACTCGGCAATGCGCCTACCTTCACAAAAATCCAAAAATCTAAAGAAGCACTAATTTAAACAAAAGGAAAACTTAACTTAAATGGACATTTACACATAAATAAACAAATAAATAATAAAATAAATAAATAATAACACAATAAATATATATATATAAAAAATAACGACGGGGACGATGTGGGGGGTGGGTCTGCAAAGGGGCAGACTGCGCCGAAATTCGCGTCGTCCTGATGCGACGTGCCCCTCAGGGCTATGTAGGTCTCTCTACGCCCACTGCGGGGCTTGCGCTGATTTTCTGCGGGGCTGGAGGAGGGATCGCCTACCACACATGGCTAATGTTGCCACAGACGCGACGCCAAATGGGCCGAACTCACCAGAAATTGTATTCTTATTGCCCCTCAGGGCGGCGGTGACGTGATGGCGGTGGCGTTGTCGCCGTCCATGTTGATGCGTCCATGTCCATGTGGCGGCAACATTGCTGCTTTCCTGTTGGCGATGGGAATCCTCCAGCACAGGCTAACGGAGCGTGTGGCAGCTCCGGACTTCCATGACACACAAATATCCAAATAAATTGGCCGACGCCGGATTCCAGACTTAGCTGATCCGGTCGTCGGCCTGCTGCCACACCAAAAAAATTTCACTCTTTAGAAATCTGATGTTTAAATGTTCGAACTCCGCTCACCTGGCTTTTTTTCAAGCTCCCGCTTATCATTGGCATATTCATGCCTTCTACCAGCCATGGTCTCGTCGTCAGCGCACGGTCTTCACTTTATTTGAAATTTTATTTGACCGGGCGCCCCCAGCACGTGCGTTCACTTGCAGATTTTCTTTGCCACACTCTCGTGGTCAATCGGCTGTTCGTGACTTTTAATATCGGGGTTATCGATGTCCCAGATCTATGGCAACGCCGGTTCATATCGTTGACCCAGCCCTGAGATCATCGACAACCCTACAGCCGGCCCAACGAGAATGCAACATCACCCGGAAATTCCGAGCGAGCAAACCTGCAAGCGCTGCAAATTGCCGGGCGCATCGTGGGCCCTAGAGTCAGGGTTGCCCACAATCCGCGCCCAACGTAGGCCACACCCACGACCTTGATCCTAAACTAAACTAACTAAACCTAACATGCACCTAACTAATTATCCTAAAACCGGAGACCAGATGTGAGAGAAACGACGATCCCGGCATCCCATAAAAGCAGCTCCCTCAAATCCTGGCAGGAGATGACCCGGATCATCGGAAACGCTCTACGGGCGCCGATACCGCGTCCTCCTTCCAACTTATCTCCGTCTCGGGTAAATGCCCTCTCCTCAGAGCCGGAGATCCACCTTGGAGAAACCACCCAATGGTCCGCAACCGTCCGCACAGCCACTGCTTGAAATAATGCGGAGCAATGGACGGCTTCACGGCTGCCACAGGCGCATTCGTGGCCATCGAAAGCCCATGCGAGCATTGGTCCCTCCACGACAACCATATCGTGATTTCACGATCTCCTGGCTCTGCCGGCATCACCCCTATGCCTACTTAAAACTACCGCATGCACCATTTACAAACCTAATACTACCTATTTCTATCAGCATGCTCCTACAACTAACCAATTAAATATAAATAAATAAATAAAAAGTAAGAAAAAAAAAAACAAAACAACTACCTAAAAAAAATAAATCTTATAAATAAATTTTAAAAAAATTAATAAATAACAAATCACCTAACACTAGAAAAAAAAAATAGATAATGAAAGAAATATAAATACTAGTAACTACAAAAGAAATAACAACCTAAAATAAATAAATATGTCGAATCGCTATTAATGTCATCTCTATTGAATACTGTCATCTCTGTTAAATAAAATGTGAATACCATTTTTGTCTCATTCTTTTTATCTCCGTCTTCTGTTTATTGTAAGAGCGAGTTCAGCAGAGTTCTCTGTTTCGCGTAGCCTCGCCGTGACAACGTGTTAGAAAGAGAGAAAGAGAGCAATCGCGGCGAATTCGATCAGTTGCGTTTCAGACAATGCTTGGATGATGCAATATTGTGAAATAGGGCAGTAGTTGCTGAGCGTCAGAGAAGAGTGGTCACGAAATGTCACGGCCGAGGAAATGCACAACTCGCAGCAATTTTTCAGAGGCGGCTTTAATAATGGATAGCCACAACTCAACTCCGACAAATACATCATAAATAAAATAATGAATAAATAAAGCTACAAAATCTAAATCAACAAAAAACTAACTCCTAACCTGAAGGGGAAAGGAATTTTGTGACCGTCGGAATTAGCCGTATTTTCCTACGTCTCACGACAGTAACTCCGCTCACATACAAAAGACAAACAAATATTACTTCCTCCAACTGCCGAATCATCAGCTTCACTGACGATTCCCAGTAAGGGTTTTTCCACAAAGACTGCGTTTCCTAATCCACTTGCTGCCGCCAACAAACCTTCTTGGCGGTGCATCGCATGGTGACATCCTTCTGCCCCATGGGTCACCAGACCCAAGGCAGTCCATCGATGGCAACAAGTGGAGGGAAACACACATGCAAATCTACGTTACCATTAAGCGTGCTCGTCCCTACACTGCTGCCGCCCTCGTGGTATCGTCCGTCGCAAACCGAGTTGCAAACGTCACTGTTCCTCGGGGAACGTGCGTGTCATACGCGCATGGTCAGATCAAACTTGGTTAAGAACAGCTCTGATGCAGTTGCTCGTGGCGAAACGCCAGACAAATACACCAGACAAACTAACATCTACGTTACAACTCTGCGTCCCACTGGATCATACAGGTGGCCCTAAGGTCTCAATTCGTCGCGCAATTCCACTCCGATTACGTCTTCGGGTGAAAGTCGCTACTCCTCAAGGCCCGAAGGTCAGCTACACTACCACTGTGACACAGAACAAAAACTACATTTGGCCCATGAAGGTGTCCTCAAGGTCCTGATTCGCCGAACTACTTCACGCCGATTACGTCTTCGGGTGAAGTAACCAACTCCTCAAGGCCCGAAGGTCAGCCTCACTACCAATAAGGCTTCGGCGTTCGGTTTATTTTTTTTATTTACCAACGAAAGCACGACGCTTTACGCCGGTCCCTGAAAGCGTTCTCGCGAACTGCTCCAGAAACACTGGTGTTTTCGTTTGGGCGCCATATCTGTTACGAACCGATTTTTCCCGGTGGGCAACCTCAGCTAGCTCAGTGTACCCAGGGATGGGTTGCTGGGTCCCAATGCCCTCAGTTCGTAGCCAGATCCCGAACAAGTTCCGTCTCGTTCGCTACAACATCGATTACAAACATCGATAACACAACACAAATCATAACAAACACAAGCATGCATACAACCACAACAATCTACAGCTGAGTGGAATCACTGCTGGTCTGGTGTTGATGACCAGAGACGCGCCCACCCTTCCATACGATGGACCAAAGCGTGAATGTGGTGGTCCATCGCCCTTTGAGGAAAGTCACAGCTGACTATTCCAGGCTTTCACAGCCTTCTCTTCCCCCCCTCCTGCGGGAAACTAACAATTCATTTTTTTTTTGCTGCGCAACTAACAAGTATTTATTAAAATTATTGGAAATTATGTTGTGGGCCCTAAGGAGACGGATGACCGTGGCAGCAAACCTGCTGTCTGCTAGGGCTAATCCTAACGCGCTATGTGCGGCAAAATAGAAGCTGCAAATGGCCTCGCACATTCACTGAAACGGTCAACAAAAAGGATCCTGTCTTACCTAGAAGAGCTCCTCTGGGATTCGGGGTGGGACACCTAACCGTAACCAGAACAGCGTCTGGTTGCAACGCACGCTGGCTTGCCCGCAAGCAGCAAAATTGCTACTCGGCAATGCGCCTACCTTCACAAAAATCCAAAAATCTAATGAAGCACTAATTTAAACAAAAGGAAAACTTAACTTAAATGGACATTTACACATAAATAAACAAATAAATAATAAAATAAATAAATAATAACACAATAAATATATATATATAAAAAATAACGTCGGGGACGATGTGGGGGGTCTGCAAAGGGGCAGACTGCGCCGAAATTCGCGTCGTCCTGATGCGACGTGCCTCTCAGGGCTATGTAGGTCTCTCTACGCCCACTGCGGGGCTTGCGCTGATTTTCTGCGGGGCTGGAGGAGGGATCGCCTACCACACATGGCTAATGTTGCCACAGACGCGACGCCAAATGGGCCGAACTCACCAGAAATTGTATTCTTATTGCCCCTCAGGGCGGCGGTGACGTGATGGCGGCGGCGTTGTCGGCGTCCATGTTGATGCGTCCATGTCCATGTGGCGGCAACATTGCTGCTTTCCTGTTGGCGATGGGAATCCTCCAGCACAGGCTAACGGAGCGTGTGGCAGCTCCGGACTTCCATGACACACAAATATCCAAATAAATTGGCCGACGCCGGATTCCAGACTTAGCTGATCCGGTCGTCGGCCTGCTGCCACACCAAAAAAATTTCACTCTTTAGAAATCTAATGTTTAAATGTTCGAACTCCGCTCACCTGGCTTTTTTTAAAGCTCCCGCTTATCATTGGCATATTCATGCCTTCTACCAGCCATGGTCTTGTCGTCAGCGCCCGGTCTTCACTTTATTTGAAATTTTATTTGACCGGGCGCCCCCAGCACGTGCGTTCACTTGCAGATTTTCTTTGCCACACTCTCGTGGTCAATCGGCTGTTCGTGACTTTTAATATCGGGGTTATCGATGTCCCAGATCTATGGCAACGCCGGTTCATATCGTTGACCCAGCCCTGAGATCATCGATAACCCTACAGCCGGCCCAACGAGAATGCAACACAATTACAATTTATTCACCCCAGTTTTAGTTATTTTCTATTTTTTTCATTCTGATTTTTACATTTAGATATCTTAAAATTTAATTTAGTAAATTGAATTTTAATTTGAATGGTAAATTTTATAAAAGTCTAATTTTTGTGGATTGACAATAGTTGATTAAAATAAATAAATAAATTTATTCTCTCTAATGTGCATTATTAAGTGTTATTTAGGCGCTTGTAATTATTATTTATTGCTAAAATAACGTATTGGCAACAATTCGGTTTAAACTCGGCTTAAGCCGCTGTGCATTCATACAAAGATATGTACATATTATCATTGCGGTAGACACGCCGGAGTTTCATGGATCTCAGGAATGTCATAAGTAGGCTCTGTACCCCTTTAGAGAGTTTAGCTTAAGGTGCGTTCTCAAGGAACGTAGCGCTAATCTTGTCTTCTAGATGTCTCAAACGACTCGTCGTTCCTTTCTACGTCTTTCAGTTTGAAAATACCCCTTACCAGAAACGCTTTAATTGGTTTTCTCTTTTCGTCTTCTCATTTTTTTTTGAATTCCATAGGACCTTTTACGTGCGGCATGTGAGCGCGTCCGAAATTTAGCTACTTCCAATCTCAATTATTCCAAGTTAGCTACAGAATGTGATCCAATTTACCACTTTTTATGTTGATACATTTTTGTCGATTTGTGGGCGCAGTGCCAGTGTCATTTAAAAAAGATAAAATTGTCTCGTTATCTACATTACATTTTTCTGCATAAGTAACAGGATTGCAAGGGCATATTTTTTTAATATGTTTAATAAGTGAAGAATCTGTACAGCTTTAAGTACTTTAACATCACATGGCTAGATTGTGTAAGTGGAACCAAAAGTCAATTCTGTATGACGATTACATATATTGATGTTTTGAGCGTTTGAGCGCTATTTTCGCCTCATTGTTTTGGCAAATACTTGCCTCTTAAGACGCCTCAAAGGTCTAGCCGGAATCAGATTTCGAGAAAGTAAGCTGCGGTGCCCCAGGAGTTTGTCTCTGTATCGGCTTGTATGCCTACCAATCTGCTCTAAGCGGGATGGTACTCATTCTATTGATAAGCCATCGCAATTGCTGGATCCTCATGTTACATTCTTTAACCGCCGACTTAAGATGTGGTCCGAAGATAAGTCGCTTGTCTAGAGTAATGCCAAGGTATTTCGCTTGCGACGGCTACCCCATAGCCTCAAGCTGGATTTCAGGGGTTGTCATAATCAGTCTCTTCAGTGTGAAGCATGGGTTTGTTGTTTTAATCGGATTGACTTTCATGTTCCACCGCTTGCACCAAGCTGTCAGAGCAACAAGATACTCCTGCAAGCCATGAGCTGATTCTATTCGACTTCATGAATTATAAATTACTGCGATGTCATCTGCATAGGTCGCAATGAGGGCCTTAGAGGGAGTCTCTATATGTTGACTATTGGGTCTGGGTATATCAGCAGTATACAGGGAATAAAGCAACGGCCCAAGCACACTGTGGTACTCCTGCTTTCATTGGGTAGCTGTTAGAATATGTATTCCTAATTTTGATTTTAAACTCCCGAGCTTCCAGATATGATTTTAAAATCCCATAGGAGGGAGCTGGTAGGAAGTTTTTGATTTTACAAAGAAGGCCAACGTGCCAAACCTTATCGAAAGCTTATTGCATATCAATAAAGACCGCTTTGGAATACTCCAGATCATCAAAGGCTTGTAGGACCAATCTGTGCACTTGTTCAATAGTACCATGTTCACCTCGAAAGCCAAATTGATGATCAGGTAAGATGTTATTTTGATTTCTTATCACAGTAATTCTCTTGGCTATTAATTTTCCCACAATTTCGATAAGGCTGGTAAGAGACTGATTGGTCGATATGACTCAGGGTCAGCCTCTGAGAATCGCTGCTAATTTCCCTTGCTTTGGGAACTCTTGCACTCGAAGAATAGCATTAAAAATTAATGCTTTATATATGATTGTTCTTGTGGGCAAGGCCTTCAGAGTAGAGTAAAATATCCTATCAATACCCGGTGCTTTATTATTAGGCAACGATTGAATGATTTCAGATATTTCCTCAGTCCTTATGGGCTTAATAGGCAATTACATCTGCAGTGGTGTCTCTAAATTCTGATGAGTTTCACTGGTCTCTTCAGTCGAAGCAAAGTTGTAAGGACTGAAGCGATCCTCCAGTCTCGAAAGCATTTGACTGCTCTAATTCATTTTTAGCAAGGTTACCGCCAGGAACGTATTGGAACCTGTCTAAGGGGATGTTGCTTGAGCGATTTAATGCACTTCCATAGAGAGTAGTTGGCATCAACGGTGTTATCCATAGATGACAATTTTTGCTTAAAGAAGTCGCTACGGAGTTCCCTTAAATCAGTTCGTAATTCTCTTGCTGCCCGGTTCCATAAAACTCGGTCCTCAGGATCTTGAGAGCGAATTGCTCTTCTCCGGAAGCGCCTTTTTCTTTCAATGTGTTCCCTGGCTTTTCTTGTAAGAATAATTCCATAACTTTTAGTTCGAACATCTGGTTCTGCTGGAGTTGAAGCCGAAGCAGCTCTATGAATATTATCAGTTAGAATGTCGACTGCACTCTCGATATTTTCTTTAGAGTCTAGAGCAGAATTCAACTGAAACTATCTGTCAAGATGTTGTTTAGAAATCACTAGATCAGTCCGACTTGTGATCAGCCGAGGGCTTGGCCTGACATGAACTCCATTCGCTAGCAGATTGGCTACAAGTGCAATGTGATCGGAATCAAGATCCCAGCTTTCATTAATATTTATTTGCGAATTGAGTATCCCATGATATAATGCGAAATCAATGCAGTTAGCAGTATGACTAGATACATGTGGGAATCTAGTTGGAGAGCCAGTGACAAGAATTTTAGCCCCTCTAACTGATATGGGTTCAACCAGCTCAAGCCCTCTAGATGAACTAGTGTTGTCGCCCCACATCCAAAGACGCGCATTCCAGTAATTACCGTCTGCATCTCTTATACAACTTTGTTGCCGATACGCCGACTGAGACACCAATGACACCGCCGCCCCGAACGGCATCATTAGCTACGTGTCTGATGCAACTAAAAGTGCGATACCTTTTCCAACACCGAGTAGGCCCGTGGCATGCCCTGCAACGGGTGCATCAGCCGTCTCCACCTCGAGAGGCACATCTGTCCACGTTTTCACACACACGTCTCTTGACGACCCAGTAGTTTGTTTTTTGTCCACCTGATTTTTTTTTCATTTAATTAATTTATTTTATTAATAGTTTTCTACATTCGTCCCTTAGATTAAATTGTTAGATTTAGTCTTTATATTGTTATATTCTTATATACATTCTGTGAAGGTCGGCGCATTGGCAACTATCAACGTTCCCGCAGCCTACACCCCTTGCAACCAGACGCTAGTCTGATCACAGTTAAGTGTCCCCCGTAATACAGAGGACTTCCTCTGGGCAGATCAGCACAGTTATACTGTGTTAATCAATGCTGTGTGAGGTTATTTTCAGCTTATATATTGCCTCACTGAGCGCGTGGTATCCGCCCAATACCCAGACAGTGGTATTGACGCAATCGGCAGCGGTATTAATGATTTAAAATAAATTTTTAAATTTGCGCACGAGTTAAAATATCTTGTTAGTTCCCTCAGGAGAAGGCTGCAAAAGTCTGGAATAGTCAGTTGTTATTTTCTCCAAGGGCGATGGACCACAATCATTTCGCTTTGGTCCATCATATGTAATTATTTGTTGTTTGCATGCTTGTTGCTGTTATTGTTTATATTTTTGTTTGTTAGTGTTCTAGCGGACGAGACTGACTCTTTCGGAAATTGGCTATGATCCGAGGGCATTGGGACCCAAAAGCCCATCCCTGGGTACACTGAGCTAGCTGAGGTTGCCCACCGGGAAAAATCGGTTCGTAACAGATATGGCGCCCAAACGAAAACACCAGTGCTTCTGGAGCAGATCGCAAGAACGGCTTCAGGAACCAGCGAAACGCGTAGTGCTTTCGTTTGTAGAAATTAAAACTGGATGATTAAGTCTCGTGGGTAGTTTGGCTGACTCTTGGGCCCGGATGAATCGCGGCTTTCATCGGAAACACATTCCGAATAAAATTGTGCGAGGATTCTGGACCTCGGAGTCACCCCGACAAGCCCGACGTAGTAGTAATGTGTTGTATTGTAAAGTCCATAGTCCAATGTGTTGTCTTGGCGGTTGACGACGAGCAATTGCATCAGGGCTGCTACTTGACCTTTTTGGACCGAACCATGCATGTATGACACTCACGCTCAGCAATGAGCAGTGACGTTTGCGACGCTGGATGGACCGAGAAGACATGGCAAGGGTGGCCATTGAGCTGACCATTTGTCTGTGTTGTTCGGAAGGACCCGAGTATGACACGCACGCTCATTAATGAGGAGTGACGTTTGCGACTCGGCGTGTTACGGGTGATACAGCAAGTGCGGCAGCATTGCAAAAGGCGAGCACGCTTAAGTGTAAAGTAGTTTAACCAAGTGTTTCCCTCCACTTCTTGCCATCAAGGGACATCATTAGGTCTGCTGACCCATGAGGCACATGGATGCCATCATGCGATGCACCGCTAATGATGTTCATGGCGGCGGCAAGTAGATAAGGAAACGCCAGTGTTGTAAAAGCCCTAACTGGAGAACATCAGTGATGCTGATGCTCTACCAGTTGGAGGTATTGTTATTTTGTGGGCGGAGTTACTGTATTGAGGCGCAGGAGGAAACAGCTGACTCCGGCGGACATTGTCTGTTTTCTCCCACCGAGTAGGCAGATCATATTTCTTTTGGGTTTTTCTTTTTTTATTATTATTATGTTCTTTTTTTATTGTTATTTATTTTTTTTTAGGCAGCTTAGTTAGGGATTATTTTCCATTATTTATTGTTGTTATTAGTTATTAGTTAAAAGAAGGAGAAATGGCAAACACCCGAGCCAAAGCAGCAGCAGCCTTAGAGAGAGAAGGAGCAGGGGAGCTCACCGGGAGTCTCGTTTGGGGACTCCTCAGAACTCCTCCAGGTTCGCACGCGGGCGCGGCGGCTTGGGATTTGCCGAGATCACCCGTGTTCTCCGATAGGGTTTCTGGCCAAGATTTCCACCCACGCGGTCCAGTGAGGACGCGGCCACCAGATCCATTCGGGAGGAAACACGCCGGGGGTTCATGGACCTCATGAACATGATGGGCGAGGCCCTACAGCCACTGAGGGAGCTTGGCTTGAGGGAACAACCAGTGACACGGCAGGAGGCCGCCGTGAAGCCGCCCACTGGGTCGCCTCAAAGAGCGCCCGCAATCGCACCGATAGGTGTTGGGCTAGGAGCGGTCCCGAAAAGACCGTTGCGGAGCTCAAGTGAGGGTGTACCGCTGAAAGCGGATCAAGGTGCGACTGACTGGAGGCGCAATGGAGCGGGATCCGAAAACCCATTTAAAAATGAATCAGGAGACGCTCGGGGCCCCAGCAGATATGCACCGGAACGAAACTGGCGGAACACACCCTCGCGGGGAGACAATCAGTGGCAGGGGCAACACAAACGATCTTGCTCCGGACGTCCTCGGTAGGAAAGCAGAGGCTAGCGAATCCATCATGGAGGAGCTTCTCGTTAAGCAAATGGAGCATTATGTTCCCGAGAAGCCCGAGCTTGCATAGGTAGACTCCTGGGAGTTGAATTCTGAGCAGCAAACCGCGTTGGAGGGCGTGAAAGCCAGCTTTCTGACGTTCGAGAATGTCGGACTGGGCAAGACGGAGATGGAGAAGCACCGGATTGAGTTAGTTGAGGGATTTGCACTGGTGGAGGATAGGCACTATCCACTCTCACCAGGAATGCAAAAGATAGTATGGGCAGAGGTAGACAACATGTTGCAAGTTGGGGTCATTGAGGAGAGTCAGAGTCCGTGGAGTAACCGCACGACCATAGTGCGAAGGCCGGACAAAAATCGATTCTGTCTTAATGCCCGCAAGCTGAACATGTTGACTGTCAAGGATGCTTATCCGCTGCCGTCTATCGAAGGTATCCTGTCGAGAGTGTATCAGACCTTTTTTATATCGAGTGTGGATCTGAAGTTTGCGTTTTGGCAGATAGAGTTGGATGAGGAGGGAAAGGCTTACACCGCGTTCACGGTGCCCGGGCGACCGCTTTACCGATTCGGGGTGATGCCATTTGGGTTGTGCAATGCATCCCAAAGGCTTTGCCGACTGATGGATAAGGTGATCCCCGCGGAACTGAGAACAAACGTGTTTGTCTATCTCGATGATCTGCTAATTATATCTGCTGATTTTGAGACTCACCTCAAGTATCTCGATCTTGTGTCTCAATGTCTCCGGAAGGCCAACCTGACGATAGGTCTCAAAAAGTCCCGGTTTTGCTTCAAGCAATTGAACTATCTAGGTTTTGTGGTAGGAGGGGGCACATTACGCACAGATCCAGGTAGGATCACCGCCATTAGTGCGATGCCGGTGCCGCTGGTTGGTATCGCCGGTTCATCAAGAATTACGCCGAGTTGGCGGCTCCATTGACCGTGGCACTGAAGAAGCGGGTAGGGAAGTTCGTGCTTAGTGAGGAGGCGGTGGCGGCTTGTGGTAAGCTGAAACAGGCTCTCACTTCCGCACCAGTGTTGGTGCACGCGGACTTTTCTAAGCCGTTCTTCATCCAGTGTGACGCTTCGCACTATGGCGTGGGCGCGGTGTTGTTCCAGTTGGATAGGCAGGAGAATGAGAGGCCAATAGCGTTCTTTTTGGCGAAGATGAACTCGCACCAGTTAAACTACTCGGTGACGGAGAAGGAGTGTTTGGCAGCAGTATTGGCGGTCCAAAAATTCCGGCCATATGTGGAGATGATGCCGTTTACGGTCATCATAGACCATGCATGGCTGATGTCTTTGAAGGACTTGACCGGAAGATTGGCTCGCTGGTCACTGCAGCTGCTTCGACTTCGCCATCAAGCACCGAAAGGGTGCGGACAACGTTGTCGCGGACAAGTTGTCTAGAGTAGTGGAGGAGCTAGTCGGACCCGAGGAGCTATTGGGCTTTGAGACCAACGGCGTATTTGGCGTTAGTACAGGAGGTGGAGGAAAATGGGAAGTTGCTACCTGACCTGTGTGTGAAGGAAGGCTTAGTGTACAGGCGGTGCGAATTTGACAGACCCGGGGAGGACGCTGAGTCAACGTCCTGGAGATTGTGGATTCCTGAATCCCTAACTTCAGTATTGATTCAGCGGGCTCACAGTGAGGAGAAAGCTGCGCATGGCGGGATGGCTAAGACACTCCACTTGGAGAGATTAGGATCTTGAGATTATTTATGGTAAGGTTGAAGCGTTGCTCAGGAGTTGGAGGTTCGATGAATCCTCATTCCTTTTATTTAGCGAACTTATTAGTTGGAAAACCATATCTTCAAGCCGGTCCAGTCGTTGACTATTTTTGATAGTAAGCTGATGTTGCTCACTTTGCTGCTGCTGCAAGCACTGTAATAGTTCCTGCTGCTGTTTTTGGATTGCCTGCTGCCATTCCATAATTTGCTGATGTTGTTGCGCCATTAATGCTCGAGCATCAATTGGAAGTATATTTTCATTTTTTGGTGGTGGCTGTGGACTAGGCATTAGATGCCCAGCAGAGACTACGCCATTTCTTGCAACAGATGCGTATGACACGCTAGCACGGACTCCGGGAGAGCCTGCATGTTGAGTCTGTTGCTCACCTAATTGCTTTTGATTCATTTTTAAATTCAATTGTTGTCCTTGCTGCAGTTGTCGTTGTTGTGGTTTTGAGCAATTAGTGTTACTCCGATCTACCACTAATTGTTTCACCGTGGAACGTCCCTTAGAGTTCCCCATTGATTTTTTTAGATACGCCTGGTACCATTGGCATCCCTTATAAGTAGCCATGTGACTGCCTCCACAGTGTAAGCAAGTTGGTTGCTGATCCAATGGGCGAACACACTCCTTAGTCGGATGCTTATCGCCACAACGCGCACAATTTGCCTGACGACGACAGTATTTTGCTGTATGTCCATATTCCTGGCAACGTAAGCAATGCGCAATTTCTGATGATTTACGCATCCTTTCAACTGTAACTCTTTGTCGGCACAGAGTTTTAATGTCATATATTTCCTTGATATTTTTGAATTTTTTTATATTTATGAAGAATATGTTTAACTTTTGGTCCTTATTTGCCCTTGATCTCGGATTATGCAGCTGTAAAGCTTCAAAACCAATGGTTTTAAAATTGGTTATTATTTGGTTAATAGGTGTGCTATGATGTAGCCCCTTTACTACAATCTTGTAAGGTTTTTCTTCTTTCAATTGATAGGTATGGAATTGTATTCCCATATTATCAAAGTGGTTAACAATACCTCTATATGCATCCACATTTTTGGGATAGACTCTTGCTGTTGTGCCTTGATTCACTTTGACAGTTACGTTATCCAAATCAGTAACATCACTAATTATTTCAAACAAATCATTGAGATTTGTAATATTTACCACAATTTGCGGTGGTTTTTTTTGATGAAGGCTCCTCTGTAATAATCTCTGTTGGATCATCAGCTGTTTCTACAGAGTTCACCTCATTACAATCATTAATCAGGTCATCAAGTTCCATATCCATCACGGCGAAGCGGTTACGGTTATTTACATTGTTATTGTCCGACAATATTGGAGACTCTTTATTTGCTCTTTTGGGGCTCATCATAGGAGATATCGGCTTCTTGCGCTTACATACTTGATGCTTTTGAGCATCTATTATTCTGAGAGCGGCTCCACTCAGTGCTGTGTGTGCAGCTTCACTTGTAATTGGAGTTAAGACATTATTACTTCCATAACATGTCCTGCTGGTTGATGCAGTTGCAGTAATGGCTGATAATGACTTTTTGACATCTGCTCTAATTTCAGATGGAGATTTACCAGCAACTTTACGCATTTCTTCAAAATTATTCATTGCTTTAATCTTATTATGCTTTACAAGCTTTCCAGTCTCTTTATTTACTACTTTATCATTAATTCTATCCATTTCATGCTCCAATATCCAATCTTATTTTCATTTTCATTCTATATAACAAATAAGTATATATGATGTTCCTTATTTGCGGCTTGCGCCGAGCCAGGGGAGATCCTCTGCCCAAAGGCAGCTATTATTACTGTCCAACTGCCGACACTACACCAGTGCACGAAGATAAACAATTTTTGCTCACGCGACAGTATTATTCTCAACGAGAAAAATAAAAGCACAAATATTTGAAAAAAAATATTTAACAAATTTCCGGATTTGTAAAATATTTTTGATGTTGACGCTTCGACTGCTCGACTATAGAGACATATTAATATATATAAATCAATATTATACAAATACAATTTACTTTGATGTTTCTTAATATAAACAACAAATTTAAAACTTAAACGAATTGTACCTTATGTTCTTTATTACTATCATTATACTATTATATTCTATTGTTGAAATGAACTATGTAAATACTGGAGCATTGCCTTGTTACACAATTATTATCGAGAGGTGAAGTATTCATCACAACATCACTCGATATGCTTATACCCTATACACCCTTGCGACGTACACATCACATCGTTGAAATTAAATATTTTGCCCTGCTAAGCAATTAATAGCGAGAGCTGCTAGCATTCATCATAACATCACTCGACATGTCTGAACCCTATACACCCTGTTCGGCGATGTTCACAGCACATTGGCCATATTCAACTGAATCACCACCTACCAACTTTAGCGTCGTCAATACCACCAGTATGACCGTCGCAGTCTGCTACTGAACAGCTATACAAAGTGTATAAGGCTCACGCAACGATTGTGGACATTTTCTCACTCTCTCGCCTTCAACCACTAGCCGAATATTCACAAAACTGATACATCAGAGACATTCTCCCGCATTCTCACACTCTTGCTTTCAGCAACAGGATCTAAAGCACAATATGAATACTCTCTTGCGCTCAGTAATGGGATCAAAAGCGCAGCAAATATACTTTAGTTAGGAATACGAAATTCTTGTCAATAATGCTTAGGTACTCTTTGTCATGCCACTGAATTGAATACACGCATTTTTGAGCTTGTGCTGAAAATGCTGCGGCGACCAAGTACAGTACCCGCATCTATCAATAAGAAGGAACTAGAAGGAACTAGAAGGAACAGTAAATTCGTTGGCTCCCACTCCTTTGGCCACGTGCAACTGGTAGCTCGCGCTCTGTTGGAAAACATATTACAAACTGCCTAGCCTACTGCCATATCCTAGTATATTACTATTAATCATTCTTCCTTCTCCTTTTCACCGTCGTACTATGCTGGGTGTAACTTTCATTCTAATACTTATCAATGTTGATATTAACTTTTCTTTCTTACTTAATAAATTACACTTTTTAATTTCTATTAGATCTACCCGTTCCTTATTAACACTGAGCTCTTGCTCTACTAATTAACTTATGCATGAATCTTTCAGATAACAATGTTCTGAGTTTAGCAATTTTTACGGTGTTATCAGTTTAGACTCTTCTTATTGCACTAATAAAGCGTTAATCTAGCAGCATTTTCCCACAGCATTTTTTAACATATAATCGCTGGTGGTGGTAATTGATTGATTGAATTTTTTCTGAGTTTCCATAATCCTAACAGCAAATGTTCAATCAATTCTTACGAACCGATTTTTCCCGGTGGGCAACCTCAGCTAGCTCAGTGTACCCAGGGATGGGTTGCTGGGTCCCAATGCCCTCAGTTCGTATCCAGATCCCGAACAAGTTCCGTCTCGTTCGCTACAACATCGATTACAAACATCGATAACACAACACAAATCATAACAAACACAAGCATGCATACAACCACAACAATCTACAGCTGAGTGGAATCACTGCTGGTCTGGTGTTGATGACCAGAGACGCGCCCACGGTCAACAAAAAGGGTCCAGTCCTACCTAGAAGAGCTCCTCTGGGATTCGGGGTGGGACACCTAACCGTAACCAGAACAGCGTCTGGTTGCAACGCACGCTGGCTTGCCCGCAAGCAGCAAAATTGCTACTCGGCAATGCGCCTACCTTCACAAAAATCCAAAAATCTAAAGAAGCACTAATTTAAACAAAAGGAAAACTTAACTTAAATGAACATTTACACATAAATAAACAAATAAATAATAAAATAAATAAATAATAACACAATAAATATATATATATAAAAAATATATATATATAAATATATATATATATATAAAAGACGGGGACGATGTGGGGGGGGGGGTCTGCAAAGGGGCAGACTGCGCCGAAATTCGCGTCGTCCTGATGCGACGTGCCCCTCAGGGCTATGTAGGTCTCTCTACGCCCACTGCGGGGCTTGCGCTGATTTTCTGCGGGGCTGGAGGAGGGATCGCCTACCACACATGGCTAATGTTGCCACAGACGCGACGCCAAATGGGCCGAACTCACCAGAAATTGTATTCTTATTGCCCCTCAGGGCGGCGGTGACGTGATGGCGGTGGCGTTGTCGCCGTCCATGTTGATGCGTCCATGTCCATGTGGCGGCAACATTGCTGCTTTCCTGTTGGCGATGGGAATCCTCCAGCACAGGCTAACGGAGCGTGTGGCAGCTCCGGACTTCCATGACACACAAATATCCAAATAAATTGGCCGACGCCGGATTCCAGACTTAGCTGATCCGGTCGTCGGCCTGCTGCCACACCAAAAAAATTTCACTCTTTAGAAATCTGATGTTTAAATGTTCGAACTCCGCTCACCTGGCTTTTTTTAAAGCTCCCGCTTATCATTGGCATATTCATGCCTTCTACCAGCCATGGTCTCGTCGTCAGCGCCCGGTCTTCACTTTATTTGAAATTTTATTTGACCGGGCGCCCCCAGCACGTGCGTTCACTTGCAGATTTTCTTTGCCACACTCTCGTGGTCAATCGGCTGTTCGTGACTTTTAATATCGGGGTTATCGATGTCCCAGATCTATGGCAACGCCGGTTCATATCGTTGACCCAGCCCTGAGATCATCGACAACCCTACAGCCGGCCCAACGAGAATGCAACATCACCCGGAAATTCCGAGCGAGCAAACCTGCAAGCGCTGCAAATTGCCGGGCGCATCGTGGGCCCTAGAGTCAGGGTTGCCCACAATCCGCGCCCAACGTAGGCCACACCCACGACCTTGATCCTAAACTAAACTAACTAAACCTAACATGCACCTAACTAATTATCCTAAAACCGGAGACCAGATGTGAGAGAAACGACGATCCCGGCATCCCATAAAAGCAGCTCCCTCAAATCCTGGCAGGAGATGACCCGGATCATCGGAAACGCTCTACGGGCGCCGATACCGCGTCCTCCTTCCAACTTATCTCCGTCTCGGGTAAATGCCCTCTCCTCAGAGCCGGAGATCCACCTTGGAGAAACCACCCAATGGTCCGCAACCGTCCGCACAGCCACTGCTTGAAATAATGCGGAGCAATGGACGGCTTCACGGCTGCCACAGGCGCATTCGTGGCCATCGAAAGCCCATGCGAGCATTGGTCCCTCCACGACAACCATATCGTGATTCCACGATCTCCTGGCTCTGCCGGCATCACCCCTATGCCTACTTAAAACTACCGCATGCACCATTTACAAACCTAATACTACCTATTTCTATCAGCATGCTCCTACAACTAACCAATTAAATATAAATAAATAAATAAAAAGTAAGAAAAAAAAAACAAAACAACTACCTAAAAAAATAAATCTTATAAATAAATTTTAAAAAAATTAATAAATAACAAATCACCTAACACTAGAAAAAAAATAGATAATGAAAGAAATATAAATACTAGTAACTACAAAAGAAATAACAACCTAAAATAAATAAATATGTCGAATCGCTATTAATGTCATCTCTATTGAATACTGTCATCTCTGTTAAATAAAATGTGAATACCATTTTTGTCTCATCCTTTTTATCTCCGTCTTCTGTTTATTGTAAGAGCGAGTTCAGCAGAGTTCTCTGTTTCGCGTAGCCTCGCCGTGACAACGTGTTAGAAAGAGAGAAAGAGAGCAATCGCGGCGAATTCGATCAGTTGCGTTTCAGACAATGCTTGGATGATGCAATATTGTGAAATAGGGCAGTAGTTGCTGAGCGTCAGAGAAGAGTGGTCACGAAATGTCACGGCCGAGGAAATGCACAACTCGCAGCAATTTTTCAGAGGCGGCTTTAATAATGGATAGCCACAACTCAACTCCGACAAATACATCATAAATAAAATAATGAATAAATAAAGCTACAAAATCTAAATCAACAAAAAACTAACTCCTAACCTGAAGGGGAAAGGAATTTTGTGACCGTCGGAATTAGCCGTATTTTCCTACGTCTCACGACAGTAACTCCGCTCACATACAAAAGACAAACAAATATTACTTCCTCCAACTGCCGAATCATCAGCTTCACTGACGATTCCCAGTTAGGGTTTTTCCACAAAGACTGCGTTTCCTAATCCACTTGCTGCCGCCAACAAACCTTCTTGGCGGTGCATCGCATGGTGACATCCTTCTGCCCCATGGGTCACCAGACCCAAGGCAGTCCATCGATGGCAACAAGTGGAGGGAAACACACATGCAAATCTACGTTACCATTAAGCGTGCTCGTCCCTACACTGCTGCCGCCCTCGTGGTATCGTCCGTCGCAAACCGAGTTGCAAACGTCACTGTTCCTCGGGGAACGTGCGTGTCATACGCGCATGGTCAGATCAAACTTGGTTAAGAACAGCTCTGATGCAGTTGCTCGTGGCGAAACGCCAGACAAATACACCAGACAAACTAACATCTACGTTACAACTCTGCGTCCCACTGGATCATACAGGTGGCCCTAAGGTCTCAATTCGTCGCGCAATTCCACTCCGATTACGTCTTCGGGTGAAAGTCGCTACTCCTCAAGGCCCGAAGGTCAGCTACACTACCACTGTGACACAGAACAAAAACTACATTTGGCCCATGAAGGTGTCCTCAAGGTCCTGATTCGCCGAACTACTTCACGCCGATTACGTCTTCGGGTGAAGTAACCAACTCCTCAAGGCCCGAAGGTCAGCCTCACTACCAATAAGGCTTCGGCGGTCCCTGAAAGCGTTCTCGCGAACTGCTCCAGAAACACTGGTGTTTTCGTTTGGGCGCCATATCTGTTACGAACCGATTTTTCCCGGTGGGCAACCTCAGCTAGCTCAGTGTACCCAGGGATGGGTTGCTGGGTCCCAATGCCCTCAGTTCGTAGCCAGATCCCGAACAAGTTCCGTCTCGTTCGCTACAACATCGATTACAAACATCGATAACACAACACAAATCATAACAAACACAAGCATGCATACAACCACAACAATCTACAGCTGAGTGGAATCACTGCTGGTCTGGTGTTGATGACCAGAGACGCGCCCACCCTTCCATACGATGGACCAAAGCGTGAATGTGGTGGTCCATCGCCCTTTGAGGAAAGTCACAGCTGACTATTCCAGGCTTTCACAGCCTTCTCTTCCCCCCCTCCTGCGGGAAACTAACAATTCATTTTTTTTTGCTGAGCAACTAACAAGTATTTATTAAAATTATTGGAAATTATGTTGTGGGCCCTAAGGAGACGGATGACCGTGGCAGCAAACCTGCTGTCTGCTAGGCTAATCCTAACGCGCTATGTGCGGCAAAATAGAAGCTGCAAATGGCCTCGCACATTCACTGAAACGGTCAACAAAAAGGATCCTGTCTTACCTAGAAGAGCTCCTCTGGGATTCGGGGTGGGACACCTAACCGTAACCAGAACAGCGTCTGGTTGCAACGCACGCTGGCTTGCCCGCAAGCAGCAAAATTGCTACTCGGCAATGCGCCTACCTTCACAAAAATCCAAAAATCTAAAGAAGCACTAATTTAAACAAAAGGAAAACTTAACTTAAATGGACATTTACACATAAATAAACAAATAAATAATAAAATAAATAAATAATAACACAATAAATATATATATATAAAAAATAACGACGGGGACGATGTGGGGGGGTCTGCAAAGGGGCAGACTGCGCCGAAATTCGCGTCGTCCTGATGCGACGTGCCCCTCAGGGCTATGTAGGTCTCTCTACGCCCACTGCGGGGCTTGCGCTGATTTTCTGCGGGGCTGGAGGAGGGATCGCCTACCACACATGGCTAATGTTGCCACAGACGCGACGCCAAATGGGCCGAACTCACCAGAAATTGTATTCTTATTGCCCCTCAGGGCGGCGGTGACGTGATGGCGGTGGCGTTGTCGCCGTCCATGTTGATGCGTCCATGTCCATGTGGCGGCAACATTGCTGCTTTCCTGTTGGCGATGGGAATCCTCCAGCACAGGCTAACGGAGCGTGTGGCAGCTCCGGACTTCCATGACACACAAATATCCAAATAAATTGGCCGACGCCGGATTCCAGACTTAGCTGATCCGGTCGTCGGCCTGCTGCCACACCAAAAAAATTTCACTCTTTAGAAATCTGATGTTTAAATGTTCCAACTCCGCTCACCTGGCTTTTTTTTAAAGCTCCCGCTTATCATTGGCATATTCATGCCTTCTACCAGTCATGGTCTTGTCGTCAGCGCCCGGTCTTCACTTTATTTGAAATTTTATTTGACCGGGCGCCCCCAGTACGTGCGTTCACTTGCAGATTTTCTTTGCCACACTCTCGTGGTCAATCGGCTGTTCGTGACTTTTAATATCGGGGTTATCGATGTCCCAGATCTATGGCAACGCCGGTTCATATCGTTGACCCAGCCCTGAGATCATCGATAACCCTACAGCCGGCCCAACGAGAATGCAACACAATTACAATTTATTCACCCCAGTTTTAGTTATTTTTTATTTTTTTCATTCTGATTTTTACATTTAGATATCTTAAAATTTAATTTAGTAAATTGAATTTTAATTTGAATGGTAAATTTTATAAAAGTCTAATTTTTGTGGATTGACAATAGTTGATTAAAATAAATAAATAAATTTATTCTCTCTAATGTGCATTATTAAGTGTTATTTAGGCGCTTGTAATTATTATTTATTGCTAAAATAACGTATTGGCAACAATTCGGTTTAAACTCGGCTTAAGCCGCTGTGCATTCATACAAAGATATGTACATATTATCATTGCGGTAGACACGCCGGAGTTTCATGGATCTCAGGAATGTCATAAGTAGGCTCTGTACCCCTTTAGAGAGTTTAGCTTAAGGTGCGTTCTCAAGGAACGTAGCGCTAATCTTGTCTTCTAGATGTCTCAAACGACTCGTCGTTCCTTTCTACGTCTTTCAGTTTGAAAATACCCCTTACCAGAAACGCTTTGATTGGTTTTCTCTTTTCGTCTTCTCATTTTTTTTGAATTCCATAGGACCTTTTACGTGCGGCATGTGAGCGCGTCCGAAATTTAGCTACTTCCAATCTCAATTATTCCAAGTTAGCTACAGAATGTGATCCAATTTACCACTTTTTATGTTGATACATTTTTGTCGATTTGTGGGCGCAGTGCCAGTGTCATTTAAAAAAGATAAAATTGTCTCGTTATCTACATTACATTTTTCTGCATAAGTAACAGGATTGCAAGGGCATATTTTTTTAATATGTTTAATAAGTGAAGAATCTGTACAGCTTTAAGTACTTTAACATCACATGGCTAGATTGTGTAAGTGGAACCAAAAGTCAATTCTGTATGACGATTACATATATTGATGTTTTGAGCGTTTGAGCGCTATTTTCGCCTCATTGTTTTGGCAAATACTTGCCTCTTAAGACGCCTCAAAGGTCTAGCCGGAATCAGATTTCGAGAAAGTAAGCTGCGGTGCCCCAGGAGTTTGTCTCTGTATCGGCTTGTATGCCTACCAATCTGCTCTAAGCGGGATGGTACTCATTCTATTGATAAGCCATCGCAATTGCTGGATCCTCATGTTACATTCTTTAACCGCCGACTTAAGATGTGGTCCGAAGATAAGTCGCTTGTCTAGAGTAATGCCAAGGTATTTCGCTTGCGACGGCTACCCCATAGCCTCAAGCTGGATTTCAGGGGTTGTCATAATCAGTCTCTTCAGTGTGAAGCATGGGTTTGTTGTTTTAATCGGATTGACTTTCATGTTCCACCGCTTGCACCAAGCTGTCAGAGCAACAAGATACTCCTGCAAGCCATGAGCTGATTCTATTCGACTTCAGGAATTATAAATTACTGCGATGTCATCTGCATAGGTCGCAATGAGGGCCTTAGAGGGAGTCTCTATATGTTGAATATTGGGTCTGGGTATATCAGCAGTATACAGGGAATAAAGCAACGGCCCAAGCACACTGTGGTACTCCTGCTTTCATTGGGTAGCTGTTAGAATATGTATTCCTAATTTTGATTTTAAACTCCCGAGCTTCCAGATATGATTTTAAAATCCCATAGGAGGGAGCTGGTAGGAAGTTTTTGATTTTACAAAGAAGGCCAACGTGCCAAACCTTATCGAAAGCTTATTGCATATCAATAAAGACCGCTTTGGAATACTCCAGATCATCAAAGGCTTGTAGGACCAATCTGTGCACTTGTTCAATAGTACCATGTTCACCTCGAAAGCCAAATTGATGATCAGGTAAGATGTTATTTTGATTTCTTATCACAGTAATTCTCTTGGCTATTAATTTTCCCACAATTTCGATAAGGCTGGTAAGAGACTGATTGGTCGATATGACTCAGGGTCAGCCTCTGAGAATCGCTGCTAATTTCCCTTGCTTTGGGAACTCTTGCACTCGAAGAATAGCATTAAAAATTAATGCTTTATATATGATTGTTCTTGTGGGCAAGGCCTTCAGAGTAGAGTAAAATATCCTATCAATACCCGGTGCTTTATTATTAGGCAACGATTGAATGATTTCAGATATTTCCTCAGTCCTTATGGGCTTAATAGGCAATTACATCTGCAGTGGTGTCTCTAAATTCTGATGAGTTTCACTGGTCTCTTCAGTCGAAGCAAAGTTGTAAGGACTGAAGCGATCCTCCAGTCTCGAAAGCATGTGACTGCTCTAATTCATTTTTAGCAAGGTTACCGCCAGGAACGTATTGGAACCTGTCTAAGGGGATGTTGCTTGAGCGATTTAATGCACTTCCATAGAGAGTAGTTGGCATCAACGGTGTTATCCATAGATGACAATTTTTGCTTAAAGAAGTCGCTACGGAGTTCCCTTAAATCAGTTCGTAATTCTCTTGCTGCCCGGTTCCATAAAACTCGGTCCTCAGGATCTTGAGAGCGAATTGCTCTTCTCCGGAAGCGCCTTTTTCTTTCAATGTGTTCCCTGGCTTTTCTTGTAAGAATAATTCCATAACTTTTAGTTCGAACATCTGGTTCTGCTGGAGTTGAAGCCGAAGCAGCTCTATGAATATTATCAGTTAGAATGTCGACTGCACTCTCGATATTTTCTTTAGAGTCTAGAGCAGAATTCAACTGAAACTATCTGTCAAGATGTTGTTTAGAAATCACTAGATCAGTCCGACTTGTGATCAGCCGAGGGCTTGGCCTGACATGAACTCCATTCGCTAGCAGATTGGCTACAAGTGCAATGTGATCGGAATCAAGATCCCAGCTTTCATTAATATTTATTTGCGAATTGAGTATCCCATGATATAATGCGAAATCAATGCACTTAGCAGTATGACTAGATACATATGGGAATCTAGTTGGAGAGCCAGTGACAAGAATTTTAGCCCCTCTAACTGATATGGGTTCAACCAGCTCAAGCCCTCTAGATGAACTAGTGTTGTCGCCCCACATCCAAAGACGCGCATTCCAGTAATTACCGTCTGCATCTCTTATACAACTTTGTTGCCGATACGCCGACTGAGACACCAATGACACCGCCGCCCCGAACGGCATCATTAGCTACGTGTCTGATGCAACTAAAAGTGCGATACCTTTTCCAACACCGAGTAGGCCCGTGGCATGCCCTGCAACGGGTGCATCAGCCGTCTCCACCTCGAGAGGCACATCTGTCCACGTTTTCACACACACGTCTCTTGACGACCCAGTAGTTTGTTTTTTGTCCACCTGATTTTTTTTTCATTTAATTAATTTATTTTATTAATAGTTTTCTACATTCGTCCCTTAGATTAAATTGTTAGATTTAGTCTTTATATTGTTATATTCTTATATACATTCTGTGAAGGTCGGCGCATTGGCAACTATCAACGTTCCCGCAGCCTACACCCCTTGCAACCAGACGCTAGTCTGATCACAGTTAAGTGTCCCCCGTAATACAGAGGACTTCCTCTGGGCAGATCAGCACAGTTATACTGTGTTAATCAATGCTGTGTGAGGTTATTTTCAGCTTATATATTGCCTCACTGAGCGCGTGGTATCCGCCCAATACCCAGACAGTGGTATTGACGCAATCGGCAGCGGTATTAATGATTTAAAATAAATTTTTAAATTTGCGCACGAGTTAAAATATCTTGTTAGTTCCCTCAGGAGAAGGCTGCAAAAGTCTGGAATAGTCAGTTGTTATTTTCTCCAAGGGCGATGGACCACAATCATTTCGCTTTGGTCCATCATATGTAATTATTTGTTGTTTGCATGCTTGTTGCTGTTATTGTTTATATTTTTGTTTGTTAGTGTTCTAGCGGACGAGACTGACTCTTTCGGAAATTGGCTATGATCCGAGGGCATTGGGACCCAAAAGCCCATCCCTGGGTACACTGAGCTAGCTGAGGTTGCCCACCGGGAAAAATCGGTTCGTAACAGATATGGCGCCCAAACGAAAACACCAGTGCTTCTGGAGCAGATCGCAAGAACGGCTTCAGGAACCAGCGAAACGCGTAGTGCTTTCGTTTGTAGAAATTAAAACTGGATGATTAAGTCTCGTGGGTAGTTTGGCTGACTCTTGGGCCCGGATGAATCGCGGCTTTCATCGGAAACACATTCCGAATAAAATTGTGCGAGGATTCTGGACCTCGGAGTCACCCCGACAAGCCCGACGTAGTAGTAATGTGTTGTATTGTAAAGTCCATAGTCCAATGTGTTGTCTTGGCGGTTGACGACGAGCAATTGCATCAGGGCTGCTACTTGACCTTTTTGGACCGAACCATGCATGTATGACACTCACGCTCAGCAATGAGCAGTGACGTTTGCGACGCTGGATGGACCGAGAAGACATGGCAAGGGTGGCCATTGAGCTGACCATTTGTCTGTGTTGTTCGGAAGGACCCGAGTATGACACGCACGCTCATTAATGAGGAGTGACGTTTGCGACTCGGCGTGTTACGGGTGATACAGCAAGTGCGGCAGCATTGCAAAAGGCGAGCACGCTTAAGTGTAAAGTAGTTTAACCAAGTGTTTCCCTCCACTTCTTGCCATCAAGGGACATCATTAGGTCTGGTGACCCATGAGGCACATGGATGCCATCATGCGATGCACCGCTAATGATGTTCATGGCGGCGGCAAGTAGATAAGGAAACGCCAGTGTTGTAAAAGCCCTAACTGGAGAACATCAGTGATGCTGATGCTCTACCAGTTGGAGGTATTGTTATTTTGTGGGCGGAGTTACTGTATTGAGGCGCAGGAGGAAACAGCTGACTCCGGCGGACATTGTCTGTTTTCTCCCACCGAGTAGGCAGATCATATTTCTTTTGGGTTTTTCTTTTTTTATTATTATTATGTTCTTTTTTTATTGTTATTTATTTTTTTTTAGGCAGCTTAGTTAGGGATTATTTTCCATTATTTATTGTTGTTATTAGTTATTAGTTAAAAGAAGGAGAAATGGCAAACACCCGAGCCAAAGCAGCAGCAGCCTTAGAGAGAGAAGGAGCAGGGGAGCTCACCGGGAGTCTCGTTTGGGGACTCCTCAGAACTCCTCCAGGTTCGCACGCGGGCGCGGCGGCTTGGGATTTGCCGAGATCACCCGTGTTCTCCGATAGGGTTTCTGGCCAAGATTTCCACCCACGCGGTCCAGTGAGGACGCGGCCACCAGATCCATTCGGGAGGAAACACGCCGGGGGTTCATGGACCTCATGAACATGATGGGCGAGGCCCTACAGCCACTGAGGGAGCTTGGCTTGAGGGAACAACCAGTGACACGGCAGGAGGCCGCCGTGAAGCCGCCCACTGGGTCGCCTCAAAGAGCGCCCGCAATCGCACCGATAGGTGTTGGGCTAGGAGCGGTCCCGAAAAGACCGTTGCGGAGCTCAAGTGAGGGTGTACCGCTGAAAGCGGATCAAGGTGCGACTGACTGGAGGCGCAATGGAGCGGGATCCGAAAACCCATTTAAAAATGAATCAGGAGACGCTCGGGGCCCCAGCAGATATGCACCGGAACGAAACTGGCGGAACACACCCTCGCGGGGGAGACAATCAGTGGCAGGGGCAACACAAACGATCTTGCTCCGGACGTCCTCGGTAGGAAAGCAGAGGCTAGCGAATCCATCATGGAGGAGCTTCTCGTTAAGCAAATGGAGCATTATGTTCCCGAGAAGCCCGAGCTTGCATAGGTAGACTCCTGGGAGTTGAATTCTGAGCAGCAAACCGCGTTGGAGGGCGTGAAAGCCAGCTTTCTGACGTTCGAGAATGTCGGACTGGGCAAGACGGAGATGGAGAAGCACCGGATTGAGTTAGTTGAGGGATTTGCACTGGTGGAGGATAGGCACTATCCACTCTCACCAGGAATGCAAAAGATAGTATGGGCAGAGGTAGACAACATGTTGCAAGTTGGGGTCATTGAGGAGAGTCAGAGTCCGTGGAGTAACCGCACGACCATAGTGCGAAGGCCGGACAAAAATCGATTCTGTCTTAATGCCCGCAAGCTGAACATGTTGACTGTCAAGGATGCTTATCCGCTGCCGTCTATCGAAGGTATCCTGTCGAGAGTGTATCAGACCTTTTTATATCGAGTGTGGATCTGAAGTTTGCGTTTTGGCAGATAGAGTTGGATGAGGAGGGAAAGGCTTACACCGCGTTCACGGTGCCCGGGCGACCGCTTTACCGATTCGGGGTAATGCCATTTGGGTTGTGCAATGCATCCCAAAGGCTTTGCCGACTGATGGATAAGGTGATCCCCGCGGAACTGAGAACAAACGTGTTTGTCTATCTCGATGATCTGCTAATTATATCTGCTGATTTTGAGACTCACCTCAAGTATCTCGATCTTGTGTCTCAATGTCTCCGGAAGGCCAACCTGACGATAGGTCTCAAAAAGTCCCGGTTTTGCTTCAAGCAATTGAACTATCTAGGTTTTGTGGTAGGAGGGGGCACATTACGCACAGATCCAGGTAGGATCACCGCCATTAGTGCGATGCCGGTGCCGAAGTCAGTTCGGGAAGTCCGGAGCTTCTTGGGAACCGCTGGTTGGTATCGCCGGTTCATCAAGAATTACGCCGAGTTGGCGGCTCCATTGACCGTGGCACTGAAGAAGCGGGTTGGGAAGTTCGTGCTTAGTGAGGAGGCGGTGGCGGCTTGTGGTAAGCTGAAACAGGCTCTCACTTCCGCACCAGTGTTGGTGCACGCGGACTTTTCTAAGCCGTTCTTCATCCAGTGTGACGCTTCGCACTATGGCGTGGGCGCGGTGTTGTTCCAGTTGGATAGGCAGGAGAATGAGAGGCCAATAGCGTTCTTTTTGGCGAAGATGAACTCGCACCAGTTAAACTACTCGGTGACGGAGAAGGAGTGTTTGGCAGCAGTATTGGCGGTCCAAAAATTCCGGCCATATGTGGAGATGATGCCGTTTACGGTCATCATAGACCATGCATGGCTGATGTCTTTGAAGGACTTGACCGGAAGATTGGCTCGCTGGTCACTGCAGCTGCTTCGACTTCGCCATCAAGCACCGAAAGGGTGCGGACAACGTTGTCGCGGACAAGTTGTCTAGAGTAGTGGAGGAGCTAGTCGGACCCGAGGAGCTATTGGGCTTTGAGACCAACGGCGTATTTGGCGTTAGTACAGGAGGTGGAGGAAAATGGGAAGTTGCTACCTGACCTGTGTGTGAAGGAAGGCTTAGTGTACAGGCGGTGCGAATTTGACAGACCCGGGGAGGACGCTGAGTCAACGTCCTGGAGATTGTGGATTCCTGAATCCCTAACTTCAGTATTGATTCAGCGGGCTCACAGTGAGGAGAAAGCTGCGCATGGCGGGATGGCTAAGACACTCCACTTGTTACGCCGGCAATTCTATTGGCCGAGGATGGCTAAGGAGGTCAGGGACTTCGTGAAGAATTGTCAGGTGTGCAAGGAGTGTAAAGCGCCGAATCACGTCATGCAGGTTGAAATTGGAAAGGAAGTGGTGACCGAAAGACCTTTTCAGAAAATCTATGTGGATTTTCTGGGGAAGTATCCCAGGTCGAAGAGGGGTCACGCCTGGGTCTTCGTGGTTGTGGATCACTTCACCAAGTTTACCTTTCTGAAGGCCATGCGTGACGCAACGGCCACAGAGGTGGTGAAGTTCTTGGTGAATGAAGTGTTCTACAAGTTCGGAGTTCCGGAGGTGATCCACTCGGATAACGGTCGCCAGTTTATTTCCAAGGCTTTCGGTGAGATGCTGTCTGGGTTTGGCATTTCGCACATCAGGACGGCTGTGTATGCGCCACAGAGCAACGCGGCGGAGCGAGTGAATCGCACCGTGATGGCTGCCATCAGGTCCTACTTGGAGGAAGACCATAGGGAGTGGGATTGGTATCTGCCCGAGATCGAAGTGGCGATAAGGAATGCGGTCCATTCGGCCACTGGAGTCACGCCTTTCTTTGATGTGTTTGGACAACACATGTATTTGAATGGCGCTGACTACAAGCTGGCTAGAAGACTGCAGTCCTTGTCGGACCACAGGATCGAGCGTCCGGAGACTAGGGACAAGATAGGAATGATCCGGGAGGCGATACGTGGGCGGCTGCATGAGGCATATGTGCGTAGCAGTGTCCGTTATAATGCACGAGCTAGGCTTTTTAGAGCGGTTCCAGGTCAGGAGGTGTATAGGAGAAATTTCACGCTGAGCAATTTCGCCAGAGGGTATAATGCCAAATTTGCGAGGAAGTTCCTCAAATGTCGTGTGGTCAGGGCAGTAGGAGGGAATGCCTATGAGCTGGAGGACTTGGCCGGGAAGGCTCTGGGAGTCTTTCATGCCAAGGATCTCAAGGTCTAGATGGTCAGGGTCGTGGGTGTGACCTACGTTGGGCTTGTTGGTTTTTGTGGGCAACCTGGACGCAGATCAGATAATGCGCCCGGCAATGTTCATCGCTTGCGTGGGGCGCGCTCAAATTCCCGGGTGGTGTTGCATTCTGATCAGCTGTTAGGGCCAGATAGGTATATTTTTTTTTATTAATTTGCTTAAGTTATCGATAGGGCGAGGGTTGGCGAAAAGGGGTCGCTCTCTCTGGAGTTTGACAGATGATTCGCGGGAGAGAGTCTGTCAGATTTCTTTTGTGGGTCATCTGTCAGATTTTTTCTTGCAAATCATTGGTGCAAAAACTTGGAGAGAGAGGCACAGCAGCGAGCCGGTTGCAGCAGCACCGGAGATATTGGCAGAGAACATAGGATAAGGGAGGATATTGAATTTCGCGGGAGCTTTCGAAAAAGCCAGGTAAGAGGAGTTGCGGTGGCTTTCCTTTGTAATAAAAATGGAATTCTAATCAGAGAATTTTGTTTTCTTGTGGCAGCTGACCGACGCACGGATGAACAAGCGGATTTCTTAGTCCCAAGATCCGGCGTCGGTCCATTTTTATGTTTCTTGTTGCATCCTGTGACTGCCCGGGATAACATTGGGAGACTGCCCTGCCCACGGCTTCTTGAACCTGCGCTGGAAGACGGAGTGTACGTCGCGATGGCCGATCTCGGCCCACACACACACAACACACACACTCACATAACTAAATACGGCGTACAGCCGCGAAGAGCTGCTCCGCCAGTGCAGTGTGCGACAGCCTCACGACAAATTTCCTGGTGAGTCCGCTCCAATCGAGCCCACTTGGCCCAAAACTTGGCTCGTGGTGCCGCGACACCGAAGCGAGTGCCTCCCATCACTGTCAAATACGTGGAAAGCCCCCAGAGAGGGTGCATCAGGCCCTCCATAGCCCCGAGGGGCACGTCACACGTCAGAACGACGTTGTTTTGGCGCAGTCTGCCCCTTGCAGACCCCCCCTATCGTCCCCGTCGTTATTTTTTTATATATTATTTCGTTATTATTTATTTATTTTATTATTTATTTGTTTATTTATGTGTAAATGTCCATTTAAGTTAAGTTTTTCTTTTGTTTAAATTAGTGCTTTTGATTAATTGTGTGAAGTTAGGCGCATTGCCGAGTAGCAACTTTGCTGCTTGCGGGCAAGCCGGCGCGCATTGCAACCAGACGCTGTTCTGGTTACGGTTAGGTGTCCCCATCTGAATCCCAGAGGAGCTCTTCCAGGTAGGACAGGACCCTTTTTATTGACCGTGTTAGTGTACGTGCGAGGCTATTTGCAGCTCTTATTTTGCCGCACGGAGCGCGTGAGGATTAGCCCTGGCAGACAGCAGGCTTGCTGCCACGGTCATCCGTCACCTAGGGCCCCACAAAATAATTTTAAATTAATTTTAATAAATATTTGGTAATTGCGCAGCAGAAGAAAATGATTTGTTAGTTTCCCGCAGGAGTGGGGGAAGAGAAGACTGTGAAAGCCAGGAATAGTCAGCTGTGACTTTCCTTAAGGGCGATGGACCACAACATTCGCGCTTTGGTCCATCGTATGGTAGGGTGGGCGCGTCTCTGGTCATCAACACCAGACCAGCAGTAATTCCACTCAGCTGTAGATTGTTGTGGTTGTATGCATGCTTGTGTTTGTTATGATTTGTGTTGTTGTCGATGTTGTTATCGATGTTGTATCGAACGAGACGGAACTTGTTCGGGATCTGGCTACGAACTGAGGGCATTGGGACCCAGCAACCCATCCCTGGGTACACTGAGCTAGCTGAGGTTGTCCACCGGGAAAAATCGGTTCATAACAGATATGGCGCCCAATACGAAAACACCAGTGTTTCTGGAGCAGTTCGCAAGAACGGCTTCAGGAACCAGCGAAACGCGTCGTGCTTTCGTTTGTAGAAATTCAAACTGAATGATGAAGTCTCGTGGGCAGTTTGGCTGACTATTGGGCCCGGATGAATCGCGGCTTTCATCGGAATCGAATTCCGAATGAAATTGTGCGAGGATTCTGGACCTCGGAGTCACCCAGACAGGCCCGTCGTCGTAGTAGTTGTAATTGTTTTGTAAAGTCCATAGTCCGATGTGTTGTCGTGGCGCTTCTCCACGAGCAACTGCATCAGGGCTGCATCTTGACCTATTTGGACCGGACCATGCACGTATGACACTCACGCTCAGCAATGAGCAGTAACGTTTGCGACGCTGCATGGACCGAGAAGACATGGCAAGGGTGGCCATTGAGCTGACCATTTGTCTGTGTTGTTCGGAAGCACCCGAGTATGACACGCACGCTCATAAATGAGCAGTGACGTTTGCGACTCGGCGTGTTACGGGTGATACAGCAAGTGCGGCAGCATTGCAAAAGGCGAGCACGCGTAAGTGTAAAGTAGTCTGTCCAAGTGTTTCCCTCCACTTCTTGCCATCTAGGGACATTATTAGGTCTGGTGACCCATGAGGCACATGGATGCCATCATGCGATGCACCGCTAGTGATGTTCGTGGCGGCAGCAAGTTTATAAGGAAACGCCAGTGTTGTAAAAGCCCTAACTGGGGAACATCAGTGATGCTGATGCTCTACCAGTTGGAGGTATTGTTTCTTTCTGTGGGCGGAGTTACTGTGTTGAGACGCAGGAGGAAACAGCTGACTCCGGCGGACATCGTCCTTCCTTTCCCCCTGAACAGTCAATTATATTTGTTTTCGCGTTTTTCTTTTTTTCATTTTCGTCGTCATTCACTTTTTTTAGGTAGTCTTTATTTTATTGTTATTTATTATTTATTTATACTTATTATTTACTTATTTATATTTATTTATTTATATTTATTTATTTATATTTATTTATTTTGTTAGTTAATTATTTATTCTTTGGTTAGTTTTTTTCATTATTTATTCGTTATCATTAGTTTTTTTTTTATAAAAATTTTAAATAAGGAGAGATGGCAAACACCCGAGCCAAAGCAGCAGCAGCCTTGGAGAGAGAAGGAGCAGAGGAGCCCACTGGGAGTCTCGTTGGGGGACTCCTCAGAACTCCTCCAGGTTCGCACGCGGGCGCGGTCCAGTGAGGACGCGGCCACCAGATCCATTCGGGAGGAAACACGCCGGGGGTTCATGGACCTCATGAACATGATGGGCGAGGCCCTACAGCCACTGAGGGAGCTTAGCTTGAGGGAACAACCAGTGACACGGCAGGAGGCCGCCGTGAAGCCGCCCACTGGAACGTCTCAGAGAGCGCCAGCAAGCGCACTGATAGGTGTTGGGCTAGGAGCGGTCCCGAAAAGACCGTTGCGGAGCTCAAGTGAGGGTGTACCGCTGAAAGCGGATCAAGGTGCGACTGACTGGAGGCGCAATGGAGCGGGATCCGAAAACCCATTTAAAAATGAATCAGGAGACGCTCGGGGCCCCAGCAGATATGCACCGGAACGAAACTGGCGGAACACACCCTCGCGGGGAGACAATCAGTGGCAGGGGCAACACAAACGATCTTGCTCCGGACGTCCTCGGTAGGAAAGCAGAGGCTAGCGAATCCATCATGGAGGAGCTTCTCGTTAAGCAAATGGAGCATTATGTTCCCGAGAAGCCCGAGCTTGCATAGGTAGACTCCTGGGAGTTGAATTCTGAGCAGCAAACCGCGTTGGAGGGCGTGAAAGCCAGCTTTCTGACGTTCGAGAATGTCGGACTGGGCAAGACGGAGATGGAGAAGCACCGGATTGAGTTAGTTGAGGGATTTGCACTGGTGGAGGATAGGCACTATCCACTCTCACCAGGAATGCAAAAGATAGTATGGGCAGAGGTAGACAACATGTTGCAAGTTGGGGTCATTGAGGAGAGTCAGAGTCCGTGGAGTAACCGCACGACCATAGTGCGAAGGCCGGACAAAAATCGATTCTGTCTTAATGCCCGCAAGCTGAACATGTTGACTGTCAAGGATGCTTATCCGCTGCCGTCTATCGAAGGTATCCTGTCGAGAGTGTATCAGACCTTTTTTATATCGAGTGTGGATCTGAAGTTTGCGTTTTGGCAGATAGAGTTGGATGAGGAGGGAAAGGCTTACACCGCGTTCACGGTGCCCGGGCGACCGCTTTACCGATTCGGGGTAATGCCATTTGGGTTGTGCAATGCATCCCAAAGGCTTTGCCGACTGATGGATAAGGTGATCCCCGCGGAACTGAGAACAAACGTGTTTGTCTATCTCGATGATCTGCTAATTATATCTGCTGATTTTGAGACTCCCCTCAAGTATCTCGATCTTGTGTCTCAATGTCTCCGGAAGGCCAACCTGACGATAGGTCTCAAAAAGTCCCGGTTTTGCTTCAAGCAATTGAACTATCTAGGTTTTGTGGTAGGAGGGGGCACATTACGCACAGATCCAGGTAGGATCACCGCCATTAGTGCGATGCCGGTGCCGAAGTCAGTTCGGGAAGTCCGGAGCTTCTTGGGAACCGCTGGTTGGTATCGCCGGTTCATCAAGAATTACGCCGAGTTGGCGGCTCCATTGACCGTGGCACTGAAGAAGCGGGTAGGGAAGTTCGTGCTTAGTGAGGAGGCGGTGGCGGCTTGTGGTAAGCTGAAACAGGCTCTCACTTCCGCACCAGTGTTGGTGCACGCGGACTTTTCTAAGCCGTTCTTCATCCAGTGTGACGCTTCGCACTATGGCGTGGGCGCGGTGTTGTTCCAGTTGGATAGGCAGGAGAATGAGAGGCCAATAGCGTTCTTTTTGGCGAAGATGAACTCGCACCAGTTAAACTACTCGGTGACGGAGAAGGAGTGTTTGGCAGCAGTATTGGCGGTCCAAAAATTCCGGCCATATGTGGAGATGATGCCGTTTACGGTCATCATAGACCATGCATGGCTGATGTCTTTGAAGGACTTGACCGGAAGATTGGCTCACTGGTCACTGCAGCTGCTTCGACTTCGCCATCAAGCACCGAAAGGGTGCGGACAACGTTGTCGCGGACAAGTTGTCTAGAGTAGTGGAGGAGCTAGTCGGACCCGAATTTGAATGGCGCTGACTACAAGCTGGCTAGAAGACTGCAGTCCTTGTCGGACCACAGGATCGAGCGTCCGGAGACTAGGGACAAGATAGGAATGATCCGGGAGGCGATACGTGGGCGGCTGCATGAGGCATATGTGCGTAGCAGTGTCCGTTATAATGCACGAGCTAGGCTTTTTAGAGCGGTTCCAGGTCAGGAGGTGTATAGGAGAAATTTCACGCTGAGCAATTTCGCCAGAGGGTATAATGCCAAATTTGCGAGGAAGTTCCTCAAATGTCGTGTGGTCAGGGCAGTAGGAGGGAATGCCTATGAGCTGGAGGACTTGGCCGGGAAGGCTCTGGGAGTCTTTCATGCCAAGGATCTCAAGGTCTAGATGGTCAGGGTCGTGGGTGTGACCTACGTTGGGCTTGTTGGTTTTTGTGGGCAACCTGGACGCAGATCAGATAATGCGCCCGGCAATGTTCATCGCTTGCGTGGGGCGCGCTCAAATTCCCGGGTGGTGTTGCATTCTGATCAGCTGTTAGGGCCAGATAGGTATATTTTTTTATTAATTTGCTTAAGTTATCGATAGGGCGAGGGTTGGCGAAAAGGGGTCGCTCTCTCTGGAGTTTGACAGATGATTCGCGGGAGAGAGTCTGTCAGATTTCTTTTGTGGGTCATCTGTCAGATTTTTCTTGCAAATCATTGGTGCAAAAACTTGGAGAGAGAGGCACAGCAGCGAGCCGGTTGCAGCAGCACCGGAGATATTGGCAGAGAACATAGGATAAGGGAGGATATTGAATTTCGCGGGAGCTTTCGAAAAAGCCAGGTAAGAGGAGTTGCGGTGGCTTTCCTTTGTAATAAAAATGGAATTCTAATCAGAGAATTTTGTTTTCTTGTGGCAGCTGACCGACGCACGGATGAACAAGCGGATTTCTTAGTCCCAAGATCCGGCGTCGGTCCATTTTTATGTTTCTTGTTGCATCCTGTGACTGCCCGGGATAACATTGGGAGACTGCCCTGCCCACGGCTTCTTGAACCTGCGCTGGAAGACGGAGTGTACGTCGCGATGGCCGATCTCGGCCCACACACACAACACACACACTCACATAACTAAATACGGCGTACAGCCGCGAAGAGCTGCTCCGCCAGTGCAGTGTGCGACAGCCTCACGACAAATTTCCTGGTGAGTCCGCTCCAATCGAGCCCACTTGGCCCAAAACTTGGCTCGTGGTGCCGCGACACCGAAGCGAGTGCCTCCCATCACTGTCAAATACGTGGAAAGCCCCCAGAGAGGGTGCATCAGGCCCTCCATAGCCCCGAGGGGCACGTCACACGTCAGAACGACGTTGTTTTGGCGCAGTCTGCCCCTTGCAGACCCCCCTATCGTCCCCGTCGTTATTTTCTTATATATTATTTCGTTATTATTTATTTATTTTATTATTTATTTGTTTATTTATGTGTAAATGTCCATTTAAGTTAAGTTTTTCTTTTGTTTAAATTAGTGCTTTTGATTAATTGTGTGAAGGTAGGCGCATTGCCGAGTAGCAACTTTGCTGCTTGCGGGCAAGCCGGCGCGCATTGCAACCAGACGCTGTTCTGGTTACGGTTAGGTGTCCCCATCCGAATCCCAGAGGAGCTCTTCCAGGTAGGACAGGACCCTTTTTATTGACCGTGTTAGTGTACGTGCGAGGCTATTTGCAGCTCTTATTTTGCCGCACGGAGCGCGTGAGGATTAGCCCTGGCAGACAGCAGGCTTGCTGCCACGGTCATCCGTCACCTAGGGCCCACAAAATAATTTTAAATTAATTTTAATAAATATTTGGTAATTGCGCAGCAGAAGAAAATGATTTGTTAGTTTCCCGCAGGAGTGGGGGAAGAGAAGGCTGTGAAAGCCAGGAATAGTCAGCTGTGACTTTCCTTAAGGGCGATGGACCACAACATTCACGCTTTGGTCCATCGTATGGTAGGGTGGGCGCGTCTCTGGTCATCAACACCAGACCAGCAGTAATTCCACTCAGCTGTAGATTGTTGTGGTTGTATGCATGCTTGTGTTTGTTATGATTTGTGTTGTTGTCGATGTTGTTATCGATGTTGTATCGAACGAGACGGAACTTGTTCGGGATCTGGCTACGAACTGAGGGCATTGGGACCCAGCAACCCATCCCTGGGTACACTGAGCTAGCTGAGGTTGTCCACCGGGAAAAATCGGTTCGTAACAGATATGGCGCCCAATACGAAAACACCAGTGTTTCTGGAGCAGTTCGCAAGAACGGCTTCAGGAACCAGCGAAACGCGTCGTGCTTTCGTTTGTAGAAATTCAAACTGAATGATGAAGTCTCGTGGGCAGTTTGGCTGACTATTGGGCCCGGATGAATCGCGGCTTTCATCGGAATCGAATTCCGAATGAAATTGTGCGAGGATTCTGGACCTCGGAGTCACCCAGACAGGCCCGTCGTCGTAGTAGTTGTAATTGTTTTGTAAAGTCCATAGTCCGATGTGTTGTCGTGGCGCTTCTCCACGAGCAACTGCATCAGGGCTGCATCTTGACCTATTTGGACCGGACCATGCACGTATGACACTCACGCTCAGCAATGAGCAGTAACGTTTGCGACGCTGCATGGACCGAGAAGACATGGCAAGGGTGGCCATTGAGCTGACCATTTGTCTGTGTTGTTCGGAAGCACCCGAGTATGACACGCACGCTCATAAATGAGCAGTGACGTTTGCGACTCGGCGTGTTACGGGTGATACAGCAAGTGCGGCAGCATTGCAAAAGGCGAGCACGCGTAAGTGTAAAGTAGTCTGTCCAAGTGTTTCCCTCCACTTCTTGCCATCTAGGGACATTATTAGGTCTGGTGACCCATGAGGCACATGGATGCCATCATGCGATGCACCGCTAGTGATGTTCGTGGCGGCAGCAAGTTTATAAGGAAACGCCAGTGTTGTAAAAGCCCTAACTGGGGAACATCAGTGATGCTGATGCTCTACCAGTTGGAGGTATTGTTTCTTTCTGTGGGCGGAGTTACTGTGTTGAGACGCAGGAGGAAACAGCTGACTCCGGCGGACATCGTCCTTCCTTTCCCCCTGAACAGTCAATTATATTTGTTTTCGCGTTTTTCTTTTTTTTCATTTTCGTCGTCATTCACTTTTTTTAGGTAGTCTTTATTTTATTGTTATTTATTATTTATTTATACTTATTATTTACTTATTTATATTTATTTATTTATATTTATTTATTTATATTTATTTATTTTGTTAGTTAATTATTTATTCTTTGGTTAGTTTTTTTCATTATTTATTCGTTATCATTAGTTTTTTTTTATAAAAATTTTAAATAAGGAGAGATGGCAAACACCCGAGCCAAAGCAGCAGCAGCCTTGGAGAGAGAAGGAGCAGAGGAGCCCACTGGGAGTCTCGTTGGGGGACTCCTCAGAACTCCTCCAGGTTCGCACGCGGGCGCGGTCCAGTGAGGACGCGGCCACCAGATCCATTCGGGAGGAAACACGCCGGGGGTTCATGGACCTCATGAACATGATGGGCGAGGCCCTACAGCCACTGAGGGAGCTTAGCTTGAGGGAACAACCAGTGACACGGCAGGAGGCCGCCGTGAAGCCGCCCACTGGAACGTCTCAGAGAGCGCCAGCAAGCGCACTGATAGGTGTTGGGCTAGGAGCGGTCCCGAAAAGACCGTTGCGGAGCTCAAGTGAGGGTGTACCGCTGAAAGCGGATCAAGGTGCGACTGACTGGAGGCGCAATGGAGCGGGATCCGAAAACCCATTTAAAAATGAATCAGGAGACGCTCGGGGCCCCAGCAGATATGCACCGGAACGAAACTGGCGGAACACACCCTCGCGGGGAGACAATCAGTGGCAGGGGCAACACAAACGATCTTGCTCCGGACGTCCTCGGTAGGAAAGCAGAGGCTAGCGAATCCATCATGGAGGAGCTTCTCGTTAAGCAAATGGAGCATTATGTTCCCGAGAAGCCCGAGCTTGCATAGGTAGACTCCTGGGAGTTGAATTCTGAGCAGCAAACCGCGTTGGAGGGCGTGAAAGCCAGCTTTCTGACGTTCGAGAATGTCGGACTGGGCAAGACGGAGATGGAGAAGCACCGGATTGAGTTAGTTGAGGGATTTGCACTGGTGTAGGATAGGCACTATCCACTCTCACCAGGAATGCAAAAGATAGTATGGGCAGAGGTAGACAACATGTTGCAAGTTGGGGTCATTGAGGAGAGTCAGAGTCCGTGGAGTAACCGCACGACCATAGTGCGAAGGCCGGACAAAAATCGATTCTGTCTTAATGCCCGCAAGCTGAACATGTTGACTGTCAAGGATGCTTATCCGCTGCCGTCTATCGAAGGTATCCTGTCGAGAGTGTATCAGACCTTTTTTATATCGAGTGTGGATCTGAAGTTTGCGTTTTGGCAGATAGAGTTGGATGAGGAGGGAAAGGCTTACACCGCGTTCACGGTGCCCGGGCGACCGCTTTACCGATTCGGGGTAATGCCATTTGGGTTGTGCAATGCATCCCAAAGGCTTTGCCGACTGATGGATAAGGTGATCCCCGCGGAACTGAGAACAAACGTGTTTGTCTATCTCGATGATCTGCTAATTATATCTGCTGATTTTGAGACTCACCTCAAGTATCTCGATCTTGTGTCTCAATGTCTCCGGAAGGCCAACCTGACGATAGGTCTCAAAAAGTCCCGGTTTTGCTTCAAGCAATTGAACTATCTAGGTTTTGTGGTAGGAGGGGGCACATTACGCACAGATCCAGGTAGGATCACCGCCATTAGTGCGATGCCGGTGCCGAAGTCAGTTCGGGAAGTCCGGAGCTTCTTGGGAACCGCTGGTTGGTATCGCCGGTTCATCAAGAATTACGCCGAGTTGGCGGCTCCATTGACCGTGGCACTGAAGAAGCGGGTAGGGAAGTTCGTGCTTAGTGAGGAGGCGGTGGCGGCTTGTGGTAAGCTGAAACAGGCTCTCACTTCCGCACCAGTGTTGGTGCACGCGGACTTTTCTAAGCCGTTCTTCATCCAGTGTGACGCTTCGCACTATGGCGTGGGCGCGGTGTTGTTCCAGTTGGATAGGCAGGAGAATGAGAGGCCAATAGCGTTCTTTTTGGCGAAGATGAACTCGCACCAGTTAAACTACTCGGTGACGGAGAAGGAGTGTTTGGCAGCAGTATTGGCGGTCCAAAAATTCCGGCCATATGTGGAGATGATGCCGTTTACGGTCATCATAGACCATGCATGGCTGATGTCTTTGAAGGACTTGACCGGAAGATTGGCTCACTGGTCACTGCAGCTGCTTCGACTTCGCCATCAAGCACCGAAAGGGTGCGGACAACGTTGTCGCGGACAAGTTGTCTAGAGTAGTGGAGGAGCTAGTCGGACCCGAGGAGCTATTGGGCTTTGAGACCAACGGCGTATTTGGCGTTAGTACAGGAGGTGGAGGAAAATGGGAAGTTGCTACCTGACCTGTGTGTGAAGGAAGGCTTAGTGTACAGGCGGTGCGAATTTGACAGACCTGGGAAGGACGCTGAGTCAACGTCCTTGAAATTGTGGATTCCTGAATCCCTAACTTCAGTGTTGATTCAGCGCGCTCACAGTGGGGAGAAAGCTGCACATGGCGGGATGGCTAAGACACTCCACTTGTTACGCCGGCAATTCTATTGGCCAAGGATGGCTAAAGAGGTCAGGGACTTCGTCAATAATTGTCAGGTGTGCAAGGAGTGTAAAGCGCCAAATCACGTCATGCAGGTTGAATTTGGAAAGGAAGTGGTGACCGAGAGACCTCTTCAGAAAGTCTATGTGGATTTTCTGGGAAAGTATCCCAGGTCGAAGAGGGGTCGCGCCTGGGTCTTCGTGGATGTGCATCACTTCACCAAGTTCACCTTTCTGAAGGCCATGCGTCACGCAACGGCCACAGAAGTGGTGAAGTTCTTGGTGAATGAAGTGTTCTACAAGTTCGGAGTTCCGGAGGTGATCCACTCGGATAACGGTCGCCAGTTTATTTCCAAGGCTTTCGGTGAGATGCTGTCTGGGTTTGGCATTTCGCACATGAGGACGGCTGTTTATGCGCCACAGAGCAATGCGGCAGAGCGGTTGAATCGCACCGTGTTGGCTGCCATCAGGTCCTACTTGGAGGAGACCATAGGGAGTGGGATTGGTATCTGCCCGAGATCGAAGTGGCGATAAGGAATGCGGTCCATTCGGCCACTGGAGTCACGCCTTTCTTTGCTGTGTTTAGACAAAACATGTATTTGAATGGCGCTGACTACAAGCTGGCTAGAAGACTGCAGTCCTTGTCGGACCACAAGATCGAGCATCCGGAGACAAAGGGAATGATCCGGGAGGCGATACGTGGGAGGTTGCATGAGGCGTATGTGCGTAGCAGTGTCCGGTACAATTCACGAGCTAGGCTTTTTAGAGCGGTTCCAAGTCAGGAGATGTATAGGAGAATTTCACGCTGAGCAATTTCGCCAGAGGGTACAATGCCAAATTCGCGAGGAAGTTCCTCATATGTAGTGTGGTCAGGGCAGTGGGAGGGAATGCCTATGAGCTGAAGGACTTGGCCGGGAAGGCTCTGGGAGTCTTTCATGCCAAGGATCTCAAGGTCTAAATAGTCAGGGTCGTGGGTTTGACCTACGTTGGGCTTGTTGGTTTTCGTGGGCAACCTGGACGCAGATCAGATAATGCGCCCGGCAATGTTCATCGCTTGCGTGGGGCGCGCTCAAATTCCCGGGTGGTGTTGCATTCTGATCAGCTGTCAGGGTCAAATAGGTATTTTTTTTTTAAGTTATCGATAGGGCGAGCGTTGGCGAAAGAGGTCGCTCTCTCTGGAGTCTGACAGATGATTCGCAGGAGAGAATCTGTCGGATTTTTATTTTGTGGGTCATCTGTCAGATTTTTTCTTGCAAATCATCGGTGCAAAAACTCGGAGAGAGAGGCAAAAAAGGGAGAATTTTCAATTTGGCGGGAGCATTAGAAAAAGCCAGGTAAGAGGAGGTAGTTTGGCTTCCTTTTAACAAAAAATTCGAATCAGAGAATTTTTTTTGTGGCAGCTGACCGACGCGCGGATATGCAATTGAATTTTTTGGTAACAAAATCCGGCGTCGGTCCATTTTTATTATTTCTTGCATCCTGTGACTGCCAGGGATTGCGCCGTGAAGCTGCCCCAGACGCAACTCCTTGAACCTGCGCCGGAGGACGGAGTGGACGTCACAGCACACACACACACACTCAAGAAATATACAAAAGCACAGCCAGTGTGGTGTGCTTCAAATATACGACGTTGACCTGGTGAGTCCGCTCCAATTGAGCTCAATTGGCCCAAATCTGGCCCGTGGCGCCGCGACAACGCGACGGGTGCCTTCTTCATAGCCGAAGCGTGTGGCAATCCCCGGATTTGGGGCACGAGACCCTAAATAGCCCTGAGAGGCACGTTGCGTCAGGACGCCGTTATTTTCGGCACGGCCTGCCCTTTTGCAGAACTTCCCCTTGCCGTCCCCAACGTACCTTTATTTTATTATTTATTTATTTTATTATATATTTATTAATTTATCTGTATGTGAATGTCCTATAGATTAAGTTTGTTGATGGAATTAGATTTTAAATTAAGCATTTTGTTAGATATTTCGGATTTTGTGAAGGTAGGCGCATTGCCGAGTAGCAATTTTGCTGCTTGCCGTCAAGCCCGCGCGCGTTGCAACCAGACGCTATTCTGGTCACGGTTAGGTGTCCACCGTATCCCTGAGGAGCTCTTCGAGGTAGGATAGGACCCTTTTTATTGACCGTCGTAGTTTATGTGCGAGGCTATTTGCAGATCGTATTTTGCCGCACATAGCGCGTGAGGATTAGCTCTGGCAGACAGAAGGCTTGCTGCCACGGTCATCCGTCACCTTAAGGCCCTATTATATAATTTCTAATTAATTTTAATAAATATTTGTTAGTTGCGCACTAGAAATCAAAATGAATTGTTAGTTTCCCGCAGGAGGGGGGAAGAGAAGGCTGTGAAAGCCTGGAATAGTCAGCTGTGACTTTCCTCAAGGGCGATGGACCACAACATTGACGCTTTGGTCCATCGTATGGAAGGGTGGGCGCGTCTCTGGTCATCAACACCAGACCAGCAGTAATTCCACTCAGCTGTAGTTTGTTGTTTGTATGCATGCTTGTGTTTGTTATGATTTGTGTTGTGTTATCGATGTTGTTATCGATGTTGTTTGCGAACGAGACGGAACTTGTTCGGGATCTGGTTACGAACTGAGGGCATTGGGACCCAGCAACCCATCCCTGGGTACACTGAGCTAGCTGAGGTTGCCCACCGGAAAAAATCGGTTCGTAACAAATACTTAACAAAATTCATAACATAAATGCACTAAAACAAAATATTATGAAACACGTCATCTTTGATCTCGCCCTTCTGGGATGTATTTATTTAGACTTGAGAATCGAATTAAAAACACTTTTATATGATAAAACAAATTATAGAAATTTTCGTAAAGGAAAATAGAAATATACGATTTGAACATATTTTAACATAATAGCTGCTAAAAGCTATATTAGAGTATGAATAAATGCAAATAAACCAATATGTAAAAACAACTAAGCGTTTGCGAATCATTTGTGCGGAAGCATTCTAAATTTTTTCGCGACTTTGTGTTTCTTATCTGATTTCTTTGAAGTGATGCACAATACAGTGCTTAACATGTACGCATAATATGATGAATATATTGTAACGGTCGGAACCATTCGCACTCATTGTAGTTGTTGGAAGCAGAATGCTCCAAATCTTAAGTGTTGGACCTGCTGCCTTATGTTAAGTCCAATGTTAATGTAAAGCTAGCATAAGTGAGAGTGAAGTCTGCTTATTATGTTATCAGCAGCTCGCTCTCTCTCTCTCTCTCTCTCTTTTTATTCTGTGACCTACCACTGCAGCTCCGTTCGGACACACATTGTTAAGAAGCGATTGAGTTCGGACGAAAAATAAAGCGATTTAAAGCAAGTAAAGTGAAGTGCTGTGAATTACTTAGACAGTAGCGAAATTGTGCGAAAAGGTGTCTTTAAAGTAAAAGACCTCCTCAAAACATTGGTGACCCCGACGTGATCTCATAATTCACAAATCGTAATAATTCGAAATTTTTTCGTCGCGTGATATATCGGTTGTGATACTGTGCTTGGTGACACTGGCAATAAAGGGAAAGTTTTATGTCATATTATACAAAAGTCAGCTATAATATACATATCAACTAGCTGTTTAGCACGACTAAAGCTAACACAGCTTCCCCGCCGAATTGAGCATCCCCTGCTGTGCTGTGCATTTCTTTCGCCACACACATATACTCACAAACTCACTCTCACGCACGCGCACACACACTCGCGCACTTGTCTAATACGAACGGTAATCAGCTTACAGTTAGACTGCTTAGCTCGCATCTGCACTTGACGCCAGACAACTTTCACGGTCACTCGGTCATTGCCCTTCTTCTCATTTGCTTTGCTCCATTTGTTTGACACATAGTAAAGCAAAATGCATGCTGGTGACGCGTCGGCAACGATCAGCTGTGTTGAGCCATCGAATGATATGGCTTTCATTAAAGCGAAGGCCGAATCTGTTCATAGGCAGTTGGTTGCAATGAACAAATTTTGCGATTCCGAGGAGTTTGCGCGATTTGACGAATCGGAATTATCGGTTCGCGTTGATACTGTAGAGCTACTGATGTCTCATTTCGAAAGTGCGCAGAACAGCTTAGAGCGCATTAACCTTCTCGAAATGAACTCATTAGCAAGGACGGAATTTCTGGTGACCTATATGAATTTAAAAGCAAAGTTGATGCGAGGCCTTTCCGGACGGCAGAAGCCCCTTGGAGCCAATTCAACGATGATTGCCCGAGATCTTGGATCATCAAAGGCGACGTCGCGATCAACGCGTTTACCCGAGTTGAGGCTGCCGACGTTCTCAGGATCCTACGTTGACTGGCCGGACTTCATCGCGCTGTATAATACAGTCATTGGCAATAATGAGGAGCTATCGAACGTGGAAAAATTCCAGCATCTTCGCTCATGCTTGACTGGTTCGGCGCTGGACACCATCAGGTCATTGGATCCATCCGAAGAAAATTATCAAACAGCCATAGAATTACTTATGCGGCGTTTTGATAATAAGCTGCTTCATTTCCAGGCACATGTTCGAGCAATCTTCGGGCTTCGATGTGTGGAAAAGGGTGTTGCAAGCAGCTTACGGGAATTAAGCGACAAGATCAATTCTCACTTACGCGCACTCCGATCTATGGCCAGCAGCGAGCAAATTGCGGAGGGTTTGCTAGAGCATTTGGTGACGTCAAAGCTGGACGTTCAAGCGCAGGAGAAATGGGAGGAAAAATTACAGAGTGATCAGTTGCCTAGCTGGAGTGACATGGCCTCATTTCTGGAGAAACGCAGCCGTATGCTGGAAAATCTGGAGATTTCCAAGGGGGTGAAGACCAACAGCAGTCAATTTGCGCCTCAAGTCAGCAAGCGAGGAGCGTATGTATCCTCAACGCCAAGTGCTCCTGCTGCTTCTTTGGCTTGCGGGACATGCCATGCAACGGATCATTCGCTGACAAGGTGTCCGGCATTTTTAGCATTACCTCCCGCATCTAGGCAGAAGGAAGCGATCAGACTGAAGCTCTGTACCAACTGTCTTCGTCCAAGCCACAACCAAGCACAGTGCAAGTCATCGCATTGCAGGCTCTGCTCTAGAAAGCACCACACCTTCCTGCATCTGGACACTGGCACTGCTCCAGCTCCAGCAACAATTTCCTCAGAGACAGCATGCTTGTCAACTGCCCTTCCCACATCTTCATATCATCCCCGTGGATTGTCTCGCAACGATTATGTGCTTCTGGCCACCGCGATTGTGCAAGCTACAGGCCGATCTAGAGAGTTGATACCCTGCCGTGCGCTGCTAGACTCTGCATCGCAGCTGAACTTCATTTCTTCGCGCCTCGCAAAGCAGCTGCGACTCAGAACATGGCACTCCAATTGTGTCATTTCTGGAATTGGAAAGGCACCCCTAGCTGCTGATAAAGCTTTGGAGTTGCGAATCCAATCCTGTGATGGCAGCTTTGCTACTTCCATGACATGCATCGTCACTAACTCCATCACCGATCAGCAGCCTCACTTTGACATTAACAGGGACAACTGGAACATTCCGCAAAATTTGGACCTGGCTGATCCTCACTTGAACAGGAGCCAGCGAGTGGATTTACTCATCGGCGCGGAGTTATTCTTCGATCTGCTATGTGTAGGACAAGTACGCATGGGGTGTCAGCTACCTATTCTTCAGAAAACGCGTCTTGGCTGGATTGCTTCTGGAGGCCTCTCTTCAGATACATGCAAGCGCACTGCGTTGGCGGTTCAGGCGCCGCTCTGCATTGACGAGGAGAAGCAGGACGGATTGTCTGTGGCTCTCAAACGTTTTTGGGAGATGGATAGCTGCCTTGGATCGGATGCGCCGCAATCACAGGGGGACATCGCTTGTGAGAAGCTGTTTAAGGAAAATTATTTACGACTTCCGTCGGGTCAATATTCCGTAAGATTGCCCATAAGTACGAGCATCAAGGAGCTTGGTGATTCCTATGGTCGTGCTCTACGCCGTTTTAAGTCCCTGGAGCTAAAATTGTCAAGAAACCCGGAGCTAAGAGCGGAATATACCAAATTTCTCCAAGAATATCTGGACTTGGGGCACATGACTCCTACCGTCAGGCAAGATCAGCTGCCGCAATTCTTCTTGCCTCACCACTGTGTTCTGAAATCTGACAGCACGACGACAAAATTACGTGTCGTTTTCGACGGCTCCGCCAAATCCACTTCTGGAGTCTCGCTGAACGAAGTGTTATTTGCGGGACCGTCCATACAACCAAGGCTATTTCAAACATTAATACGGTTTCGCTTTTTCAGAGTTGCGCTGTGCGGCGATATTTGCAAAATGTATCGCTGTGTTCGAATGGCCCATCCCGACCATCTACTGCAGTGCATTCTCTGGCGTAGCAGCCCTAATGAGGAGATACAGGTATATACTTTAAATACTGTGACCTATGGGACAAAACCAGCAGCCTTCCTATCAATTCGCACCATGCACCAATTGTCATATGATGAAGAAGATGACCTGCCACTCGCGGCTAAGATTGTGCGCCGTGATTTTTATGTGGACGACCTAATATCTGGTGGAAACACAATACAGGAAGCGCGTCAAATCAGGCTTGAGGTAAAGGAGCTTTTGCGTAGAGGCCATTTTCCATTGCGAAAATGGTGCTCCAACGAGCCGGCGGTTCTAGATGGAGAATCATCAGAGGATCAAGAGAAGCTCGAGAAGTTCACCGATGGCACTGACATCACCAAGGCGTTAGGATTGGTTTGGGACACCACCTCGGACAACTTGCTGTTTCGGCTAACTCAGGCATTCAGTGAGAGGCCATCAACCAAGAGAGCCATTTTGTCTGCTATCTCCAAGCTCTATGATCCGCTTGGGCTGATTGGACCAATTGTAACCCGGCTCAAGATTTTTATGCAAGCAAGGACTGCTTGGATTGGGACGAGAGTCTGCCGCAATCCCTACATTCTTCATGGCTCGAGCATATATCTCAAATGTCAGCGGTCCCTCTCCTGAAGTTTCCGCGATATACTCTAGAGCCCGACGCATCATACCAGATGCATGCTTTTTGCGACGCTAGTATGTCAGCCTATGGAGCGTGCATTTATATCAGATCGGAAAGGAAGGACTGTTATTCGTCGCATCTGATATGCTCCAAATCGCGCGTCGCACCTGTGAAGACCATCACTATTCCGAAGCTGGAGTTGTCTGCGGCGCACTTGCTCTCAGAATTGCTCTGCAATATATCGGAAATATTTCAATTTAAATGCACGACATACTGCTGGACCGACTCAACTATTGTATTGGCCTGGATACGAGATAGCCCTTCTAATTACAATGTTTTTGTCTCCAACAGAATCTCCCAAATACAGGAGCTTACTAAGGGAATGATCTGGCGACATATTCCGACATCCCAAAACCCGGCTGATATTCTCTCCAGAGGCTGCACACCTATGGAGTTAATTCAGTCCCCGCTATGGCTTCATGGTCCAAGTTTTTTGGCAGATAAGGAGGAGAACTGGCCTGCTTCCGCCCCGAATCTCCCGGAAGTCCCTGAGCGGCGCCGTGCTGTATTGGCTGCCTGTCACGAATTGGACATCTCGTACAGCAAGTTCCAAAACGCATTCAACCGGTTGCAGCGGGTGTTTGCATACGTTTGGCGGTTCTTGCAGCTCCGACCGCTCCGTTCATCAGGATCGCTGACTGTGGAGGACATTAAAGCTGGAACATATATACTCCTCAAAGGAATCCAGAGGGTCAGATTTCATAGTGAATACCACGAACTACAAGCCCATGGAGTCCTTAAATCTAAAAGCGAGCTAGCATCTTTGGACCCGTTTCTGTGCCCGGCCGGGCTGATTCGAATTGGTGGCAGGCTGCAAAACTCTCAGCTGGACTATGACGCAAGGCATCCTATCATCTTGCCAAAGGCTCACCCGGTCAGTGCCGCTATCATTACATGGTTCCATTTGAAATTTCTACACGCTGGGCCACAAAGCCTGCTGGCTGCTCTTCGGCAGAAGTTCTGGCCAATTGGAGGACGCAAATATGTATCATCAGTTATTGGGAAATGCGTACTATGTATACGACTGAGGCCAAGGATAGTCGAGCACATCATGGCGCCTTTACCTGCGGATCGTGTTCAGCCAACTCGACCATTCGCAGTAACTGGGGTGGATTTCTGCGGCCCTTTCTACTGCAAGCCTGAAGTGCGAAACAGAGCTCTGGTCAAAACATACATCGCTGTGTTCGTCTGCTTTGCCACTAAAGCATGCCACTTGGAGGTGGTCGAGGACCTATCAGCTGCGGCATTCATCGCGGCATTTAAGAGATTTATCAGCACCAGAGGCACCCCGCGCACCATTTGGACTGATAATGCCACCAACTTCGTCGGAGCTAAAAACGAATTGGCGGAGCTAAGGAACCTATTCCTCAATGAGCCAGGATGCAGTGACATATCACAGGCATGCTTGTCAATTGGTGTAGATTGGAAATTCATTCCACCGCGTTCCTCGCACTTCGGTGGATTATGGGAAGCCGCTGTAAAGGCAGCTAAGTACCACTTTCATCGAGTGGTCGGAAATCATACACTCTCCTTCCACGAGCTGCGCACGTTGGTTTGTGAAATTTCGGCCATGCTAAACTCACGTCCGTTATGTCCCATTTCAGAGAACCCGGATGACCTGGATGTGCTGACTCCAGCTCATTTTCTTATTGGGTCCTCCTTTGCAGGCATAGACGAGCCATGTCTAACTCACCTGAACATGGGCAGCCTGAACCGCTGGCAGCGGGTCTCTCACATGCGACAAACTTTCTGGCGAAAATGGAGCATGAGCTATTTGTCGCTGTTACAGGAGAGAGGCAAATGGCAATATGCGAAATCCAATCTGGCGATCAACACCATAGTGCTCCTGAAGGATGACAACTTGCCTCCGTTACAATGGCGCCTTGGTCGAGTTGAAAGCACCATCCCCGGCTCTGACGGTACTGTGCGCGTAGCCATGATTCGCACAGCCAATGGATTGGTCAAGCGCGCATGCAGCAAGATTGCAATTCTGCTTCCAAGTGAAGCAACTGTTGATTCAGCGTCGCCTCCCAACGGGGGGAACATGTTGGAAGCAGAATGCTCCAAATCTTAAGTGTTGGACCTGCTGCCTTATGTTAAGTCCAATGTTAATGTAAAGCTAGCATAAGTGAGAGTGAAGTCTGCTTATTATGTTATCAGCAGCTCGCTCTCTCTCTCTCTCTCTCTCTCTCTTTATTCTGTGACCTACCACTGCAGCTCCGTTCGGACACACATTGTTAAGAAGCGATTGAGTTCGGACGAAAAATAAAGCGATTTAAAGCAATTAAAGTGAAGTGCTGTGAATTACTTAGACAGTAGCGAAATTGTGCGAAAAGGTGTCTTTAAAGTAAAAGACCTCCTCAAAACAGTAGTTAAAAAGAGCTTCCTAAATAATTCTTCAGAGAGGTCAACTTCATTAGATATAAGGACATTTATAACGCAAAGCTGAGCCAAAAGCATAAACGAGGATTTAAGATAATGCTTGCAGTAAACAGATATCGGTTCTCTAGACTAATAAAGCAACTATTCAAAAAAAAAGCTACCTTCTGATTGTCCCAGTACTTTCATCTGCAATTGCGGTTGGTTTAACGACAAATGAAGCGTAACCACGTTAACAATACCAGGCCACCGAGCTTGCGCTCTAAGCGGAGGGATGTAGAGTAAGTTTGTGTGGTTACATAAGAATACTAAACTAAAGTGATAAAAATATATAAGCTTAAGGGTAGCCGGGTGCATGAGAAATGCCTACATCAGCATTTTTATAGCGGCCACTCAAATACGTCGTGATTGCCGGCAATGTGCGACGACGTCCGTCTCAGCGCTCATATAACCGCTTCGATCGCCACCGTTCTGGGTCAGCATATAGCAAACTGTTGACTTCAGTTACTACTATAAGGGAGACTCAGAACGTTGCTCTGGTCAGTGATACTCAAGATGGGCGTCAGAGCATTTGCCGGTACCCTGTTCTGCATAATGATGTGGCTTATGAGCGTTCGATTGTTAAAACTGACAAGGTGCTTTCCCCACAGTCGGATTTTCGCGCCAGTATCTACCTGGACGTTGACCGGCCTGTCATTTCTAATGATGATGATGCCGTCGTCCACGCGGGAGATCGGAGCCATATTATTGGGTTGGATGTGCCACTTCGCCAACATCCAGCTTGTGGCGCAGGACTCCTTTGTGGATAGACTGCAGAAGGTGACGCTTGCTGTAGCAGTGCATTTTTCCAGGGCATGCAACTATTTATTTCCGCACTGCGCTATCATCATGTTAGTTATCCTCAACACAGAGTTATCCTGCACGACGGGGAGCATCGTATCTTACGGGAATTTTATAACGAAATGGAGCATGTTAGGGTATTGGAGAACTTTCACGGACGCAACGGACATGAAGTCCCCTATTGGGGTATTTGTGGGTTCTTCCCAAATAGATTGCAAATCAGCGTGGTCTCATATATTAGGACTGAGAACGTTTACTTTTTTGAGTGCAATAACCAGCATTATATTTTGAAACTCAATCAATAGCATTCTATTTCTAGTTAGTAGTGTTTCATATAAATGCCCAGTATCGATTTGAGTTTCTTTAGCTACTTTTAAGAGCTTATTGACAGTTTGCCTTAGGTTATTAATTTAAATTTGAACTTTAGTATGTATATGGAACTGTCTATTGTTGGCGTTTACTAATTGTCTCTCTGTAAACCTGACGTTTTAAAAGTCGATGGCGTCGGGTGTGCCTTCCACCATTTTTATCATGGTTCCTAAGAAATCGAGGCATCTGGCCACTCTATGCATCTTTGAGGTGTACTGTGTCAACGCTCAGAAGATTCTTTAAGTGAGACTGGGGAACATGCTTTCGAGTTTTAAAAATTCTTCTACTAATTCTCGAATACTCTGACAGGTTAGCTAAGTGTTTAATGAAAGCTTTTATCTAGGTATTTTGCCAAAAATAAGTGATACCACCACCAAAGAGATAAAGCTTAGTGTAACTACAGCTAATAAAGAATTAAAACTACGGCTAATGAAATATATACCAAGTGGCTAAAACTATGGATAATTTATCTTAAATTTTCCTTGTGGACCACCCTCCCCTTAATGAGGACCGTGGTCCCAGGTCCGCTTAAACCGCCTTCTCCTAACACAGTGGAGTTAGCTTGTTGCTAAGCCTTCTGTTGCACTTAACCAAGAATATTTCGCCTACCTCAAATGTTCGGTTTTGCCGAGAGACATTGTCCGTGGCTCTGAGTGCGCCTTGTGCACTTTTAATCCTATTTTAGATTGCATGGAGTGTATGGATTTGTTATATTTCGTCTTAGCTAACAAGAGTAGTTCAACAGTGCCGTTACCTAGCCTGAGGCATCTAGCAAGCTCCAGCAAAGTGATGTGAATGCGTTCTACCTGTCCATTAGAGACACTGTGCAGAGGAGGTGCATTTGCGATATTGACACCAAAATGCTTGCCTAGCAGAGTTTTAATCGTCTGAGATTTAAGAGAAGGCTCATTATCGCAGTAGATTGTTTTCGCTTTTGGGAAGTAGATCATAAGCTGCAATAAGGCCGGTTTCAAGTGCTCAATAGTTCTTGATTTTTGAGAACTTATTGACACAAGTGAGAAAGGAATTTCTTGTCCATAGAGAAAAGGATTAGAGTCTCACCAAGTTCCTGTTTTAAGGGTGCCTGTCGTATTTGGCTCTGGTACAAAGTTTACAGTTTTGCACAATTTCACGTGCCATTTTCGCCATTTTTGGGAAAAGTATTGAGACAATACTTGCTTAACGTTATCCTGACCGGATCGATGAGCTTTAATGTGTTGCAGGTAAGGATTTCCATTCTTTCCTCGGAGCGGAAAACATCTATCGCAATGCCAAAATTTTGTGGCAGGGAAACGCCTGACCAATTCGACTTGGACAATTGCCAGTGTATGTAAGTCACAGTTCTTAGCACCGATTGTCTGTGAGTCAGATCACTAGGATTGAACCCCTTGCTGGCGACACTGACTTTTAGAAAATGGCTTACGCTTCTTTTCTTCCAGGCATGATAAGCTTTGAGCTCTTGCGCGACGGCGTTAGTTATCAGTTAGGAATAAGAAGACTTTTTTTTATGAACTTGGTCTTGTGTTATTAGCTTTTGTCTTAGCACTAAATCAGAATTTTTGAGTGCCAGTATATATATCCCAGACTAGGGCAGTCGAGCCATGGCGTGATCGTCATTCTGCCTCGTCAGCGTTCTTACGGTGATTTATAGACAAGTCAGCAGAAACACAGGATGCTTGTGCTTACGAATGACCTACTTGGGTAGCTCGTGGTGGTTTGCTAGGCGCGGGCGAGGCAGTTGTGGTAACTCCTCCGGGGGGGAAGCATCCGCCCTAGATGATGTACAAAACGCTATTAATTCAGTATAGGTTCGCACATTGAGAGATCGATCTTGTCGGAAGCTGTTCGCTTGAGTCGATCGGGGTATGTCACATCGAACTGGGGTATCTCGCATCGCACTGGGGTATCTCGCTAAAAAATTTCGTGGCCGTTTTCATTGTACGAAATGTCCCATCTATATGTTATATGGTCAGTAGTATTATATACGGTGTAGTAAGTGCATATATAGTGGGTACAAATTACCACTTTGTTGCATTATATAAATAAACTCAAGTGGACGTGAAATACAATCACCCACTTAGGTCTCAAGCGAAGACTGCATTCACGCTAAGTCAGCATTCCCACGCTGACCGCGTGCAATGCATATATATGCACACAAGACTCTCTCTCTCCCAAATATAGTATATAAGATAGATATATGCTTTTGGCTCCTCTGCCGCTACCAACGGTAGCGCGGTAGCTAATAAAATAAAATAACACAGAACTTGACCAACCATCAAAAGAACTACATGCTCTTTATTCTGATATTTAAATAGGGAAAAATGATAATAGACAATTATCATATGGCGAACGTGACAGGACTCGAACCTGCAATCTTCGGATGTAAAAAGTTAAAACGAACTGTTAATTTAAAGGAGGATTTAAAAATAATACCTATAATAACATAAATAAAAAACTCAACTCAATGAAATTATGATTCACATGTGTACGTCTAGAATTTTAATTTTGTCTGCAAAACGAACAAATGAAGTCCTAAAGTGAAGCAAACAAAACGAAATAAAAAGATATGTCAAAAGTTGTCAAAACAAAGTTCAAGTAACCAACCAATTCAACATAATGTAAACGGAAATATACATACTATTTAATACGATGGTGCATAAAAATATATACATCTCTATATAAAAAGATATACACGTGTGCATATACACATAAATGAAAACATATTAAAACACAAAAACAAAAGTGTTACAAAGCAAAAACAAGCGGTGAATTCATTCATTAAAATAGGAAAATGGTATAGAGTTTTAATGTAGCTCAAAACAATAGCAGTTTTAATTGATAAATTATTCAAGAGATATCTATGTCTTTAAATACAAAAAAAAAATTTATCATTATGGGTGGAACAAAATCAAAAGTCGACGACAACACCGCAAATGTGGTAAATACAATAGAGGTCGTGGACACAACCCCACATTTAGATTCACTCTATGTGCTACTTTTAATTTTAGTAATAATATCAGCAATCAATCTAGCACTAAAGATATATCTACTACACTAAAGATCATTGAGAAAGACCTACATGAGTCGAGCCAATGATCTAGGAAAAATATAAAAAAAAAAAAAAATAATCTTATAACCCATAGCATAGTACAGACCATACCCAGTAACACCACAGGGGTACAGGTGCGATTACATCGCTAAAATGTACATACATGGAATGGCTAAACTTAGTAACAGTCATAAACAATATTAGAGATGCTTTTGACAAATCATATAAAAGCATCAACAAAAACGAGCTGATAAAAGCTCAGACGCTGATTTTCCACATAAAAGTACAGATAGCGCAATATAACGCGTTACAAACTCTGATACTTAAAAACAAAGACAAACTTACTGAAGAACATAAAGCTCAATGCATTCGGTAAAAGACTATATAATACTAGTGTTAGACATAGCATTATAATAGAAGTCCCAACGGATATAACCAAAGTAGCGGAATTCGACGAGAATCAGCTAATAGACCTAGACGAGTCACAACCGCAAGAGGATCTAGATATCGAAAGCGATATAGAATCAATAGATGAAATAAAGTACAATAAACAACAACCAGCTATAATAAACATGGCCAATACAGTAGAAGCTCAGAGAGCATACCTTAAACAAATATCTGCCACAATACCTGAATTCGATGGTAAGAAACTCCATCTAACAGGTTTGTAACAGCATTAAAGTTAACAGATCTGACTAAAGGAGATCAGGAAGCTTTAGCCGTAGAGGTCATCAAGACCAAACTTATTGGCCCACTGACGTATAAAGTAGAACATGCGACGTCCATACAAGCAATAATTAACATATTGCAAGCAAACGTAAAAGGCGAATCACCTGACGTGATAAAAGCAAAGTTAATAAATGCCCAACAGAAAGGCAAGACTGCATCCCAATACGCGACCGAAATAGACAATATGCGTAAGCAGCTAGAAGCAGCCTACATAGACGGTGGATTAGACGCTGACAATGCCGACAAATTTGCGACAAAAGAGTTGATATCGGCAATGATCAAAAATTGTGCCAATGAGTCACTAAAAATGATCTTAACAGCAGGTACATTTAATACATTCAATGATGCAATGGAAAAATATATACATTGCAGTACAGAAATGACCGGCAATTCTAATACAATTTTATTTTATAATGGGAACAACAGACGAGGTTATTATAATGCCAACTATCGAAGTAGAGGCAGAAATAATTACAACCAGAATTATAACCAAAGCTATAACAATAATAACAGAGGTCGCGGAAGCTATCGCGGCCGCGGTAATAACAGAAGTGGAGGTAACCGAAAAGGTAACCAAAACCAATATAACAATCAAACCCAAAATGACAATAACAACCGAAATGTGCGTAATGTACAATCGGAAAACAGCCAGACCCCCTTAAGCAATCAGCAGTAAAACTGTTTAAATTAAACCTAAATCTGAGTATATTCATGAAAGCAAATAACCACAAAACGAACACAGTCCTCACATTATTAATGGACACAGGTGCAGACATTTCATTGCTAAAAGACAAAGCAAATGAATATAACAATCGAGCAATCGATCTTGACTTACGCATTCAGGATGTTGTAGTAACCCATGAGTTCCATGTAGTACCTGAGAATTTTCCGATATCATGCGATGGCATAATCGGTTTAGATTTCATGAAAAAATACAATTGCATATTAGAATTTCAAAGTAATCAAGACTGGTTCAAAATAAGACCCAATAACTTAAATAGACACATAAATATTCCAATTTTATATAACTTAGATTCCAACATATTTTTATTGCCAGCTAGATGCGAAGTAATTAGACAAGTCAAATTACTCACCAGCGAAAAAACGGTTGTAGTACCAAATCAGGAGCTACAGCCGGGTATAATAATATCAAGCACAATCAATGGAAGATTACGACATATGTGCAACACCATTAGAAAATAAAAATAGAACCAAAGAAATATTCAAACAACTGAGATTTCCAAATCAGTTTAATACCGTACTAACCAATTTATGCACAGAATTTAGCGATATTTCTGGTTTAGAAACAGAACCAATATCGGCTAACAACTTTTAGCCAAAAACCAGTAATAGCTGACAAGTCAAAAAATTAATTGATGATGGAATTGTTGAACCGTCAATGTCGGACTATTACCATTACTTTTGGTTCCGAAGAAACCACTGCCGAATTCAACGGAAAAAAGATGGCGATTAGCAGTGGACTATCGTCAAATATATAAGAAACTATTAGCAAACAAATTTCCACTTCCAAAAATAGAAGATATTCTTGATCAATTAGGAAGAGCAAAATATTTCTCATGTCTCGACCTAATGTCTGGATTCCACCAGATAGAATTAGAGAAAAAGTATAGAGATATAACATCATTTTCAACAGCCAATGGCTCATATCGCTTCACGCGACTACCATACGGACTGAAAGTAGCGCCAAACTCTTTCAAACGTATGATGACACTTGCATTTTCTGGTCTTGAACCATCGCAAGCATTTCTACATATGGATGATTTAGTAGTAATAGGTTGTTCAGAAAAACATATGCTCAAAAATTTAACAAATGTATTCGAGCTATGTAGACAACATAATCTAAAACTACATCCTGAGAAATGTTCTTTCTTTATGAAAGAAGTCACATAGTTGGGTCACAAATGTACCGACAAAGGTATACTCCCAGATGACACCAAATATGAAGTTATAGAAAAATATCCTATACCAACAGATGCAGATAGTGCTAGACGTTTCGTAGCCTTCTGTAATTACTACAGACGTTTCATTAAAAATTTTTCTAACCACTCACGCCACTTAACGAGGCTTTGTAAAAAGAATGTCCAATTCGAATGGACAACAGAATGCAATAATGCATTCGAATATTTAAAAAGAGAATTAATGAAACCAACAATATTACAGTACCCAGATTTCAGCAGAGAATTTTGCATAACAACCGATGCTAGTAAACAGGCATGCGGAGCGGTACTTACACAAGATCACAATGGTCAACAACTTCCGGTGGCATACGCTAAAAGAATGTTCACTAAACGTGAAAGTAATAAGTCCACTACAGAACAAGAATTAGCACCCATTCATTGGGCCATAAATCATTTTCGATCATACATATATGGCAAGCATTTCATGGTAAAAAGCGATCATAGACCATTGTCATATCTATTCTCTATGAAAAATCCAAGTTCCAATCTCACACGTATGAGACTGGATTTAGAAGAGTATGACTTTACGGTAGAATACCTTAAGGGGAATGATAATCATATTGCGGACGCCTTGTCACGCATAACAATTTTAGAATTAAAAACAATTAATAAGAAGACTTAAAAGTGACAACTAGATCAAAAACGGAATATGAAAATTCAAGCAAACATAAATCAAAAGTCGAAATAAAAAATAAAAATGAACAAATTATAGAAAGCCCAAAGTCTATGAAGTTGTCAACAATAATGACACAAAGAAACATGTTTTAATGAAAATAGATAAACACAAGTGTTTATTAAAACGAGGAAAAACAATTGTTTCGCGCTTTAATGTTAATGACCTGTATTCTAATGAAACATTTGATCTAAATCAATTCTTTCAAAGGCGTATTTCTAAAGCCGGAATGCATAAAATAACAAAAATGCGTATATCACCAAGTGAGCAAATATTTGAATTTGTATCACTAAATGAATTTAAAATAAAGGGCAATCGAGTACTCGAAAAAGTAGAACTAGCTATTCTACAAAAGGTGATAATCATAGAAAAAAATAATGAATCTCAAATTAAGGAAATTTTGACAAAATTCCACGACAATCCAATAGAAGGTGGCCATACTGGTATCGCGCGAACCCAGTTAAAAATCAAAAGATTTTATTATTGGCCCCAAATGACAAAGATGATAGCTAAGTATGTAAACACTTGTTTGAAATTCCAACAAGCCAAGACAACAACACATACCAAAACACCATTAACAGTAACACCAACGCCAGCAACAGCATTTGATATAGTAATAACAGATCCAATTGGACCACTTCCACGATCGGAAGAAGGCAATGAGTATGCTATTACAATCATATGCGATTTGACTAAATTTTTGGTCACCATACCAGTACCAAATAAAAATTCCAAAACAATTGCTAAGGCGATATTTCAAGATTTTATATTAAAGTACGGTCCGATGAAGACGTTCATCACACACCAAGGTACCGAATATAAAAATCAACTGATAAATAGTCTGTGCAATTACATGAATGTTAAAACATAACATCAACAGCACATCATCACCAGACCTAAGGGAGTATAGAGCGCAGTCACCGAACTTTCAATGAATATGTACGTTCATACATATCGGACTGGGATACTTGGATTCAATATTTTACATATTGTTTCAACACTACACCATCGATAGCGCATAATTATTGACCATACGAACTAGTATTTGAAAGATTGCCAAAACAGTTCATAAATTTTAACAAGTTAGAAAAAATAGAATCAGTTTATAATATAGATGATTACGCTAGAGAAGTAAGATTTAGATTAGTGTTAATCAGAGTCTCGAAATAAAGAAGCTAATGAGTTGAGTTGTTAATCTGAACTGAACTGCCGATTCAGGATCTCCTTTTATTTCATTTTTTGGGTACTTATTGCTATGTACAAATTATGTGCTTAGAACTAGTATATAGGCTAATAGTCACATAGTATCGAGAATATATAATTTGATCCTCGGACATATATTTTCTCACATACAAAATTTATATAATATTATCTTATATACTGATAGGCTCTCATGCAGTTTCATATAACATTATTTTAGGACAAGATCGACGAGACCCATGAACCCTATGTCAATCGTACATGTTTTTATTGATCTTTGCGTTGGTACCAGCGGTCGTAAATAGTACCCTTTGTCAACTCAAGTGGCTTAGGCCTTACATAATTTATGAGCTGAGGATACAAGTACTTGACTTGCCTATTGACAGTATATGTATGTTTGTAACAATTGGGACAGAACAAACGTTATAGGATTCCGGCCTCTAGGGTAGCCACAGGATAATAACGATGCTCGGCCGAACATGGAGAGTCAGTGTATACTTCAAATACTCCGACTATCCTGGGTGGTCCAAAATTAGCGGAATGGGATCCTCTGGCCCCTTAGCTCTTTCGGGATGGGTGTGGGTTTGCTAATTCGGACAACTCCCTGTTACAGATAGCTTTAATTTTCCATAAAGGATAGGATCCCTAACTGAAACTACAAATGCTTAATCAGGCGGTATTCGCGAATTGCTAAACGTCTATCTTCTTCGAGAGTATCCAAAGACGTTTATTAAATCAAATAATAACATGGTAAAACGATCTATAAAAAAACAACGAGACGGCAACAAAGATACTAGGTCAATAAAATCAATGGAGAAAACGAACTCGACCCGACGAGCAGAAGAGGCATGGGCTAGAGTCCTAGATGGTGAGGGACTACAGCGGTCTATACCCTACCCTACCTTTGACCCAATGATGATCACATCAATGGATCCCCTATACCTTCCCCCCCCCCTCCTTTTAGATTAGCATGATCCCTTACTTAGAAATTCTTTAGACACGAATCATTTCCTGAGCTTAATTTGTAAACGGCAGTATCAAACCCATCAGGGCAACAAAATAAACTTAGGCAATTGCTTTCATTGGTATTTAGACCAGATTTCTATAGTCGCAATTTATTTACCGAATGATAATCTTACAAGCAAACTTAAACATAGCAAATTTGGTTTTCGCAATTTATTTCCAGTAGGGCATGTATTTCGATATTTTAACATTTGAGGTAATTCGCGAAAGAATAGATTTAAACTACAACATTACTTTTCCTTATCATCAACTTTCTTTATAAACATTATCAATTTCGATTTATTTATATTTTACTTAGTTCGTGACCGAAAAATAATTCGAGAAAAGAAAAAAAAAGAATATCATTTGATTATCACTTTTACAAGGTATGACCTAATGTCATACTCAGGCTATTTAAAATTTAAGCTTTTGGTGTGGAATGGAAAAATATCTGTGTGTGTGTGCGCGAGATAGATATTCTAAGTGAAGAATAACATAATAATAGAATGCAGCCCGCCAGTGCAGGCGTTAAATGGGCATAAGCGATACAGCACAAGTATATATGATTTTATTAATATTTCTTTGCGATATTGCTGAAGGCAATACGGGTGTGATCGCAACTCAAACCATTCACTTTGCTATCGTGTCGGACTACCCGGACCCGATACCGGGATCTCCATCGAGTTCTTCGAGACCAGGGCCCCCGAGACGAACGCAATGAGAGTGGGAGGTATAATTAATAGAGACAGTGTATGTGCACTTTCCCTGCAACTCCTGGAGGAAGGCCTTCTCCTGGGTGCGCGGCACTCAACGATGACACTGTTACTACCCGCAAGAGGGTGAGCATCAAAAGAAAAAAAATATTAAAAAAATCACTTGCTGTCGCGGGCATTCACTTGCACCCAGACTCATACACACATTTTTCCATTGTTTTCACCAAAAAAAAAACTAAATAAAATTTTTGACAGACGGTATCCTAATTAAGCACCAATAAAATCGGTCATATTTTAAATCCGCTATATTAATATCTGCTTGTGCGGTGGCGGCGGCGGCGGCGCTTGTGCTGCTGAGGCTGCACGTGTGCGGCGGCGCTTGTGTGGCTGATGCTGCTTGTGCACGGCGGCGGCGACTCTGGTGCGGCTGAGGCTGCTTGTGCACGGCGGCGGCGGCTCCGTGGATTAGGTGCGGCGGCGGCGGCACTTGTGCTGCTGAGGCTGCACGTGTGCGGCGGCGCTTGTGTGGCTGATGCTGCTTGCACGGCGGCGGCGGCAAAGCTGCGGTGCGGCGGCGGCGACTCTGGTGCGGCTGAGGCTGCTTGTACACGGCGGCGACGGCAAAGCTGCGGTGCGCGGCGGCGGCGGCGCTTGTGCTGCTGGAGGTTTAACGATCGAGTCGCGGGCCTTGCCGAAATTTCACAGCCCGGCACAACTGTGACGACGAGGTCATTTTATTTTTTTTATAAATTTCTATTTTTTTTTTTGTACGGTTTGCGAAGAGCATGTTATTTGTCCCGGTGACTACTCGAACGAAAGCAGCAAGAAAAAAGCGAACTCATTTTTTCCGAAGCGGCCCTTATATACCCAAATAACAACCTTTGAATTTTCTTTCTTTCTCTTTATTATTAGACTTAATATTAAATAGTTTCATAACAAAATCCATTTTTCTTATCTTAATTCATTACAAATTACCATATCAACAGTTTCACAAAACAGTATTGAGTTCCATAACCAACATTTCCTTTTTTTTATTTTTTTCATCTTTTATATTATCCATTCTTCTTCATTATTCACTCTTATAATCGCATAATCAAATGCCCCACACGCCATGATCAAAACAAACAATGTTTTGCACTTGTGCTTGCATTATATTTTATGGACTCAGTACTCTGCCATTTTCGTTGGCCAGCAATACAACTTTGTCACCCTTCTTGGCGTACTTCACTTTCTTCATCAATACTCTCAGTATTTTCATTTTCACTCTTTTCTTCAATACTCTCAATATTTCCATTTTCACTCTCTTCTGTAACGGTTACATACACATTTAGCTCTTCGGGCACTTGCCCATCTGGTGATATTCTTAAATCCTCATGTGCATACTTATAATTTCTTTTATTAGTTAAAGACTTTAAAATGTACCTGTCACCTTCTAGAACTTTTACTATTTCTAAAGGCCCCTTAAATTTTGGACTTAGCTTGGTCTGGTGTCTTTCTTCGCTTTTAAGTAATACAAAATCTCTCACTTTGTGCTTTGTTATTTTTGCCTTGTTTCTATCAAATCGTTCTTTATCATAAGCTGCACTGGCTAATACATTCTTTGCAGCTTGCGCTCTAACGTTTGGCAGATCAATAACATTTTCTATATCACTAATGTGCGTGTTACCTTTCCCAATAACATTTCTAAAGGACTTGCTTTCGTAGTACGGTTGGTTGTACAATTGATTGCCAACTGCACCTCTCCCAACACATCCTGCCAAGACTGTGTTCCAGTTTCAACCGCCGTTAACATATTCTTCAAAGTGCTCATGGTTCGCTCCACTTGACCATTAGCTCGACTTGCACCAGTAGCTATCAAATGCAAGTTTATTTTTTGATCTGAACAAAATTGACTCTTTACTTTACGCCTGTAAAACACCTTCCCTGGTCAGCTATTATTCGGTTTGGTACTCCAAACAATGAAACAGCAGATTGAACGGCCTTTATACAACTCTCACTGTTTAATTTAAGACTATGACTAAGATAGACATATTTGGTAAACGCGTCTATCTGAACAATAACATACTCCTTTTGGTCACTCTTGCCACTTAACTTTCCTGTGATATCGATGTGAATTGTGTGCCAAGGAATAGTGACTTTTGGTATTGGATGCAACTCAGCCTGTATTTTTCCTGAAGTGGACATTGACATTTGACATTCTGCAAGTGATGCAGTTGTCGACAAATATTTTTACGTATTTTGACATATTGTCAAACCAGTAGAAATCGTAAGTTTTATCCAATCTTTTCGAAACCTAAATGCATTATGGACTCATGAACTTGATTTATGACAGACCACCTGAAAGCTCGTGGCACCACTGGTAAACAACGTGTTCTTCCATTTCTTTGTATTTTTCGATGAAGAACTTCTGCCCTTAATTCATAGGTTTTCGCAATATCTTCAGGCAGAGAAAAGTTTTCAAAATGTTTAACAATTTCGATTATGTCCAAATCTCGACGTTGTTCAGCAATAAGCCAGTTGCTTGAAATTTCAGCTAAATTCACTCTTTTCTTTCGACTATTTTTGCGGTTGTAGTAGACTTTTGTGAAAGAGGATTTCTCGATAAAAAGTCAACATGTGCCATTCTTTTCCCTTCTCTATACTGAATATCGAATGTGAATGACTGCAAATAAGCCCACCAACGCTGTGCTCTGGAGGTTAAATCTTGTTTATTTCTCGACGCCTTAAGCGAGTTGCAGTCATTATAAACGACAAAGTTCCTGCCCAACAAATATTATCGAAAATGTTTAAGGGAGTTCACAACAGCTAAGGTTTCCAACTCGTACGAGTGATATCTTGAATCTGCCGGTGAAGTAGATTTGCTATAGTATTCTATTACCTGGGGTTTGTTATTAATTTTATGTAATCAAATTGCACCGTAGCCACTGCAACTTCCGTCTGTATGCAATTCGATTGGATGAATAAGATCAAATAACAAGAACTGGTTTGTCGGTAAGAGTGGCAATGACCTTTTCCGTATCTGTTCATGTTCTGTTTTCCAAATAAATTTGTTTGTGTCTGCAGTTAGGAAATATAATGGTTTCATTAATTGTGAAAATCCCTTAATAAATTGTCGGAAATAGGATGCTAGCCCAATGAATTGTCTAAGTGAAGTGACTGACTGTGGAGGCGGAAGAACAGTCAACGCTACAACTTTCTGTGGATTTGGACGAATTTCACCTGCACTTATATTGTAACCCAAATATTGAACCGATGTTTTCAGGAAAGAACACTTTGTAAGATTAAATGAAAACCCAGCCTTTGTCAAGACATGTAGAACGATCTGTAAACTTTCTAGCGCCTCGCATTTTGTTGAGGCGGCTATCATGATATCATCCATATAGACGATGACAAAAGAATTTGCTGGATCCTGCACCTGCATTACTACTCGTTGAAAAACAGAAGGAGCGTTTTTGAGCCCGAATGGCGTAGATAGAAACTCGTATTGACCATCTGGAGTCACAAACGCCGTGTAATCGATGGAATCTGAATGTAAAGGGATTTGGTAATATCCACTGGCCATATCTGGACATGTAAAGTAATTAATTCCTCCAAGCCTATTTATTTGATCCTGTATAAGTGGTAAAGGATATTTAACAGTGACTGTGTTTGAATTCAGTTCTCTAAAGTCAACACAAAGTCTGTACGAACCATTTTTTTTTTCTTAACCAATAATATAGGGCTTGCATAAGGTGAGCAGCTTGGCCTAATTATATTGCATTTTAGCAGTTCATTAATATTTTCTCGAACTAAATATTGGTTTGATGAAATAACAATATCAAGACCCTGATTTAGTATCTCACGGCCAATTACAATGTCGTTTTGCATATCATCATCGCCTATTACATGAAACAAAATTTCAATACAATAATCATCAATTTTTACATTGCTTAATATTTGAATATTACTACATATTCCATTACTGCCGATACCTTTTAACATAACAATATTATTGAATCTTTTCCCAGAAAATTTGTTACTTAGCTTTTCTTTTATCAACGAGCATTCCGATCCCGAATCGAAGGTGCTTTCAAAAATTTGGCCTCTATGGTTCAGGTGTCCCTTTGGTACTGCAACGATGTACTGTTCCACTCGCTTTTCCCGGTTGAATGCCTTGTTCTTATCAGCTTCCTCCTATGTACATTGGGTAGATATGTGACCCAATTCTCCGCACTTGTAGCAAGTTACATTTGATTTTTCTCGGTGGTGACCATCATACTTGCCAGGTCGGGTTTTATCAGTCGCGAATTGATTCTGTTGTTTCCTGAATCTGCATTCAAACATTTTGTGGCCCAATTTTCTACAGAAATGGCACTCTATCGGTGATTGTTTTTGCATTAGTTTAGCATAAGTTTCAGACTGCTGCTCCATAGCGCCGCTTTTCCTTTTAACAAAAGTGAACGCTTTTAATTCGGACTGTAGATCGCCTCTGGTTCGAACATTTGATGTGAAACTTAAACGCTGCAATCGGTGATCGAAGCTTGCCAGCAGTGCAAGGTTCACAGACACAGCAATCTCTTCATTATCAATTTGGCGCCATTTCGTCGTTAATTCGGTAACCATGCGACTTGCATGAACGGCCAGACTCTCGCCATCAGTCGGTCGATTCAATAGCATATTAAGAAACATAGCGACTGGAGTTTCTATAGTGTCGAACAACAATAAACAATTCTTTAAACTCGGGCCAAGTAATTTCAGCGTAGCACACTTTCGAAAGCCATTGCGAAGCACTTCCTTCTAAAGCTGAACTCAAAGTCATAATCAACGCACTACCTCTCAATGTGTTTTCTTGTAAAATTATTTCAACAGTTGTGCACCACGATGCGTTGGCGCCTGGTTTGTCTGGGTTGAACTTGGGTAGTTGCACAGTTTTGTTCTGCCCTGCATCAGGTACAGTTGTTTTAATGGCTCTCACTAGTTCAACTAAGTTTTTATTTTGCAATTCCATCAGGATACGCCATGGTCCATCTAGAGTTGAAGGCAGATGGCCAGATCCCACTTCTGATGTCGAATTATGTTCGTCTTCCATTTAAGCGAAGCGCGTTTCGAAGTTTTGTAAGCGACGACGACTGCACACCACGCACAACTCAACTTAACTGCCTTGTCGATCTCATCGCTTCAATGCCTAAGCCTTCGAAGCACACTCGGCGACAGCGACACAACGCTGTCGCCCCGCTAAAACGGTACTCACACTCGGCGACGGCGACACAACGCTGTCGCCCCGCTAAAACGGTACTCACACTCGGCGACGGCGACACAACGCTGTCGCCTCGCTAAAACGGTACTCCTTAAAGCGAGACTATGCTGACAACCAATCACAGCACAATTAGAAGCTGATGCAATATTACCAAACTTGTGAAATTAGTATTCCTGGTGAAATACCCAAAGATGTCTATTCGTACACACACTCACACACATTCACAACTACGCAGTTTCAATACGCCGAAATGTATATATATATTTTTTTTTAGTGCTCTCTATAAATTTTTTTTTTTATTATATATTCGTATATATATATATTGTTTTTTAATAATTCTTGTGATGGACCGTAAAATACTATTGTTCTTAACTGTCTTTGAACATTACATTTCTTGATAGTATAAACTATTATTATTAGTAATATGTTTAGAGCTATGATAAGAGATGCATGCCCAGAAACATGATGAAAATGGAGACCTTTCATCTTTGTTAGGTTCCCACTGCAATCCAAGTGTCTTGATAGCTTCATTTTCTTCAATGTTTAGAATCTTATTATTAGTTATATTATCTAATGGTTGAATAATTTCTGATAGATATGGATATCCATTTTCTCAAATTAAATCCAACTCTTTCTAGTTTTATACATATTAGTTTTGTAATTTCTACAGCTCCTTCTTTTGTGTATGCACCGGTCATCAAATCATCCATATAAAAATCAATTTTAATTATTTCTGCTATATCTTTGTTTTTGCATCTATTAGCTACTTCTCGTAGCGACCTGGTTGCTAAATAAGGTGCTGAGGCTGTTCCGTAAGTGACAGTTGTAAGTAGATCTTTCATTTTTATTGTCGTTGCTGCTATTACCTGATTGCCCTTGGATTTTCTACATCCTGTTACAGCCCACACAAACTCAGTATTTTGTCCAAGCAATCCGTAAATTTTCTTGATTCCGCTTTTCATGATACGTGTATAGACGTCTGCACCTACTAGGTTCATTAAACCCTGGATCAGCTAATCTGTAATTCTGCCATTTTGACATGTCTATATCGATTGACTTCATGGGTAGCGCTTTCATAAGCTTAGACAGAACAATGGCTTCACTCCTTATTACTTCTTTATTCTTATTATTTAATTCAATTAGTAAGTCCACTTTGAATTTTGATGTGCAACTACTGTTCGTTGACACACCAGATATTTCCGTGGTACTTTTATTTTTTAATAGTCTTAACAATTGAGCTGCTTCTTCTGATACTATAGTGCATTGCGACCCAGTGTCTATTAATGCCCTAAGAGTTTCGAACTGGCCAGACCTTGATTTAACTTTTATTAGTGCTGTTGCTAATAAATTTTGATCACTTTCACTTTCTAACTTTGAATATAATGAAGCATTGTATGGTGGGATTTCTTGCATATTGAACAAATTTGACTACAGGAGCATCCTCTGTCACCAGAATTTTGAAAGCATCTTACACATAAATGCAGCTTTTGTGCGCTAATGTATCTATCCTCTGGTGACATTGCTTTAAATTTGTGACAGTAAATTATCGGGTGCCCAGGTATTCTGCAAAGCGGACAACTTTCTGTATCAATAGCAGAAATCTTAAAATTCTTTTTCTTTTCGAAACCAATGGAACTTATTGAACTAAGTCTTTGTTCTAAATAATTTAATACGTCGGACAACTGCTGGATATTATTTGTTCTTTTTACATGATTTTCATACAGCTGCAACGCCTCAGGATTAAATTTGCGTAATATCAGCTGTGCGAAAATTATATCCGTTTCATCGGATAGTTTACCTTTTGACTTTATTATATATATTTTGCCTCGTTTGTTGTATCAATGAAACTTTTTGCTTGTTTCATTGAATTGTTATCGAGGCTCGGTAACTCGATCAACCTATTTAGTTGATCCGAGAAAACCTTCCTTTATATTGTTATATTGTCAATAAATGAGAGACCATCTCTTTAGCTTCACCTTTTAATGACATTTTAAGGTAATGAAATTTATAGGCTAATCTGAGGTCCTCCCTATTGTGAACTATTTCTGTAAATAATTCCACATACTGATCCCATTCCTTAGGTGAACCAGAAAATTCCGGGATCTTCAATTTTGGTAGTGACGGCAGATCCTCCGATCTTTCCTTCAACACTACCGTTTTAATTGGACTCTCTATTTCTAACGCGGCTATCCAAATATCTTTGTCAAATTCTAACTCACTCAAATCACTTTCGAATGCTGAGTCATTTGACTTTATTTGTTTAAAAGATCTATAATTTTTTCCCATAAGAAATTGTTCTTATATTTGCGTACTTGGTGCATCATCGACCCTTCTAGCTCGCTATTGTTCTGCGTATCTAGAATATATTTACGAAATCTGTCCTCTAATTTATCTAGATCTGCAATTACCTTTGGACTCTTTTCGTGAACTATCGCCATAGTTCCAGGGTCTATCTTCACTTCTGAGCATGCATATTTCTCTAATATCTATTTAATTTTAAGAAGAGTGCCATCATAATATTTCTCTGTGAAATATTGATGTTGCACTACTCCTATTTTTAACAGATTTTCATGATTTGCCATGAATCGGGACTTAATATCCTCAAGTTTTTTGATAGAACTATTGGTAACTATACTCGACCTAATTAACTCTACCTCTCCTACCAACTCGCTCTGTTTTTTCAGCAGTTGAATTGTCTCTTCCGACAACATCTTACAATTCTTTTAATTTGTTAATTTAATAAAAAATAAAAATTATTATAGCGGCGAGCACAGTTCTTACTTCGTCGGCGTTAGTGGTTCCTCGTCTATGCTGTCGAATTCTTTGTAGCTGGGTCTCTCCGTAGTAGTCCTCTCCGTTGTAGTCCTCTCTGTTGCAACTCCTGTAGGCACCTCCAGTGGATATCCTTTAGCCGACAATGTTTATCTTTGGTGTTCGTTTTGGATGTGTCCCTCTTCGTCCTCGTACACGCTCTTCTTTTATTTTAAGTTCGATGTAAGCCTCGGACACGCTACACAATGTGATTTTTTTATTTATTTATACCAGCCTGTTTGTAAGACAGATACTGGTTTCACTTTTGTGTTTCTTACCACTGGTGGGGGATAACAACAGATTGTCTCGAAGGACCAAATGTTAATCAGAGTCTCGAAATAAAGAAACTGATGAGTTGAGTTGTTGTACTGAACTGAACCTAACTGAACTGAATTGAACTGCCGATTCAGGATCGGCTCTCCTTTTATTTCATTTTTTGGGTACTTATTGCTGTACAAATTATGTGCTTAGAACTAGTATATAGGCTAATAGTCACTTAGTATCGAGCATCCTCGGACTGATATTTTCTCACATAGCATATTTATATAATATTATCTTATACGCTGATATGCTCTCATGCAGTTTCACATAACATTATTTTAGGACTAGGTCGACGAGACCCATGAACCCTATGTCAATCGTACATGTTTTTATTTATCTTTGTGTTAGTACCAGCGGTCGTAAATAGTACCCTTTGTCAACACAAGTTGCTTAGGCATTACATAATTTATGTGAGCTGAGGATACAAGTACGTTACTTGCCTATTGACAGTATATGTTTCTTATCTTATTTAATATGTTCCTACTGTCCTAAGATCAATACATATTTATTATTCAATGTATGTTCATGCTTGAACAATCAGAGATAGTATATAAAAGAGCTAGACTTATGTTAGAAAAGGCAAAGGCCGAAAGAAAGTTCGAATATGACAAAAATTCTAAAGATCTAAAACTACAAGTAGGAGATAAGGTATTTTTAAAAACGAAACAGGTCATAAGTTAGACAATAGATACGAAGGTCCTTATAACGTATTAGATATAGGATTAAATGATAACATAACAATTAAAGTAAGAAATAAGAAACAACAGATAGTGCATAAAGATAGACTAAAAAAGCAAAAATAGAATAAAAAAAAAATATATATATATATATATATATATATATATATATATATATATATATATATATATATATATATATATATATATATATACAATAAAGAAATAATTATATATAAATTTTAATAATTTCAAAAAAAAAAAAATAATCTTTATTTCCTTTATTCATTAAAACTGAATACCATAAATCATTTTAGTTCATTAATATTAAAAACACATTAATTAACACAGTGATATTAAAACCACACATATATATACACTATTAAAATACAATTAAAAAAAAAATAGTAAATGAAAATAACTTCATTTAATAACGTTATTTTAAAAAGAAGGGAGGTGTAGTATGTGCATATATCGTGGGTACAAAGGACCAATAAGTAAACAGCAACACTTTGTTGCATTATACACTCAAGTGGACGTGAAATACGATCACCCACTTAGGTCTCAAGCGAAGACAGCATTCACGCTAAGTCAGCATTCCCACGCTGACCGCGTGCAATGCATATATATGCACATAAGACTCTCTCTCTCCCAAATATAGTATATAAGATAGATATATGCTTTTGGCTCCTCTGCCGCTACCAACGGCAGCGCGGTAGCTAATAATTATTTTCATTAAAGAAACACAGAACTTGACCAACCATCAAAAGAACTAGATGCTCTTTATTCTGATATTTAAATAGGGAAAAATGATAATAGACAATTATCATAACGGGTAGTGGAATCATATGAGCTAACATTTATTGTTCTTTCTTAAATATAGGTATTTTGATTTTAAATATAATTTGGTAATTTTCGCTGCTTATTTCAAGACTAATAAGTCTATATACATGTTCTTCCGTCTTTATGTTAATGTTTTGTTTGGTTATCTTTTTAATCATTTGGATTTCTAGCGGACTTAGTATATATGTTGCATTCTCGTTGGGCCGGCTGTAGGGTTATCGATGATCTCAGGGCTGGGTCAACGATATGACCGGCGTTTCCACAAATCTGGGACATCGATAACCCTGATTTTAAAAGTCACGAGCAGCCGATTGACCACGAGAGTGTGGCAAAGAAAATCTGCAAGTGAATGCACGTGCTGGGGGCGCCCGGTCACTATAATTTAAATAAATTGAAGACAAGGCCAAGGCAGGGAAGCGTGGAGTGCATGTACAATATGCAATAATAAGCGGGAGCTTTCGAATAAGCCAGGTAAGTGAATTAAATAACAATCAAATTCTAAATGGTAAATTTTGTGGCAGCAGGCCGACGACCGGGTCCAATGAGTTGGGAATCCGGCGTCGGCCAATTTATTTGTATATTGGTGTACCATGAACCATTGGGAGCTGCCACACACTCCGTAAGCCTGTGCTGGAGGATTCCCCATCGCCAACAGACAAGCAGCAATGTTGCCGCCGCGTCAGCATGGACGCACCAACATGGACGCCTATGACGCCTCCGCCGCCAAGTCACCGCCGCCCTGAGGGGCAATATTATTATAAATATTCGGGTGAGTCCGGCCCATTTGGCGTCGCGTTAGCAGCAACGTTGACACCGTGCCAGGCGCAACAAAGGTGCGTCTTCTCCTCCAGCCCCGCGAGTCCAGTGCCATCCACCGGAAAGGTGCATCTGCCCTCTACAGCTCCGCAGAAGCGCAAGGCAAGCCCAGGTTGGGGCGTACAGAACCCTCCAAAGCCCTGAGGGGCACGTCACACGTCAGGACGCCCCTTTTCAGACCCCCCCTATCGACCCAACGTGTTATATATTTATTTTATTATTTATTTATTTATTTATATTGCTTATTTATTTATTCGTTCATCCGTATGTTCATGTCCACTTAGATGTAAGTTGTCCCCGTGTATTTTAGTTTTTTTTTGATTTAAATTAATTTTGTGAAGGCAGGCGCATTGCCGAGTAGCAATTTTGCTGCTTGCGGGCAAGCCTGCGCGCGTTGCAACCAGACGGTAGTCTGGTTACGGTTAGGTGTCCCACCCCGAATCACAGAGGAGCTATTCTAGGTAGGATAGGACCCTTCATATTGATCGTCGTAGGGAGTGTGCTAGGCTATTTACAGCTTTTATTTTTGCCGCACATAGCGCGTTAGGATTTGCCCTGGCAGACAGCGGGTTTGCTGCCACGGTCATCCGTCACCTAGGGCCCTACTATATAATTTAAATTATTTTAGTAAAAATTTGTTGAATGCGCAGAAATTAAGATGATTTGTTAGTTATCAATAGGAGGGGGGGGGGGGGAAGAGAAGGCTGTGAAAGCCTGGAATAGTCAGCCGTGACTTTCCTCTAAGGGCGATGGACCACAACATTCACGCTTTGGTCCATCGTATGGTAGGGAGGGCGCGTCTCTGGTCATCAACACCAGACCAGCAGTAATTCCACTCAGCTGTAGATTGTTGTGGTTGTATGCATGCTTGTGCTTGTTATGATTTGTGTTGTGTTATCGATGTTGTTATCGATGTCGTAGCGAACGAGACTGAACTTGTTCGGGATCTGGCTACGAACTGAGGGCATTGGGACCCAGCAACCCATCCCTGGGTACACTGAGCTAGCTGTGGTTGCTCACCGGGAAAAATCGGTTCGTAACATATATTTAGGGTTGATTTATAGTTTTGCTAGAAATAGGCTTTCGGCAATGTTACTTATATCGATACTATAACTTATACGGTTAACATTCTGAAGAATATGAATTTCTTTGTGTTCCTGACTTATTCTATTGTATACATTGTCGTTAAAGTTATTTATGAATTTATTTATTATCTTGTTCAGTATTTGTATTATCTGTCATGTTTTTGAACCTATTTGTTATATTATTGTTAATTACAATTTGTTGTTTAATATTATTACTTAATTCTACTTCTTGTTCTTCTAACCCTTTTAATTTATTATTAATCTTTACTTCATCTAAGGCATCCATATAGCCTGAATTAGCTGTAGTGTTAATATAGGTAGTGTTAATATAGTAGTGTTAATCAGAGTCTCGAAATTAAGAAACTGATGAGTTGAGTGGTTGTGCTGAACTGAATTTCCAACCGAACTGAACCGACGACTCTAGGTTGCCCTCTCCTTTTATTCACTTTTTCGTCACTTACAAAATCAGTTCTTAGGACTAATATAAAATGCATCGTGAGCCCTGCCGAGTTTACATATGTACTTATCTTACTCTTACCTAAGTCTTAAGTGGCATATGCTTTACATAACACGATCTTTCGTTGACAGATTCATATCGTGTAAATAGAACACTATCCTTTCTTACAATTCTGTTCCTGCTTGAACAGGTAGTGTTAATGTTTTTAATGTAGTCAGTTTGGAATTGGATTATTTAAAGTTCATAAGGTTAACGACGTGATTAATTACTTGGAACGATTGGATTATTCTTGCTTCTCGTAAGTCCATTCTAACGAACGGGGTCTCAGAGGCTGGGTGTTGGATTTGGAACTGCTGATAGGTAGCCCAGGCTGAAAAATATTCTTTTCACTCCAAGTTGTGTCTGAATTTCTTTGCTTCCTACTTTACTGTATCTAAATGGTCTATTGTAATAGGGACGTCGTCTGTGGTCTTAATTTTGTGTTTGATGCAATTAGTGAAAGAAATGTTTTGGTTTTCCGTATAGAATAAAGTTGCAAATTCTTTGCAAAGTTTTCTTAGAGCTAACTCCTCTTCGGTATTCAAATGGTCACATTTGATGCTCATAGTTTTGTCTTTCTCATCTTGTGATCTAGTTGTTTTTCATTTTGTTGTCGGGTCGAATGCTAAGAATTGGTCTCTATGATATTGATTAACTTTTAAATGGGGGTCTAGGACAAAGTTTTGTTCGTGGTCGGCATAATTTACTACCTCCATCAAGCTATTACTATTTCTAGCTTCGTAAAGACCACCGGCAATTATTAGGTTGCCGTTAATTTGAAGATCCTCACAGAAGAAGCTGCCATTGGACAAATCTACAATCTACTTTAGAAAATTCTTCGATTGTGTGAACTTGGGTGGCAGGGTTTTTTCTTGTAAAAGATGTACTTTGAATAGTTTGGTTTGGAGAGTTGACTCAGGCAGATTGAGAGAGGCATTGATTTGCGAGATTATATCCATGCCTATTAAGCCATGGAAAAAGTCATGAAAATTAAATAAAATCATAGAGAAGTGCTCATTGTGATTCAATTCTTGGAATAACGGAATATATTGCCATACTGTGTGCTCTCTAAGATTTCCGGGCCTAATTGATCTGACTGTACTGCCTAACGGACCTCTGGGGCCCGTCAAAAATACAAAACACTTGCGTTTGAAAAGATTTGTTTTTTCGTCTTGATCAGTAGAGGCTCGGCTTCTTGGTTTTCGGCCAACCTATGTAAAGCTGCATTGCAACTAGAAATTTGGTCATAGAGGCTTTGAATAGATAATTGCTTCTGTACAAGTCCGTGAGTTCGTACATAAGGGTAGGTTCGTATCTTTTGTCTGTGCAATGTGTAAGTAGGGTTTCTTTAATGTCGTCCCAGTTCAAGGTTGCTCCTACTTCTTTTAGGATGTCGTTGGCTTTCCCTTCAATCTTGTTCCTTATTGCCCTAAGAAGCATTTGTCCATAGGGGGTCTGATCAGTTCTTCTATTAAATAGTAAGATTTCTTCGACGTTGGAAATGAAGTCACTAAGATCTTCGGTTTTCCGACGTAAGGTTTCATGACTCCAATCTGATCGGGTACCCGTAAGGACGCGAATATGTCCGTCGCGCGATCAACTATCGCGTTTTGGATAGGAGGTGGAGAGCTAGGCAAAAGTCTTGATTAGTGTTCGCTATACTTTCTTCCGGCAAATTAATAGTGGACCTAATTCTAGTGCTGGGTAAAAGCTTGCCTTTAATTGTTGACATTTACGAGTGTTTTTGTGTGTGTCGGGGTGTAACTTATTGCTATTGTTGTTTTGAGTTGACGTGGACAGTGAATCGTGTTTCTGTGAGTTAAATATTGCAATCAGAGTATGCCTTGATGTGTATAGAAGTACAATTTATACTTGCGTATTTTATATATTAGTTAGCTTTATTGATGGCTCACAATGTGTCAAGTTTGCTCTATGTACTAAATGAGAATATAAGTTAGTTTTGATTTTGTATGTACATATGTATATTAGTTGATTATAAGTTTATATGTTGTTGGTATTGTTCCCGCATACGTTTAACTGCACATGTATTGAATGTTTTATGTATCTATGCTTTGCAGTTACTGTGTTGAGGAGCTGTAATATGTGTGTTGGCCCTGAATACGTATCAAGCACCAAACCATGCACAACTTCGAGCCCACCCTAAACTGAGTATGCAATATCACACGGGACTAGCATGTTCGCCCTGAACATGTCGTTCCGCGGTTGCCGTGTTGAAACGCTTTGATACGAATTCGCCCTGAACACGCATCATGCACCAACACACACACAACATCGAGCTTGCCCATCGTTTGCACTAAATGCCTGGACAAGTTGTGTGATGCGACGTGCGGTGCTTCTACCCGACTTCTACCCGATTTTATATATTTTTTGCACATTGTATTTTCACATTAGGGTTTTCAACTTTTTAAGCTTTATTTGATTAATGGCATTTTTATTTTAGTTTTTCACTGTCCAGCCACTTTTTAAATATATATACATATACATATAATATTTTTTTTTATCAAATTATGTATCTGCACTTAAACATAACATACATATTAAGACTTATTAATATCCTCATGTATTGGGTACGGTTCAGAAATCGGCTGCTCCAATTATCAGTATAGAATAAGAGGACGTTTTTTATGAACTTGCCAGTATATATATCCCAGACTAGGGCAGTCGAGCCATTGCGTGATCGCCATTCCGCCTCGTCAGCCTTCTTACAGTGTTTTATAGACACAAGTCAGCAGAACACAGGATGCTTGTGTTTACGAATGACCTACTTGGGTGGCTAGTGGTGGTTTGCTAGGCGGGGGCGAGGCAGAAGTAGGGGTGGAGGCAGTTGTGGTAACTCGTTCGCTGTATGCAAATCTCGGGGCTTTACTGCAAAAAGCACATATGTGAGACTACGCTTGAAACCCGACATGAACATACGCAGAGCGTCCTCTCTGAACTTCTCACATAGGCCCCTTGACAAGGTTGGATCATAAGACACATTGACTTTATTCGTCATTAATGTGAGTTTCATTTCTTCTTCATCATTATATTGAGGGAGATAGTGACTGCTGCCTATCTCCAAGAGTCATATGACTTCTGCGCACCCTTAAAATCGGGCAAACATTTTAGTGCGTCCAAGGTTTTGTCGCAAAAGTTGTCGTTGCTAATATCTATCAAAGTATAAGATTCCGAAACTGGAGCACATGGACCGACACACACAACGTATGACAAATATAAATGAAATTAAAACTCCCCCATTGGCAATTGAGCGCTAAAGCTACGGACCAATTTGCAAAAGTAGCGTAACTTGCACTTCAATCTGGCGAGACAGCGTTGCCCGAAGATTTTTTTTTATACTTTTTATTTATTATGTTGGAAAGCCGTGAGGGATAGCTTTCACTTGTACTATCGGAAAACAAGTTTATTACCGAACATACTTGATTATTTTAACTTTTCGCGGCTAATATTTTTTAACCACTAGTTGGTCCTAGATTTCGTCCTAGTCATCCTTCAATTCCAGAAAAGAGATTTCAGGATATTAGATTTATTGGCATTGTAGCCTTAAATTGCCATTGAGAAATCACGTTAACGACTTTGCCGGAGTTTTAGACAAACAATAGTGAGCTTTTGCTTTATTGAATAAAAACTAATACAATTCTGAAAGTTACAAGCTCTATATATCGTTGATTTCATAGCGGCCGCTTGAAATATGCAGCAACATCGAACAGCTTTGGTGTGAGGGATGACACATTGCCTTCTTTATCATTCTCTCTTGCTGATATGTCGTTGATGTATGTGTACAAAAAGACAGACAGGAGAAATTGTTAATTTGTTGTAGCTGCCTACGTTCATAAGAATAACATGTATAGACAAGGCGTCCGCCCATTGTTAGATCGTACTCGTCGGAATCTGCTCGAGCGAGCCGAAATTTCGTGGCCATTTTCCTTGTATGAAATGTTTCATCTATACCACATAACAGGTCAGTGATACTAGTCTAAACCGAACTACGTTCTTGCAGATGGCAGCGCATTTCCACATATCGAGTCGGTAATAAAGTTAACGTAAATGGAAATACATCGTGCTTCGACGTCGTTTTGTTGTACCAGACAGAATATGAACGTCTATGTATCTACTGTATGGAATTACATTTCGCGTTACTGTCGGTTCCACTGAAAAATATTTTCCACTATTTTGTTTACGAAAGTTCAAGCAATAAATATACATTTCGAATAATAAATTAATTAAACTCAAATGCTATTTGTAATATAATTATATTCGCACATTTATCAGAATTTATTGTAATCAGTTGTGTTGTTTTTACAATGCTATAGGAATTATACTTAAACTACTTCATACAACATTTTATCTGTAAACTTGAATTGATTTGAAATACTTAACAAAATTTATAACATAAATGCGCTAAAACAAAATATTATGAAACACGTCATCTGAGATCTCGCCCTTCTGGGATGTATTTATTTAGACTTGAGAATCGAATTAATAACACTTTTGATATGATAAAACAAATTATAGAAATTTTCGTAGATTCATTTATATCACTCGCAGTACTTGTTTGCATTGCTGCTGGTTGCTCACCTGAAAGGAAAAATAGAAATATTCGATTTGAACATATTTTAACATAATAGCTGCAAAAAGCTTTATTAGAGTATGAATAAATACAAATAATCCAATATGTAAAAACAAGTAAGCGTTTGTGAATCATTTGTGCGGAAGCTTTCTAAATTTTTTTCGAGACTTGGTGTTTCTTATCTGATTTCTTATCTTTGAAGTGATGCATAATAACGTAACAATACCAGGCTCAAATAATTGATTAATTATTTATATATATGTATTTATTATCACGCATGCACACACACACGTCGATACGAACGGTCCTAGCGGTCCCAACAACAATTAAAACTCTGTAGTGTACTGTCGCTGACCATATAACATATATTTGAGACATTTCATGCAACGAAAACGAAATGTCTTAGCGACATACTCCAGGTCGATGCGACATACCCCGAACGGCTCACTCGATCAGCTTCCGACAAGTTCGATCTAAGAATGTGCGATTACCACACCTTAGCCGATTTTCCATGTTTTTGAATTTCAGGATGTGGCTTTGATCATACTTGAAATCGGTAACAAATGTGTATGACATGTTTTGAAGAATTGTAATAAACCTGTTCTTTAGTTCAAAAAATTGAGAATTTGCAACTTTGAAAGCCATAACTTACCTAACAACCAACCTACAATTTTCAAAATTGCATATTTATCAATTGTTTTGATCATATTTTGAATATACATTAAAAAATTATCCATAGTGTTAGTTTTCAATTTAGACATAATGTTCAAGCATGAATAGAATTGTAAGAAAGGATAGTGTTCTATTTATAGACACGATATGAACCTTTATCTGTCAACGAAAGATCGTGTTATGTAAAGCAGGGGTCATGATGCATTTTATATTAGTCCTAAGAACTGATTTTGTGAGTGCCGAAAAGTGAATAAAAGGAGAGGGCAACCTAGAGTCGTCAGTTCAGTTATTAGACAGAACTCATCAGTGTAGCCATAGTGTGCTCGCTGATTATTTTGAAAACATCTGTCGTTTTCCCCCACCAGAGGTAAGAGACACAGAAAATTAATATTAACGCCTACTTTAAGGAGAGGTAGCTAAAATATAAATATAAAATCTGTTGTTCTCCCCCACCAGCGGTAATAGACACAGATATTTAAATAGTGTCTGCCTTACAAACAGGTTACTAAAATAAATCCCTGTCGTTTCTCCCAAAAAGAGGTAAGAAACGCAGAATTATAAAAAAATGGCACCTTATAATGATACCTTAAGGTTGTTAATATTACAAAATAAAAGTTAAATTAGAGCCTGTCTTACAAACAGGCTATAAAAAAATCAAATTGTGTAGCGTGTCCGAGGCGTACATCGGACTTAAAGAAAAGCGTATCCGAGGCTGACATCGGATGGAAAAAAGTGCAAGATGCATGAAGAAATGCAATCGACGCATGATGTGTTGGAAACCCCAAGGATGAAGTGGAAGCTAGAACAACAAATACCACGGAAATTCGCAGCAGCAGATGAGGGTTCACCAACTAGTTGAAAGAAGATCAATAGATTCCAACAACAATCCAACAATGCTCATCGTAACCGGCCAGCAAATTACTAGGACAAACCGGATCTAAAAGTAGCAGCAAATCAACATTTTTTTTTTTAATTTTTTAATCATTCAGTTCACTTAAAAAAACAATTAACATTTTGACACTTAAAAAGAAAAAAGCGCTAAGATTTTGACACTTAAAAAGAAAAAATCAGCTAACATTTTGACAGTTTTTTGGCTCAGGCCGGATGCTGAAGCATGACCATTCACTAAATTTAAAAAAATAAATAATTAAAATTAAGAAAGAACTGCCATATTTGGCCCTTAGCAGAATGTTCAAGTATGAACATAAATAGATAATATAATTAATTAATTAATTAATATTGCAATAGTCTATATTACTTCCATTATTGATCCTTGGCAGAATGTTCAAGCACATACATAGAAATTAACTCAGTACATTAATATAACATCATTGTAAGATCTTTCACATCACATCTTTCTTAGGAACTCGGCATAATAGTGTTCTATTTATAGACACGATATGAATCCTTATCTGTCAACGAAAGATAGTGTTATGTAAAGCATATGCCACTTAAGATTTAGGTATGCAGCGTTTACATTTTATATTAGTCCTAAGAACTGATTTTGTAAGTGACGAAAAGTAAATAAAAGAAGAGGGTGACCTAGAGTCGTCGGTTCAGTTGGAAGTTCAGTTCAGTACAACAGTTTCTTTATTTCGAGACTCTAATTTGGTCATTTTGCATATGCAAAATCTTGCAAAAAAGTCAAAAAAGTGAAAGTTTTAAAATCGACATTTTTTGTGGCCCATCGATTTCTGGCATCGAAATGAGTATAAAAACTTTACCGCACTTGATTTGGACCAATATTTTAGAAAATATGGATAAAATATTAAAGAAATGGTCAATAAACCGCTTTTTAAGCAAAAAATGAAATGATATTTATAAAAGTAATGGGATTTGAATCGGACGGAACCGTTGCAGAAAGTCGTTTAAAATTTTTTTAATCCAACGAGCATTGGAGATAAGGGATCCAGCGAACGTCAGATAGAAAGATAATTAGATTAAAGCTTATCGCGAACGCAAAGCTCGTCTCGCGCACAATTGAGCACAGAAGGTCAGGTTTGCACATAATTAGGATCGGCAAAAATGCAACTCCGTAATTGAAAAAGCTCATTAACTGCGGCATACGTCACGCACATCCGGGAGCCAAAAAAGAGAATATATGCAGCATCAGCCGCGCACATGCAGCATCAGCAGCATCTGCAGCGCCGCCGCACATCACCTCCAATTGATGTCGATATTAATGAGAGCAGTCTGATCGATTTTGTTAGGGACTAATGAGGATACAGTCAAGGGGTTGATCGAATTTTTTGTATATAGTTTCTTTTTTTCTTTTTTAAATTTTTTTCTTGTCTCGGCCCGCGACAGCAAGTGATTTTTTATTAAAATATTTTTTCAATTGGTGATAACCGTCTTGAGTGTAGTGACAGTGTCATCTTTAAGTCCCACGCACCCAATATAAAGCCTTCGTCCCGGAGTTGCAGGGTAAGTACACATCCACTGTCTCTATTAATTATAACTCCCACTCTCGTTGCGGTTGACTAGGGGGCCCTTGGCCCGGAGAACTTGAGTGGGTTCCCAGGACTCAGGACCGGATAATCCGACACGATAGCAGTTGAATGGTTTGAGCTGCGATCACACCCGTAGTGCCATCCACAATATCGGAAGAAAATATTAAATAAAATCAATTTAAATTATACTGTTTCGCTTATGCCAATATGGAGTCTGCAATAATAGACTGTAATCACTACATTGTATTTTGAATAGAATTTTGACTATCTATATATATTGACACAGTTATTTATAAATTTTATCTCTACTGCGTAAAACCTATAGTGAAAAGATTATAACATTGCATCCTACCCAGCAAGAATAAAAAAAAATTTTTTTTTTTATTTTTTTTTCAATATATTTTTTTGCGAACTAAATAAATTGTAAAACAATCAAAACTCATTATAGATTAGAAAGAAATTAAAAATACTGTTCAAGCATGCATCGAATAATAAATATGTATTGATCTTAGGACAGTAGGAACATATTAAATAAGATAAGAAACACATGCTGTCAATAGGCAAGTAACGTACTTGTATCCTCAGCTCACATAAATTATGTAATGCCTAAGCAACTTGTGTTGACAAAGGGTACTATTTACGACCGCTGGTACTAACACAAAGATAAATAAAAACATGTACGATTGACATAGGGTTCATGGGTCTCGTCGACATAGTCCTAAAATAATGTTATGTGAAACTGCATGAGAGCATATCAGCGTATAAGATAATATTATATAAATATGCTATGTGAGAAAATATCAGTCCGAGGATACTCGATACTAAGTGACTATTAGCCTATATACTAGTTCTAAGCACATAATTTGTACAGCAATAAGTACCCAAAAAATGAAATAAAAGGAGAGCCGATCCTGAATCGGCAGTTCAATTCAGTTCAGTTAGGTTCAGTTCAGTACAACAACTCAACTCATCAGTTTCTTTATTTCGAGACTCTGATTAACATTTGGTCCTTCGAGACAATCTGTTGTTATCCCCCACCAGTGGTAAGAAACACAAATTATAAACCAGCGCCTGCATTACAAACAGGTTGCTAAAAATGAAACAAGTCCTTATTGTTTCCTCCACCAGAGGTAAGAAACAAAGGATAATTATAACAAATTTCTTGCGCTCAATGTTAAAGAGGCAAGTTAACAAATAATCCATAAAAGAGCACCTAATAGTATGATTAAACTAAAGGTTGCCGATTTATGTTAATATTCTGTGTAATGATACAAAAAAATCGCTGTAGCGTGTCCGAGGCTTACATCGAACTTAAAATAAAAGAAGAGCGGAATTACTTGCATTGCAGCTGCACTATTGTTAAGGGATGGAAAGGAAAGTTGAAGGATGATGAGATTTGTAGTATAGTCAATAAATTTAAAATTCTTTCCATATTCTTATAAACTTTAATAAAAATGATATGCAATAGAATTTCAAAAATATAACACTATATAATTAATATTGAGCGACATAACAAAACTACGAATCTTTGCACTCATGCGATAACAATAGTGAAGCTAGTAATTCCATACAAATGGTAATTGAAGGTCAGGGTTTCAAATTGTCTTCCCAAGCATCAAAAGTCTAATTTAGCACTCGAGAAGAAGTCCCAAGCAAAGTCACTCATACATGTAAACATGTGTGTACACAAAAGAAGCTATGCTTGTGTTTATATATTCTGGCAGCGATATGCCAATCAATGACAAAATAGAAAATATCCTGTAAGAGAAAAAAGGCGGCATTACTGCACCGTCGCAGGTAGTCGAAAAAACTTTGCTGAGCTCGGACAGCAGCGAAAGGAAAAATATGAAATTCAGCTGGGGACCCACACACAGTGACGAGTATGTGCACGTACAAGATGATGAGAGTGTTTTTGTTTTTTGTTGTCATAGCTATGAAAATGGGCAACAGAAATAGAGAGACAGGCAAGAGCAAGCTCTCAACAACGAACAGCATTGGTTGTGAGGGACTCTCAAATGCTAATTTGTTATTTCTACCTGTGATCATAAGAGTAACACGTGGGCAGTATAGGATCGCACATTGAGATCGAACTTGTCGTAAGCTGATCGTGTGAGCCGATCGGGGTATGTCGCATCAAACTGGGGTATCTCGCATCGAACTCGGGTATCTCGCTAAGAAATTTTGTGGCCGTTTTCGTTGTATGAAATGTCCCATCTATATGTTATATGGTCAGTGATGTAAGTCTGTAAGCTAATGTCTGATTCTATGTAAATGTGCATCTAAAAACGTTCTTCCTAATTTTGTGGAGACTGCCAGACCTCTGAAGTCTGTGCCAAATAGACGTTAAATTTTTATTTCTCGCCTGGCATCTGACAGTTCAACTGAAGATGCTAAGGCGTATATTTTAAATAAACTTAATAATAATTGTCCCAACATGACCGTTGAGAAATTCAAATTTAAGCATCGACAAATTTCCTTCCTTAAAATATTTGTCGCCACAAGTGTATTTGGTACTTTTGTACTAACGCTATTTGGCTTGATGATATGGTTGTTAAGGAGTATAATCCGAAACAGAGACATAAGTTTACAGCACCCCTTCTTCTGTTCCTACAAACGTTCCATGAAAAAACTAATTAATTCTTCCCTTCTGCTTGCTTATCAGAATGCTAGAGGCTTTAAGTCAGAACTTTCTAACCTTTATAAAGATAGTTTGTCCTTTGAACATAACATTTTCGAATTTACAGAGATCTGGCTTTTTCATAACATTTACTTATACCTTTCCTGCTGATAAATTCCTCCCTAGACTGATTTGTGTGTATACCTAACGGTAATTAAGTCGTTGTCCAGTCATGCTTTTGGATAAAGACTGTTTGGTAGTTGGTGACTTTAACTTGCCCGATGTTATTTGGTCGGATAACAGGGAACAGGTCAACTCAATTCGAAATAGTAGGTACTGAGTACTTGATCTTATCTTTGTATCAAATCAGGTTTGCGATACTGTTGTATGAATTGATTCCTGAGTTTCACCTGGAGATGCGTTACATCCCACTTTAGAGCTCGCAATTTTGCTGTCACCCTCCGGGCAGCAAAACAAAACATTTCCATCCACTAAACACTACTGCAAACACTACTAGGAAACTCGGCGAACTCCTTTTCTTTTGGTGATTAAAGAGATTTAGAGAAGAGATTTATTTTTTTTTTATTTGAAAATGAACAATTTTGTTTCATTTCACAACAGTAATGAATTCATTTCAACTACAAAAATAAAGTGTTATTTATTATCTCTAAGTAAATGGAAGTGAATACAAAATAAATACTGAATCGTACGTGTCCGCAAATTATCCGTGTCATTGAAGTACTCTTTATTAAACTACATTTTTTGTTTTTTGGTCTGACGTTAATTGAGTCGTTGGTAAGGGTAATTAATCCAGATGTCGCATCAACTGGGACTTTTCCATTTCCAACAGTTAACAATTGTTTTGAAAATTGTGCAGCACTTTTATCATTTTGAAGTTGAACTCTCATATTAGTGGTTAGGGATAATGTTTTTGCGTTATTCCATAAAGATGATGCCTTCAGGCAAGCATTTAATTCGTATGCAATAACTAATGTGTGAATATTGTACCTGTAATTGTATCGACCGTCTTCAACGTGATGTTGTATCCGTCTTGCCCTTGACAATAAATTATTGGATATTGTAACGCTTCGTACAAGCGATGTGTCTCGTTTACACGATGCATGATATTGCTTCTTCGCTGAACGACAATGTTTCGCGATTTAGTTTGATCTCCAACAATAATTACAGCAACATCATTAACAATGGGTGCATGGATTCTTCGCACATGTTCACCTGTTGGGGTACAATCCGCTCTTATTACAAATTTGTGCGTATTCGATGGAATTCGTCCCAATGCTGTTTTGAACATATTAACCACAGCATTATTAGCGTGAAAAAATGCTTGCAGCCGGTCAATAATTCGTCTCTTTAACTGTTGTGCTCCCTGTATACTGCACCGCCTATTCAGCCGATCCATCGTCGACGAAATGAAATATATATTTGCAGAAATTTATGCTGTTCAGCTGGTGTTGGCACCATTGAACCATGGAAATGATATATTTGTCCTTGTATATTTAATTGCATAGAATCTTTTGTTGAATAATACACTGTACCCACCCAGCATTTGGAAGATCGTTTTTGAATTAATCTCCTAGAGGAGTCTTTTTCGAGTCGTTGAAATGATTAAAAAAAGAGTCATTTTATAAGCGACTAGAAAAGGGCTCGAAAATAACTCGAAACGGACTCGTAAATGTTCTTCAAATACGATTCATGAAAAAGCAAAAACAAAATAGTAAGGCAATCGAAAATTGATCGCCCCGGTGATTGAAATGAGATAATGCGTCTTTTGCCTTGCACTAAAATTCGGTAAGAAAGCTGAATCGCTCGCTCTCGCTCTTGCACGCATTCTGCCATCTGCCTTATCTCATCGGTCTTTTGCAAAGTTTACTTAACATGTAAGCTTGAAGCTTTTGATCTAATGGTCTGCATTTTTGAACATCAGTTTTAGTTAAAGAGTGAGTGAGGAATGTTTTCTCAGACCAATATTGGTCTCATTTTATAGTTGGAAGGGTACCAAGCCAAGCGCTGAAAAAAGGTATATCATAACAATAATAAAATGTGTTTGTACATATAAATAAAAATTTTAATTTTTCTCTCTTAGACATGTGGCACATATAATATAATTGTTCAGACAAGCACATGAACACAGTGCTCCAGCAATTTTTTTCGACGCATAAGATCGTTTGGAATAATTTTATATATTTTTTATACTTTTTAATTTTCATTTAATTACATTTGTAAATCATCATGTACTACTTATTAGTATTAGTATTTATTACTATTACTATAATACTATATTAATAAATATCTTTCTTATTATCAATTATAATATGACTTGAAGAAGAGTAATTATTGCTAGAAATATTACTCGTAAAAGAGTCGTTTATTGCTAGAAGAACGACTCAAAATCGAGCGAAAATCGATTAAACTATGACTCGAAAAGACTCGCTTCATGCGAGAAAGAAGAGTCGAAAATGACTCCTATTGAGGTGTCGAAAACGACTCTTTAGGAAGTGTCGCGGCTAGGGTTCCATTTTCTCCCGAACAGAGTATCATTTTCGATCAGAAAACGCGCGCATATATGCTTATTTTAATCTTCTAGGAGAGTCAAAGAAGACTCGAATTCGATCAGAAATTTCATAAAATGCTTGCTGGGTAACTTCTAATCGTGTGATGGTGTAATGTGTGGTGTATACCCAGCAAGCATTTTATGAAATATCTGATCGAATTCGAGTCTTCTTTGACTCTCCTAGAAGATTAAAATAAGCATATATGCGCGCGTTTTCTGATCGAAAATGATACTCTGTTCGGGAGAAAATGGAACCCTAGCCGCGACAGTTCCTAAAGAGTCATTTTCGACACCTCAGGAGGAGTCGTTTTCGACTCTTCTTTCTCGCGTGAAGCGAGTCTTTTTCGAGTCATAGTTTAATCGATTTTCGCTCGTTTTTGAGTCGTTCTTCTAGCAATAAACGACTCTTTTACGAGTAATATTTCTATCAATAATTACTCTTCTTCAAGTCATATTGTAAATTATAATAAGAAAGATATTTATTAATATATTCCTTTACTTATAATGATATAGTATTAAAGTAATAGTAAATGATGATTTTCAAATGTAATTAAATAAAAATTAATAAGTATAAAAAATATATAAAATTATTCCACACGCTTCTTTTTTGGTTAAACGATATTATGCGTCGAAAAAAATTGCTGGAGCACTGTGTTCATGTGCTTGTCTGAACAATAATATTATATGTGCCACATGTCTAAGAGAGAAAAATTAAAATTTTTATTTTTATGTACAAACACATTTTATTATTGTTATGATATACCTTTTTTCAGCGCTTGGCTTGGTACCCTTCCAACTATAAAATGAGACCAATATTGGTCTGAGAAAACATTCCTCACTCACTCTTTAACTAAAACTGATGTTCAAAAATGCAGAACATTAGATCAAAAGCTTCAAGCTTACATGTTAAGTAAACTTTGCAAAAGATCGATGAGATAAGGCAGATGGCAGAAGCGAGAGTGAGAGCGTGCGAATTTTAGTGCAAGGCAAAAGACGCATTATCTCATTTCAATCACCGGGGCGATCAATTTTCGATTGCCTTACTATTTTGTTTTTGCTTTTTCATGAATCGTATTTAAAGAACATTTACGAGTCCGTTTCGAGTTATTTTCGAGCCCTTTTCTAGTCGCTTATAAAATGACTCTTTTTTAATCATTTCAACGACTCGAAAAAGGCTCCTCTAGGAGATTAATGCAGAAACGATCTTCCAAATGCTTGGTGGGTATGTAGTTGTTATGTGTTGCAATTTATTGTATTGGTTTGAGTGATTCCATCGAAAAATTGTTTGAGTGGCTGTGGTGGTATAAGTAATGGATCCCGATTGACTTTTCCATTTGCGCAGCACAATCCAGCTGTTTCTCTTTTAAACTTTAACGCATTGCAATATAGGCATATAGTCGTCATTGGTCCCATATCTAAATGTTCATCATCACTGTAGTTCGCAGTGGGATCATATTGGAATGCCAAACGATTGTATGATGCCAATGATCTTCGTGTGCTCACGCGTTGTCTCAATCCGGCATTTTCACCTATACTATTTTGTCTTTCTTCTCTTAAGTTCTGTGCACACACTTGTTGCTGGCTTGCATGTCTTGTTCGGCGGCCGATGTTCGTCGTACTTTAGGCATTTTTGACTATGGACAGAATGGTGAATTTAACCTCAAATGGACGATCCACGTAATTTACACAGTCCAACTTTCCAATTTAAAGACAAATGCCTGCTGTTGGAATTGAATGGTAATTTACACAATACACGTGACTAGACTACAGGAAAGGCATTTCACTGAAATACTCGCTTCTTTTGGACAGAAGTATCTGGTTGGAGGTTATAGTTATAGTTATACTGCTACGTGCATTGATTTTGCATTATATCATGGGATACTCAATTCGCAAATAAATATTAATGAAAGCTGGCTGCTCGCAAGTCGGACTGATCTAGTGATTTTTAAACAACATTTTGACAGATCGTTTCAGCTGAATTCTGCTCTGGACTCTAAAGAAGATATCGAGAACGCAGTTGATATTCTAACTGATAATATTCATAGAGCTGCTTCGGCTTCAACTCCAGCAGAACCAGATGTTCGAACTAAAAGTTATGGAATTATTCTTACAAGAGAAGCTAGGGAACTTATAAAAAAGAGTTTAATGGAACCGGGCATCAAGAGAATTACGAACTGTTTTAAGGGAACTCCGTAGCGACTTCTTTGAGCAAAAATTGTCATCTATGGATTACACCGTTGATGCAAACTACTCTCTATGGAAGCGCATTAAATCGCTCAAGCAACAACCCCTTAGACAGGTTCCAATATGTTGTCCTGGCGGTAACCTTGCAAAAAATGAATTGGAGCAGTCAAATGCTTTCGAGACTGGAGGATCGCTTCAGTCCTTGCAGATTGCTTCGGCTGAAGAGACCAGTGAAACTCATCAGAGTTTAGAGACAGCACTGCAGATGTCATTGCCTATTAAGCCCATAAGGACTGAGGAAATATCTGAAATCATTCGATCGTTGCCTAATAATAAAGCACCGGGTATTGATAGGATATTCTACTCTACTCTGAAGGCCTTGCCCACAAGAACAATCATATATATATCATTAATTTTTAATGCTATTCTTCGAGTGCAAGTGGTCCCAAAGCAATGGAAATTAGCAGCGATTCTCATGATTCACAAGCCAGGTAAGCCAGAGGCTGACCCTGAGTCATATCGACCAATCAGTCTCTTACCAGCCTTATCGAAATTGTGGGATAAATTAATTGCCAAGAGAATTACTGTGATAAGAAATCAAAATAGCATCTTACCTGATCATCAATTTGGTTTTCGAGGTGGGCATGGTACTATTGAACAAGTGCACAGATTGGTAAAGCATATCCTACAATCCTTTGATGATCTGGAGTATTCCAATGCGGTCTTTATTGATATGCAACAAGCTTTCGATAAGGTTTGGCACGTTGGCCTTCTTTGTAAAATAGTCAACATATGGAGACTCCCTCTAAGGCCCTCATTGCGACCTATGCAGATGACATAGCGGTAATTTACAATTCCAGAAGTCGAATAGAATCAGCTCATGGCTTGCAGGAGTATCTTGTTGCTCTGACAGCTTGGTGCAAACGGTGGAACATGAAAGTCAATCCGCTAAAAACAACAAACCCATGCTTTACACTGAAGAGACTGATAATGACAACCCCTGAAATCCAGCTAGAGGGTATTACTCTGGAGCAGCCGTCGCGAGCGAAATACCTTGGCATTACTCTAGACAAGCGACTTATCTTCGGACCACATCTTAAGTCTGCGGTCAAAAAATGTAACATGAGGATCCAGCAATTGCGATGGCTTATCAATAGAAGGAGTACAATGCCGCTTAGATGCAAAAGGGCGTTATACGTGAATTGTATCTTATTAATCTGGCTTTACGGAATTCAGATCTGGGGGATCGCTGCCAAATCATATTATAAACAGATTCAGGGACTGCAGAATCGGGTCCTTAGAAATATAACTGATTGCCCCTGGTATGTACGCGGCTCAACTCTTCATAGAGACTTAAAGCTGTTTACTGTGGATGAGCAAATTGGTAGGCATACAAGCCGATACAGAGATACCAAGGATTTGCCAAAACAATGAGGCGTCAATAGCGTTTACCCACCTCCATACTACAACACAATCATAAAGAATTGACGTTTGGTTCCACTTACACAATCTAACCATGTGATGTTAAAGTACTCAAAGCTGTACAGATTCTTCACTTATTAAATATATTAAACATAAAAAAATACACGTGATTGATTTGACGGATTCCAATTTAAATGTGAGAAAACGCATAACTTATTTTTTTTTACTTTTTTCACAAGGTATGATTTTCAAGGTATGTTAGCGCTAAAGTCTGGTATTGATACTTTGAACCACCGTTGCTATAGTGCATACTTAACTCGCTGTAGATTACAATTTGTAAAAGACCCTATACAGGATACTTATTTGTCTAAGATTTACGATTCTAAGTGTCCTTATCCGTATAGAATTTATCCATCGAACTCTGTTTTCGGTCCGCAGATTACGGAAGTTCGTTAGGTTGTGAGCTGTGTTTGGATAAGCCATCTTTTTCTCCTGGGCCCGATGGGGCGCCTGGCTGTATTCTCAGATACGGTGCTAATTCGCTCTGTAAGCTAATTCTTAAACTTTTTTGTTTATCCGTTTCGACCGGATTATTTTAGATTAGATCTTTATTTATTCAGGAGTGCCCCAAGGTAGCCACCTCGGACCATTGATTTTCAATTTATTTATTAATGACCTTCCGTCTATTATTAAGAATAGTGCTGTTTTGATGTATGCAGATGATGTTAAATTATGCCTCTCTTATAAGGATCCTATTTCTGCTTCTTTGTTGCAAGCTGATCTCAATATTTTCAATTCATGGTGTAAAACCAATCTTATTGCCCTCAATTGCTCAAAGTGCAAAGCCATGACTTTTTGCAGAACACAACCTGTGCACGCTGAATACATTTTAGACGGCCATCTTCTTGAGAATATATCTGAAATCAATGACCTAGGCATCTTACTTGATCGTAAACTCTCATTCAACGATCACATTGAGTTCATGGTAAATAAAGCCATGAAGGTCTTAGGTTTCATTAAGCGTTGGTCTAAGGAATTCAATGACCCTTATACGACTAAACAGCTTTACATCTCTCTGGTACGTCCCATTCTCGAGTATGGGTCCTGTTTGTGGTCACCACAGTATCAGACTTTCAAAGACAAAATCGAGTCGGTGCAAAAGAAGTTTCTAATTTTTGCACTAAGAAACTTAAACTGGTCACCACAGCTTAACCTACCGCCATATCCTAGTAGATTACTATTAATTAATCTTCCTTCTCTTTCTCACCGTCGCACTATGCTGGGTGTAACTTTCATTCTTAAACTTATCAATGGTGATATTAACTCGCCTTTCTTGCTTAACAAATTAAACTTTTCAATTCCTATCAGATCTACCCGTTTCTTTTCCTTATTAACAATTAGCACTTGCCCTACTAATTACCTTATGCATGAACCTTTTAGAGTACTTTGTTCTGAGTTTAACAGACTTTACGGGGTTATTAGAGTAGAGTCGTCTGTTTCTACTAATAAAGCCTTAATCTTAGAACATTTACTCACACATTAATCACATAATCTCTGGTGGTGGTCATTGATTTGATTGGGTTTTTCTGGGTTTCCCCAATCCTAGCAACAAATGTTGAATCAATTTACATTTACTCACCCCAGAACTATTTATTTATTATTTTTATTTCTTTTATTTTAATTCTAATTTTTTATTATTAAAAATAAATATATATATATATTTAATTTAATTATTTTTTAAATTTAATTTTAACGTTTCGTTGTCTGTCGACTGATTATAGTTGACATTAAATAATTAAATAAATAAGATTTCGCTATATCCTCATCAATCGAATTTTTATTAAATAAATATAAAAATTATATGTGCCACATGTCTAAGAGAGAAAAATTAAAATTTTTATTTTTATGTACAAACACATTTTATTATTGTTATGATATACCTTTTTTCAGCGCTTGGCTTGGTACCCTTCCAACTATAAAATGAGACCAATATTGGTCTGAGAAAACATTCCTCACTCACTCTTTAACTAAAACTGATGTTCAAAAATGCAGAACATTAGATCAAAAGCTTCAAGCTTACATGTTAAGTAAACTTTGCAAAAGATCGATGAGATAAGGCAGATGGCAGAAGCGAGAGTGAGAGCGTGCGAATTTTAGTGCAAGGCAAAAGACGCATTATCTCATTTCAATCACCGGGGCGATCAATTTTCGATTGCCTTACTATTTTGTTTTTGCTTTTTCATGAATCGTATTTAAAGAACATTTACGAGTCCGTTTCGAGTTATTTTCGAGCCCTTTTCTAGTCGCTTATAAAATGACTCTTTTTTTAATCATTTCAACGACTCGAAAAAGACTCCTCTAGGAGATTAATTCAAAAACGATCTTCCAAATGCTTGGTGGGTATGTAGTTGTTATGTGTTGCAATTTATTGTATTGGTTTGAGTGATTCCATCGAAAAATTGTTTGAGTGGCTGTGGTGGTATAAGTAATGGATCCCGATTGACTTTTCCATTTGCGCAGCACAATCCAGCTGTTTCTCTTTTAAACTTTAACGCATTGCAATATAGGCATATAGTCGTCATTGGTCCCATATCTAAATGTTCATCATCACTGTAGTTCGCAGTGGGATCATATTGGAATGCCAAACGATTGTATGATGCCAATGATCTTCGTGTGCTCACGCGTTGTCTCAATCCGGCATTTTCACCTATACTATTTTGTCTTTCTTCTCTTAAGTTCTGTGCACACACTTGTTGCTGGCTTGCATGTCTTGTTCGGCGGCCGATGTTCGTCGTACTTTAGGCATTTTTGACTATGGACAGAATGGTGAATTTAACCTCAAATGGACGATCCACGTAATTTACACAGTCCAACTTTCCAATTTAAAGACAAATGCCTGCTGTTGGAATTGAATGGTAATTTACACAATACACGTGACTAGACTACAGGAAAGGCATTTCACTGAAATACTCGCTTCTTTTGGACAGAAGTATCTGGTTGGAGGTTATAGTTATAGTTATACTGCTACGTGCATTGATTTTGCATTATATCATGGGATACTCAATTCGCAAATAAATATTAATGAAAGCTGGCTGCTCGCAAGTCGGACTGATCTAGTGATTTTTAAACAACATTTTGACAGATCGTTTCAGCTGAATTCTGCTCTGGACTCTAAAGAAGATATCGAGAACGCAGTTGATATTCTAACTGATAATATTCATAGAGCTGCTTCGGCTTCAACTCCAGCAGAACCAGATGTTCGAACTAAAAGTTATGGAATTATTCTTACAAGAGAAGCTAGGGAACTTATAAAAAAGAGTTTAATGGAACCGGGCATCAAGAGAATTACGAACTGTTTTAAGGGAACTCCGTAGCGACTTCTTTGAGCAAAAATTGTCATCTATGGATTACACCGTTGATGCAAACTAATCTCTATGGAAGCGCATTAAATCGCTCAAGCAACAACCCCTTAGACAGGTTCCAATATGTTGTCCTGGCGGTAACCTTGCAAAAAATGAATTGGAGCAGTCAAATGCTTTCGAGACTGGAGGATCGCTTCAGTCCTTGCAGATTGCTTCGGCTGAAGAGACCAGTGAAACTCATCAGAGTTTAGAGACAGCACTGCAGATGTCATTGCCTATTAAGCCCATAAGGACTGAGGAAATATCTGAAATCATTCGATCGTTGCCTAATAATAAAGCACCGGGTATTGATAGGATATTCTACTCTACTCTGAAGGCCTTGCCCACAAGAACAATCATATATATATCATTAATTTTTAATGCTATTCTTCGAGTGCAAGTGGTCCCAAAGCAATGGAAATTAGCAGCGATTCTCATGATTCACAAGCCAGGTAAGCCAGAGGCTGACCCTGAGTCATATCGACCAATCAGTCTCTTACCAGCCTTATCGAAATTGTGGGATAAATTAATTGCCAAGAGAATTACTGTGATAAGAAATCAAAATAGCATCTTACCTGATCATCAATTTGGTTTTCGAGGTGGGCATGGTACTATTGAACAAGTGCACAGATTGGTAAAGCATATCCTACAATCCTTTGATGATCTGGAGTATTCCAATGCGGTCTTTATTGATATGCAACAAGCTTTCGATAAGGTTTGGCACGTTGGCCTTCTTTGTAAAATAGTCAACATATGGAGACTCCCTCTAAGGCCCTCATTGCGACCTATGCAGATGACATCGCAGTAATTTACAATTCCAGAAGTCGAATAGAATCAGCTCATGGCTTGCAGGAGTATCTTGTTGCTCTGACAGCTTGGTGCAAACGGTGGAACATGAAAGTCAATCCGCTAAAAACAACAAACCCATGCTTTACACTGAAGAGACTGATAATGACAACCCCTGAAATCCAGCTAGAGGGTATTACTCTGGAGCAGCCGTCGCGAGCGAAATACCTTGGCATTACTCTAGACAAGCGACTTATCTTCGGACCACATCTTAAGTCTGCGGTCAAAAAATGTAACATGAGGATCCAGCAATTGCGATGGCTTATCAATAGAAGGAGTACAATGCCGCTTAGATGCAAAAGGGCGTTATACGTGAATTGTATCTTATTAATCTGGCTTTACGGAATTCAGATCTGGGGGATCGCTGCCAAATCATATTATAAACAGATTCAGGGACTGCAGAATCGGGTCCTTAGAAATATAACTGATTGCCCCTGGTATGTACGCGGCTCAACTCTTCATAGAGACTTAAAGCTGTTTACTGTGGATGAGCAAATTGGTAGGCATACAAGCCGATACAGAGATACCAAGGATTTGCCAAAACAATGAGGCGTCAATAGCGTTTACCCACCTCCATACTACAACACAATCATAAAGAATTGACGTTTGGTTCCACTTACACAATCTAACCATGTGATGTTAAAGTACTCAAAGCTGTACAGATTCAGATTAAACATAAAAAAATACACGTGATTGATTTGACGGATTCCAATTTAAATGTGAGAAAACGCATAACTTATTTTTTTTTACTTTTTTTCACAAGGTATGATTTTCAAGGTATGTTAGCGCTAAAGTCCGGTATTGATACTTTGAACCACCGTTGCTATAGTGCATACTTAACTCGCTGTAGATTACAATTTGTAAAAGACCCTATACAGGATACTTATTTGTCTAAGATTTACGATTCTAAGTGTCCTTATCCGTATAGAATTTATCCATCGAATAGTGCTGTTTTGATGTATGCAGATGATGTTAAATTATGCCTCTCTTATAAGGATCCTATTTCTGCTTCTTTGTTGCAAGCTGATCTCAATATTTTCAATTCATGGTGTAAAACCAATCTTATTGCCCTCAATTGCTCAAAGTGCAAAGCCATGACTTTTTGCAGAACACAACCTGTGCACGCTGAATACATTTTAGACGGCCATCTTCTTGAGAATATATCTGAAATCAATGACCTAGGCATCTTACTTGATCGTAAACTCTCATTCAACGATCACATTGAGTTCATGGTAAATAAAGCCATGAAGGTCTTAGGTTTCATTAAGCGTTGGTCTAAGGAATTCAATGACCCTTATACGACTAAACAGCTTTACATCTCTCTGGTACGTCCCATTCTCGAGTATGGGTCCTGTTTGTGGTCACCACAGTATCAGACTTTCAAAGACAAAATCGAGTCGGTGCAAAAGAAGTTTCTAATTTTTGCACTAAGAAACTTAAACTGGTCACCACAGCTTAACCTACCGCCATATCCTAGTAGATTACTATTAATTAATCTTCCTTCTCTTTCTCACCGTCGCACTATGCTGGGTGTAACTTTCATTCTTAAACTTATCAATGGTGATATTAACTCGCCTTTCTTGCTTAACAAATTAAACTTTTCAATTCCTATCAGATCTACCCGTTTCTTTTCCTTATTAACAATTAGCACTTGCCCTACTAATTACCTTATGCATGAACCTTTTAGAGTACTTTGTTCTGAGTTTAACAGACTTTACGGGGTTATTAGAGTAGAGTCGTCTGTTTCTACTAATAAAGCCTTAATCTTAGAACATTTACTCACACATTAATCACATAATCTCTGGTGGTGGTCATTGATTTGATCTGGGTTTCCCCAATCCTAGCAACAAATGTTGAATCAATTTACATTTACTCACCCCAGAACTATTTATTTATTATTTTTATTTCTTTTATTTTAATTCTAATTTTTTATTATTAAAAATAAATATACATATATATTTAATTTAATTATTTTTTAAATTTAATTTTAACGTTTCGTTGTCTGTCGACTGATTATAGTTGACATTAAATAATTAAATAAATAAGATTTCGCTATATCCTCATCAATCGAATTTTTATTAAATAATCTTACAGTGTCACTTTAATCAGTATCTTTGCATTGTTCGTCTAAAAGCCAGTCGCTATATATTTCTGTTAAGTTTACCCGTTTCTCTATGAGTTTATAAGTTGTGATTTTGAATATCAGACATTCAACATAAGACATTCGTTTACCTTCCTTATATTGTAAATTAAATGTAAACGACTGTAAGTAAGCACACCATCTATGTACCGTGAGAGATAATTCTTGTTTAGACTTTGATGCTTTCAAAAAAATCCCTGAATAAATTGTCTGTCATTCTTGTGGCCTATCTTGCCACAGAAATAACACTTTGCTGTTCGAAGTTTCAGTCGCTTCACGTCAAATGATAATGTTTCTTCAGCCAAGTTCTGCTTTCTCTTTTTGAAAGTATATGCGTTAAGATCGTTTTGCATCTCACTTCTAGTGCGTACGATTCTAATAAATGCCAAACCTTCAATTCGACTGTCTTCAGACTATTCTTCATTCCTAATGCCTACCACCGAACCACACTTGGAGTCAGCGGCGCAGAGCTGTCGCCGCGTTGCAACTGTTCTCTTCCAGGCTAGTGTGCACAGCCAGCCAATCATATCAATTGCTAAATGTAAATCTGCATATGGCACTTATTACGCATCACAACTAAACTCCACTTCTGTCAGAAACACTATTTTGATGAGATACACAATACACACCGACACTATTGTGATGAAACACCAATGCGCGCCGATACCTTTTGGTTTGAATATGAAATAAAACTAAGTTTGAAAATTATATTGAATCTTTTCTAGAACGAGGCGAGTGTCCACTTTCATTATGACCCCGCTTGTCATTATCTGTGAATAAGAATAAAAAAAAATACAAAATAATAAAATTTGAAGACCTGGGCGGTTTATACATAATAATAATTTTAGTAGGAATCCTTAATAAAAATTCATGAAGGAGGAAGTCGATGTTTACCCAACTCACGCCCACGCCGAAAGAGCTACGGTACAACAGGGTCCAGCCCGGCTATCTCTGATCGACTCGCGAGTAGGTAGTATAAGTTGGGCTGACGCCCTTTCCTCCTCCTCAGTACGAAGCTAAACAATGCATGTTGATTACACAATTTTTTGGTGCCCAATATAGGGCCAGAAAGCTGCTTCTCTTCTGTGGATGTTACATTGACTGAGTGCGTGGCAGGTATTGATGCACTTGATCGCATTAGACATTTTTGGAATCATTTTCGTTTATTTGTACAATGATCTAGAGCCTTCTTGTCGCCACTAAAAACGGTGCTCACACGTACAGGAAAATATGAATCCAAGAAACTGATTTACAGAAACAAATATTTTTCTAAAGTCAGTATGAATGATAAAATAAATTTAATGATATGATGCATCAATATTAGATACTCTTTTATGTAAAGCAATAATAAAGATTGCCTTTATATTAATTTTTTCTCTTCCGCAGGTCGAAATATGATGATTGCTGCTATAGCATTCCACAGATTTTTCCTTGGACCTCTCGCAAAAAAAATGTAGTGTCAAAAATGGGCATATAAAATGGGAAATCTATGCGTTATTTTACTCTTTTCTATTGGATATAGTCAAAACGCGCTAAGATATAGATTGTTATGGTCTCTTAAATAAAAAAATAAAAATTTTTACTAACAAATTTTGACAAATAATATTGAGTTAATTTTAAAATACACCCTTGGTTAAACTCCTCTATTCTTTGAACAAGAGACGGTTCCCCATAAGAAAATGGTTTAACAAGTAAGCACATTATGGGCACGACTATGAAATACTCTGTGCCCATGTCTCCAAGCACGTATATATGTGTCACGGTTATGTACATTTGCGAGTGAAAATGAATGCTCCATCACTCTAGCACATCTCATACGCGACCGCTTCCGCGTTAGCAAATGTAAATTTAATTTGGGAATAATTAATGGGTTTTTTCTCCGATCGCATTTATTTTTGCTACGTAGGTGCAAAATATATGTAATAAACACCAATCTGAATAATGCAAAGCAGATGACATTATATGCAAAATTTATAGTGGAGTATAATAGCCAAATTCCTTTTTTTGATAAAAAAATAACATACAATTATTAGATTACGCGCGTTCCTAAATGGCCACTTTACGGTTTATAGATAGAGATTCGTAAACAATATAGACATTGAACACAACACTATCAAATACATGAAATGTATATATTTAAAGTTACTCTGAATAAATAATTTTCGAAATTTTCAGAATGTCGTTTAAAATTTTTTTAATCTTCCAATTGAAGATAAGGGATCAAGCGAACGTCAGAGAGAAAGAAAAGCTTATCGCGAGCACAAAGCTCATATAACGCACAATTGAGCGCAGAAGGTCTCGTTTGCACATAATTAGGATCGGCAAAAATGCAACTCCGTAATTAAAAAAGCTCATTAACTGCAGCATACGTCACGCACATCAGGAAGCCAAAAAAAGAGAATATATGCAGCATCAGCAGCATCAGCCGCGCACATGTAGCATCAGCGCCGCTGCCGCATATAATCTCAGAATCAGCTGCATCCTCGCCGCCACCGCCGCACAAAACTTTAACAGGCCGCCGCTGTTCACATGGAGCATTTGCAGCATCAGCGCCGCCGCCGCATATCACCTCCAATTGATGACTGTCGCTCATATGTCGATATTAGTGCTTAGTCTGATCGATTTTATTAGAGACTAATGAGGATACAGTCAAGGGGCTGATCGAATTTTTTTTAGAGAAATAGAAAAATGTGTATGAGTGTGTGTTAAATGCTCTCGGCCCGCGAGGCAAGTGATATTTTTTTTAAATTATTTCTATCGGTGGTAACCGTCTTGAGTGTAGTGACAGTGTCATCTTTAAGTCCCACGCACCCAATAGAAAGCCTTCGTCCCGGAGTTGCAGGGTAAGTACACATCCACTGTCTCTATTAATTATAACTCCCACTCTCGTTGCGGTTGACTAGGGGGCCCTTGGCCCGGAGAACTAGAGTGGGTTCCCAGGTCTCAGGACCGGATAATCCGACACGATAGCAGTTGAATGGTTTGAGCTGCGATCACACCCGTAGTGCCATCCACAATATCGGAAGAAATATTAAATAAAATCATTTTAGATTACGCTGTTTCGCTTATTTTGCACACAGTTATTTTTACATTTTATCTCTACTGCGTAAATCCCAAAGTAGAAAGAGTATGACATTACATCATACCCAGCAAGAGTGACAAATTTTTTTTTCTTTGTTTTAATATATTCTTTCGCGAACTAAATAAAATGTAAAACAATCAAAACTCATTATATAGACTGGAAATAAAGAATACAAAATTAGTCTTTAATTTTTCTCGTAAGACTATTATTGGGTTAATAAATTCCGACTCTGAAAGTCTAGTGCTTAATGAAATTGAAAGCGATTGCCAAAGTTTATTTCATTGCACTGAAGTATGCAATTATGAGTGCCTAGAGAATTTCTAGTTTATGGATTATGTCTATCTAAGAGAAGGGGGAGGGGGAATTTCTTGGTGGTTCCACTGCTATAATTATCATTGGGTCATAGGCAGGGGAGGGTATTGTAATGTTTTATATAAATCATTTTAAAACACATTTAGTTAGTTTGGTTGAGGGAGCAACATTATTCATTTCTCCCTAATAGCACTGACGATATAACATATAGATTGGACATTTCATACAACGAAAACGGCCACAAAATTTCAGAGCGAGATACCCCAGTTTGATGCCAGATACCACAGTTCGATGCGACACACGATCGGCTCACACGAACAGCTTCCGACAAATTCGATCTCTCAATGTTATTTTTATTTTATTGTCATCTTCTATGTTATGTACTATATATTTATTATCTAACTTATGCCCTGTTTTATTTTTTAAAAATAGTTTATCTCCTACTTTTAGTTCTAGTTCTTTTATATTTTTATCGTATTCTAACTTTCTTTCGGCCTTTGCCTTTTCTAACATACGTCTAGCTCTTTTATATGCTACCTCTACTTATCTAGCGTATTCATCTACATTATAGACTGGCTCTATGCTTTCTAACCTATTAAAATCTATGGCAATCTTCCAAATACTAGTTCGAATGGACAATAATTATGCGCTGCCGAGGGTGTAGTATTAAATCAATATGTAAAATATTGAATCCAAGTATCCCAGTCGGTTTTGTCGACCGAAATGTATGAACGTACATATTCGTTGGAAGTTCGGTGACTGCGTTCTATAGTCGCTAATGTCCGGTGATGATGTGCTGTTGATGTTATATTTTTAACATTCATGTATTTGCACAGGTCATATATTAATTGATTTTTATATTCCGTACCTTGGTCTGTGGTGAACGTCTTCATAGGACCGTATGACCGTATGGTATGGTAACCAAAAATTTAGTCAAATCGCATATGATTGTAATAGCATTCTCATTGCCTTCTTCCGATCGTGGAAGTGCTCCAATTGTATCTATTGTAACTGTGTCAAATGCTGTTGCTGGCGTTGGTGTAGGAGTCTTTGTATGATTTGTAATTTTTGCCTGTTGGCATTGTACACAATTTTTGACATACTTAGGTACTGATTTTGTTATATTTGGCCAACAATAATTATATTTTTGTATCTTACGCAGGGCTCTAGAGATCCCTGTGTGACCTCCTTCTGACGGACCACCATGGTATTTTGAGAAAATTGCACTTATTTGAGCTTCATCGCTTTTGTTTATGAGTATCACCTGTTTCAATAGCGCTCTTGTGAGGTTTTTGAGTACCTCATTACCCATTTCTTTAAATGGTTTTACTGATACAAATTCAAAAATTTGTTCAGAAGGTGATATTTGCATTTGAGTAATGTTTTGTACCCCGGCTTCTAAATAAGCCTTTGGAAAAATTATCCTAAGTCAAATTTTCCATTAGAATACAACTCATTCACAGCAAAGCGTTAAAATATTGCTGCTAATTCTTCTTCGGTGGTGGACTTATTACTTTCGCCCTGAGTGATTGATCTGCAAGCGTATGCCACTGGTAGCTGTTTACCGTTATGGTCTTGTGTAAGTACCGCACCGCAAGCCTGTTTATTAGCATCTGTGGTGATGCAGAATTCCTTGCTATAGTCCGGGTACTGAAGATGGGTTGGTTTTACTAGTTCCCTTTTTAAATATTCAAATGCATTTTTGCAATCTATTGTCCATTTAAATGGAACACTCTTTTTATAAAGCCTGGTTAAGTGGCGTGAATATTCAGAACATTTTTTAAAAAACCTGTGATAATAATTGCAAAATGCTACGAAGCGACAAGCTTCAACCGCATTTTTGGGTTGCGGATAATTATTAATGACTTCATATTTAATGTCATCTGGTAAAATACCTTTATCTGTGTATTTATGACCTAAATACGTGACCTCTTTCATGACAGTAAATTTTCAGTATATTTTTCTGGATGCAATTTTAGATTATTTTTCTGCACAGTTTGAAAACATCGGAAAAATTTTTAAGCATATGCTTCTCTGAACATCCGATAACACCTAAATCATCCACATAGAAAAGCTTGCGAGGGCTGTAAGCAAGAGTCATCATTCAACGATTTCGGTGCTATCTTGAGGCCAAGTTGCAATCTCGTATAGCGAAATTAACCTGTGGTTGTAGAAAAAGATGTTATATCCCTTGACTTTTCATGAAGATTAATTTGATGAAAGCCAGACTTTCAAAATTTGCACTTGTTGTGTTAAGTCCATGTAATGTTTTATATTAATCATTTTAAAACACTTTTAATTAGTTTGGTTGAGGGACCAACATTATTTATTGCTCCCTAATAGTTTATTGTATTTAAAGAGGAGCAACCATTAGCGTTGCTTCCTCTAAGGTTCAAAAGTATATATTCTTTAGCTTTGCTAAGCAGCAATGCTCGACAGCAGAGAATGAGTATTATGCGCGAATATGTATGTAGGATTGGTCAGCGTGGGAATGCTGACCAAGCGTAATTCATGAGCGGGCAATCATATTTAAAGCTCTCTTGAAATGATTTGTTTGGGCAATGCAACAATGTGTTGTTGTTGTTGTGATGTATTGAAATTATATTCTGGGTACTGGGCGCATACAACAGAATATACTGCTGGAGTCCCTCACCATCTAGGACTCTGGCATATGCCTCTTCGGCTCGTTGGATTGAATCCGTTTATCCATTAATTTTATTTCGAGATTTTCTTTTCCGCCGTCTCGTTTTATTTCTTCTGGGGTCCTTTTGGCGATTTCGTTGATTGATATCATTAATGTTGTTGGTACTCTCGAAGGCCCTCGGACCCGGTGCGCTCGGCAGCAGTGTCAAAAGAATGACGTTCAGCACTTAGCGATTACCGCGTGGTTAGAATCAGTAGCTTCAGTAGGGGATCCTATTCTTTATGAAAATTTAAGCTATATTGTAACATGGAGTTATCCGAGTTATCAAACCCACACCCATCCCGAAACAGTTAAGAGGCCAGAGAATCCCCTAGGATAGTTAGAGTATCGGACTGATACGCTGACTCTCCATTCTCGGCGGAGCCTCGCTTTGGAGTCTTACCTGGAGGTCGGAGAGATACTGTCAGGAGTGCTTTTACAGGTATCGTAGGGGTACCTGGGTTCTTGATGCTTGCTGAGTGCGAGTGTTTTGGCGATAGCCTGAATCAGCGTCCTGCGTCAAATAACCCTGGACGATTGTTGGACATTGTTGTCAGCTACCATCTGGATTCTAGAACACGGTACGCATACCGTTATAAAGGATAGGTTTTGGTTCAGGGAGTCGAAGCAGTCAGAGATTGCACATTTGTTTTCAACTCAAAGCCAGGAAGAGACTCTGTCAGGACGTGCTTGAGGAGGTATCTAAAGGGTATCTGGAGTCTAGATACTTGCTGGCAGCTAGTATGTGTTGCCGATAGCCTGACTCGGCGTTCTGCTCAAGTAACCCGGGACGGTTTCTGGTACTGGTCTTTTGAGGTACCTGTTCAAGGATCTGCGCGTGGGTGTTGGTAACGGGACCTTATCCTCTGGAATAGCCAAGGCATTAAAACTGGCCCTGATCTACCGAGGATTGGTGCAACCTTCCATAGTACGCCCAGCGCAGAATAGTTGAAGAAATAAGTCTTACCCGAAAGCTCTACCGATTAGCAGTAGAAGAGGCATAAGTTACCCCTACTCACGAAGTAGCCTGATCCCAAATTATTAGGGTAAAAGTAAAAAAATTGAAGAACAGTACTTATTTATAGTTAAGTCATTTTGATAGGTTTGTAACAAAAGCAGCATGCCTATTCAGCGTTGTCCTCTAGAACGAGCGAGCGACGCTACTCTCGGGGAAGCCCGGCTAAGTATCTGCCTAGTATATGAGGATCAGATGACTGAGACGCAATCATGTCGGCACACGCACTGCAAGCTCAGCTTTCATAAGCGGTGTCTAGAGTAGTGGGTGCAGAAACATGAAAAGCGTGCCACTTGTTTAGAACTGATTTACCCAGGGGAAAACAAACTAGTAATAGGGAACTGCTCGACATTGGCCAAGAACAGTCCCAGAGAGGGGAGGGAGCCACAACACAAATCCTGCAAACCTTGCCTCCACCATCGATCGTTCCTCGTGCTCGCCAAACCTCCACGGACCGAAGCGGCTTACAAGACGACAAAATTGCGAACATTATGCAAATATGGAATATGCAATTTGATGGAGTCGCGTTCATATATAGAATCAAGGTTTTGACTAGCGAGACATTAGAGGGGGACTTCACAACAGCCTGCAAACATTTACATATTTCATTTGAAGGCAAATGATATCCAAAGACAAGTACTGGAGATATCACAACCAAGTTCAGCATGACGTTTGGTATAATTTTTGTCAGGCCTTAAAAAGGCAGTGCCTACGAGGCTGTTGCCAGGTTATTAGATAAATTTGCGATAGATATGTCGGAAGAAGAGTTACCATATACGATTCGTCACAATCTACTACCTAACGCACAACAGCAGATACAGAATCAACCTATTCCTTGGGCCGCTTGGTGCAAATACAAGAAGCGATTTGTCATGACCTTCGTAGTATACCAGATAACCCAGGGACTTTGCGGACACAATATGCGCGTCAGGTCTGTGCAGTGTCAGATATTCGTAATGTAGATGACTAGGAAGACGTTCCGTCGTCAAGGGTAGCAGCGGTTCGAGCCCTGATCTGTGGGAATTGCAGGACTGAGGGGCACTGCTATGGGTGCGGGGCGAGTGGGGTGTATAAGCCCCAATGCTATACACTCAGACCGTCCCAGGCCCTAGAGGGAGCCATAAACAACAAGCGTTGGTCTCCTCTATAGTCAGCAGTCCACAAGATGTTCGTCCGTATGCTGAAGTAAAATTTTTAGGACACGTCGAGTTCGGTCTCTCAGATTCAGGCGCAAATATTTGATGTGTGCTTGCATCCTCTATAGTCAGCAGTCCACAAGATGTTCGTCCGTATGCTGAAGTAAAATTTTTAGGACACGTCGAGTTCGGTCTCTCAGATTCAGGCGCAAATATTTGATGTGTGCTTGCATCCTTAGCCGAAGAATTATGACCATCTGATACGATAAAACCAATCAACTCGTTGATGCAAACCGCAGGTGGTAATGCCCAGAAAGTGACAGGAGTGTTACGCTCGAGGTACAGTAACAGAAACAAACTCAACCTCTGACGTTGTATGTACTGAATATTTGGATTTTTTGAGTATCTTTTCGCTGGCTCCAAATGTTATCCATGATATAGGGGTGACTTCAAATTCTGAGGAGTCTGACGGGGAAACCTATTTTCCTCTGACGGCAGAAGAACAGCATCAAGTAAACGTAGTCAAGAAATTATTTCCAATCTGCGTACAAGGGTTAGGGAGAACTCAGTTAATCGAGCATCATATTATCCGGTCAGACCCGCTGTTGAAAGCAGCTCAACAGGGAAATCGATTGCATGCCTTGGGCTCTCCTATAAGACTGGTGGTGAAGCCCAATAAAATTCACTTGCGTCTAGATTGAAGGAAGTTGAGCCACGTTAGTAGAAAGGATGCTGGAATTTTTTCTCGCCTGCCAAATGCTAACATTATTACGAAACTAGACCTGAAAGACGCGTACTGGCAAATCGGGTTATCGGAGGAGGCTAAACCGTTGACAGCCTTGACGGTACCTGGGAGACTGTTATATCAGTTCAAAGTAATGCCTTTTGGATTGTGTAACGCTCCCTATACCATGTGTCGGATGATGGATAGCCTTATTCTACCGGATTTGAGGCACTGTGTTTTCAGATATCTGGATGATTTATGCAAAGTGTCGGAAGAATTCCAGTTACATTTGGCTGTTTTGGCTCGATTGGCAGCAGTATTTAAAAAAGCCAATCTTTCTTTGAATCTTAGCAAGAGTCAATTTTGCGTAAAGTCGGTGAACTTCTTGGGAAAAGATTTCATGCATTCGTAATTGGCCGTGTATGGAGTTCGTAGATGGTATCGTAGATTTAAACCCAACTTTGCCCAACTCGCGTTTCACATAACGGAGACTGTCTCGATTTAAGTTTGTTAGGACTGCCGAAGCGCAGGAGTCAATGGATAATTTCAAAGAGGCCATAACGTCCTGTTTCAGTATTAAAAAACTTTAATTTCGACCAAAAGATTTTTCTTCACTGTGACGCCAGTGATAATGGTATAGGGGCTGTGCTGGTACAGAAGTCCGAGGACCAAGTTGAGCAACCAATTAGTTACATGTCAAAAAAGCTAATCACGCAACTACAGCGTGACCGAACGAGAATGCTTGGCGGTGATAATGGCCATAAAAAATTTCGGTGCTACCGAACTTCAAGAGTTAGAGGTGGTGACGGATCATTCCAGCCTAGTTTGGTTAATGTGTCAACAAAATATCTGTGGATGATTGGCTCGGTGACTTTTCGGCTCCAACAGTTTCAGTTCTTCATATCCCATGGAAAGGGGAGGAACATGTTGTACCGGACGCTCTATCCCGGATTCATGAGGGAGAGTTGGACGAGATAATGGGAAGACCTATAGTGGAATAAGAGTGAGAAGCTTTTTATGAAAGCGATTATAAGGGCTTGTTAGCATTTTTTTAACAAAATCCTGCAAAGTTTCCCGACATTAGAACCGAGTATGCTTCTGGGGATACCGCGCAAGAGTTACGCTCGTGGAAATTGTGGGTGCCGAAAGGCCTACGAATTGAGATTCTAAAGCAGGCGCATGATAGTCTCTCAGCCTCTTATGGGGGATAGGAAAGACGTTTGGCACAAGCTGGTTACGGAAGTTCGCGAATACGTGAGAAGCTGTGAAATTTATAAAATGACAAAGGCCCCGAATGATACTCTTCGCCGCCCTATGAGAGTGTATCAACCATTCGACTATTTCAAAAGATGTATGTTGATTTTTTTGGGTCCGTATTCCCGTAGAATAGGCATATTGGGTTCCTAATTGTGCTTGACCATTTTAGCTGGCTGGCCCCACTAAAAAAATTTACTTCAGCGGCAGTTCAGGAGTATTTGTTGCGCATACTTTCCACGGCTTTGGTGTACCGGAAATCCTGGTAAGCGACAACGAATCCAATAAGTATACCAGTATATACACCCCGCAAAGTAGTGCTGGGTAAATCGATAATTGTTATGAGAGAATATTTGGAAAGTGACTAAACCGAGTGGGACAAACACATTTCTGCAATATCTTGTTCTCTGCGATCAGCAGACCATGAGTCGTTGGGGATGTCTCTTTATCGAGTGCTGTTTGGTTTCGATATGATTACCCATCGTAGTGATTATAAGTTGTAGCACAAACTAGATCTGCTAGAAATGGCAACCTGTCCATTGGCAAGGGAGGACGATGCAAATTTTCGCAGAATATCAATGGCAGCTCAGTTCTGGCACTGGCAAATGGCACCTCAGTTCCTGAAGTGCCGAGTGCGAAGGCGTTAGGCAACAGTTACTATCTTTTGGAAGATATGTGGGGAAAAGAAATGGGAACTTATCATGCGAACGACATACGGGCCTAGATTCCCAGTAATCGTTACTACGCTACGGAGTAAGATTATCGGGGGTTGTAGCGGTCAGTAGCGTAGCAGAATGTCGTTTAAAATTTTTTTTTTTAAACCAACGAGCATTGGAGATAAGCGATCAAGCAAACGTCAGCGAGAAAGATAATTAGATAAATTGAGCGCGGACGGTCAGTTTTGCACATAATAAGGATCGGCAAAATTAATACTCCGTAATTGAGTGCCAAAATTAGAGAATCTGCAAAGATGCCTTCTTTTTGTTGGAGTAGTCACGGGGACCAGTTATATGACAACATCCGCGCCTTGACCGTCACACTTAAACGTTAATTTGTCCGTCGCCGCCGCTCACATGCAGCATCTGCCGCATCAGCGCCGCCGACGTCGCCGCATATAACTTCAACTGTGCTGACACCGCCGTGCACATGCAGCGTCGATATTAGTGCGGGCAGTCTGATCGATTTTATTAGGGACTAATGAGGATACAGTTAAGGTACTGATTGAATTTTGTGTATATAGTTTCTTTTTAGAGCAATAGAAAAATGAGTATGAGTGTGTGTTAAATGCTCTTGGCCCGCGACAGCAAGTGATTAATTTTCAAATATTGTTCTATTGGTGATAACCGTCTTGATTGTAGTGACAGTGTCAGCGTTCGTCCCGGAGTTGCAGGGTAAGTACACATCCACTGTCTCTATTAATTATTACTCCTACTCTCGTTGCGTTCGGCTCGGGGGCCCTTGGCCTGGAGATCTAGAGTGGGTTCCCGGGTCTCAGGTCAAGTTGAATGGTTTGAGCTGCGATCACACCCGTAGTGCCATCCACAATATCGGAAGAAAATATTAAATAAAATCAATTTAAATTATGCTGTTTCGCTTATGCCAATGTAGCGTCTGCAATAATAGACTGTAATCACTACATTGTATTTATATTATTATTATTATTATTATATTTCTACGAGAATTTTGACTATCAATATATATTGACATCGCGTACATACACACAGTTATTTTTCCATTTTATCTCTACTGCGTAAGTCCCATAGTAAAATTAATATGACACTGCATAATTTTCTATGTTTGACTCTATTCTTTCGCGAACTAAATAAAATGTTACGAAATCGAAATGACTGAATAATTCAAGTTGAAAATTGTATGCTGTATTTTTGTCAGGGTGTACGCAGACTTCTGCGGTAGAGTGTATGTACAAATTAATTTATTTATTTATTTATTTAATGTCAACTATTAGCAGTCGACAGAAGTTAATTAAAAAGTATTATTAAAATTAAATTTGAAAATCAATTAATTAAATATAAATATTTTTAAAAATAAAATCTTAGAATTAATTAAAAAGAAATAAAAAATAAATAATTAAATAATTCTGGGGTGAGTAAAATTGTAAATATTTAGAACAGCTTGCATTATAAGAGAGGCATAATTTCTTAATAATAGACGGAAGGTCATTAATAAATAAATTGAAAAACAATGGTCAGAGGTGGCTACCTTGGGGCACTCCTGAATAAATAAAGATCTAATCTAAAATAATCCGGTCGAAACGGATAAACAAAAAAGTTTAAGAATTAGCTTACAGAGCGAATTAGCACCGTATCTGAGAATACAGCCAGGCACCCCATCGGGCCCAGGAGAAAAAGATGGCTTATCCAAACACAGCTCACAACCTAACGAACTTCCGTAATCTGCGGACCGAAAACAGAGTTCGATGGATAAATTCTATACGGATAAGGACACTTAGAATCGTAAATCTTAGACGAATAAGTATCCTGTATAGGGTCTTTTACAAATTGTAATCTACAGCGAGTTAAGTATGCACTATAGCAACGGTGGTTCAAAGTATCAATACCAGACTTTAGCGCTAACATACCTTGAAAATCATACCTTGTGAAAAAAAGTAAAAAAAATAAGTTATGCGTTTTCTCACATTTAAATTGGAATCCGTCAAATCAATCACGTGTATTTTTTTATGTTTAATATATTTAATAAGTGAAGAATCTGTACAGCTTTGAGTACTTTAACATCACATGGTTAGATTGTGTAAGTGGAACCAAACGTCAATTCTTTATGATTGTGTTGTAGTATGGAGGTGGGTAAGCGCTATTGACGCCTCATTGTTTTGGCAAATCCTTGGTATCTCTGTATCGGCTTGTATGCCTACCAATTTGCTCATCCACAGTAAATAGCTTTAAGTCTCTATGAAGAGTTGAGCCGCGTACATACCAGGGGCAATCAGTTATATTTCTAAGGACCCGATTCTGCAGTCCCTGAATCTGTTTATAATATGATTTGGCAGCGATCCCCCAGATCTGAATTCCGTATAGCCAGATTAATAAGATACAATTCACGTATAACGCCCTTTTGCATCTAAGCGGCATTGTACTCCTTCTATTGATAAGCCATCGCCATTGCTGGATCCTCATGTTACATTTTTTGACCGCAGACTTAAGATGTGGTCCGAAGATAAGTCGCTTGTCTAGAGTAATGCCAAGGTATTTCGCTCGCGACGGCTGCTCCAGAGTAATACCCTCTAGCTGGATTTCAGGGGTTGTCATTATCAGTCTCTTCAGTGTAAAGCATGGGTTTGTTGTTTTTAGCGGATTGACTTTCATGTTCCACCGTTTGCACCAAGCTGTCAGAGCAACAAGATACTCCTGCAAGCCATGAGCTGATTCTATTCGACTTCTGGAATTGTAAATTACTGCGATGTCATCTGCATAGGTCGCAATGAGGGCCTTAGAGGGAGTCTCCATATGTTGACTATTTTACAAAGAAGGCCAACGTGCCAAACCTTGTCGAAAGCTTGTTGCATATCAATAAAGACCGCATTGGAATACTCCAGATCATCAAAGGATTGTAGGATATGCTTTACCAATCTGTGCACTTGTTCAATAGTACCATGCCCACCTCGAAAACCAAATTGATGATCAGGTAAGATGCTATTTTGATTTCTTATCACAGTAATTCTCTTGGCAATTAATTTATCCCACAATTTCGAAAAGGCTGGTAAGAGACTGATTGGTCGATATGACTCAGGGTCAGCCTCTGGCTTACCTGGCTTGTGAATCATGAGAATCGCTGCTAATTTCCATTGCTTTGGGACCACTTGCACTCGAAGAATAGCATTAAAAATTAATGATATATATATGATTGTTCTTGTGGGCAAGGCCTTCAGAGTAGAGTAGAATATCCTATCAATACCCGGTGCTTTATTATTAGGCAACGATCGAATGATTTCAGATATTTCCTCAGTCCTTATGGGCTTAATAGGCAATGACATCTGCAGTGCTGTCTCTAAACTCTGATGAGTTTCACTGGTCTCTTCAGCCGAAGCAATCTGCAAGGACTGAAGCGATCCTCCAGTCTCGAAAGCATTTGACTGCTCCAATTCATTTTTTGCAAGGTTACCGCCAGGACAACGTATTGGAACCTGTCTAAGGGGTTGTTGCTTGAGCGATTTAATGCGCTTCCATAGAGAGTAGTTTGCATCAACGGTGTAATCCATAGATGACAATTTTTGCTCAAAGAAGTCGCTACGGAGTTCCCTTAAAACAGTTCGTAATTCTCTTGATGCCCGGTTCCATTAAACTCTTTTTTATAAGTTCCCTAGCTTCTCTTGTAAGAATAATTCCATAACTTTTAGTTCGAACATCTGGTTCTGCTAGAGTTGAAGCTGAAGCATTTCTATGAATATTATCAGTTAGAATATCAACTGCGTTCTCGATATCTTCTTTAGAGTCCAGAGCAGAATTCAGCTGAAACGATCTGTCAAAATGTTGTTTAAAAATCACTAGATCAGTCCGACTTGTGAGCAGCCAGCTTTCATTAATATTTATTTGCGAATTGAGTATCCCATGATATAATGCAAAATCAATGCACGTAGCAGTATAACTATAACTATAACCTCCAACCAGATACTTCTGTCCAAAAGAAGCGAGTATTTCAGTGAAATGCCTTTCCTGTAGTCTAGTCACGTGTATTGTGTAAATTACCATTCAATTCCAACAGCAGGCATTTGTATTTAAATTGGAAAGTTGGACTGTGTAAATTACGTGGATCGTCCATTTGAGGTTAAATTCACCATTCTGTCCATAGTCAAAAATGCCTAAGGTACGACGAACATCGGCCGCCGAACAAGACATGCAAGCCAGCAACAAGTGTGTGCACAGAACTTAAGAGAAGAAAGACAAAATAGTATAGGTGAAAATGCCGGATTGAGACAACGCGTGAGCACACGAAGATCATTGGCATCATACAATCGTTTGGCATTCCAATATGATCCCACTGCGAACTACAGTGATGATGAACATAAGGTAATTAGTAGGGCAAGTGCTAATTTTTGATAAGGAAAAGAAACGGGTAGATCTGATAGGAATTGAAAAGTTTAATTTGTTAAGCAAGAAATTAGAGTCAATATCACCATTGATAAGTTTTAGAATGAAAGTTACACCCAGCATAGTGCGACGGTGTGAAAGGGAAGGAAGATTAATTAATAGTAATCTACTAGGATATGGCGGAAGGTTAAGTTGTGGTGACCAGTTTAAGTTTCTTAGTGCGAAAATTAGAAACTTTTTTTGCACCGATTCGATTTTGTCTTTGTAAGTCTGATACTGTGGTGACCACAAACAGGACCCATACTCGAGAATGGGTCGTACCAGAGAGACATAAAGCTGTTTAGTCGTATAAGGGTCATTGAATTCCTTAGACCAACGCTTAATGAAACCTAAGACCTTCATGGCTTTATTTACCATGAACTCAATGTGATCGTTGAATGAGAGTTTACGATCAAGTAAGATGCCTAGGTCATTAATTTGAGATATATTCTCAAGAAGATGGCCGTCTAACAAATATTGAACATGCACAGGTTGTGTTCTGCAAAAAGTCATGGCTTTGCACTTTGAGCAATTTAGGGCAATTAGATTGGTTTTACACCGTGAATTGAAAATATTTAGATCAGCTTGCAACAAAGAAGCAGAAATAGGATCCTTATAAGAGAGGCATAATTTAACGTCATCTGCATACATCAAAACAGCACTATTCTTAATAATAGACGGAAGGTCATTAATAAATAAATTGAAAAGCAATGGTCCGAGGTGGCTACCTTGGGGCACTCCTGAATAAACAAAGATCTGCTTAGAAAGGGCAGAATTGAACATAACTCTTTGAGTTCTATTTTTAAGATAATTGGAAATCCAGTTCATAAGAGTATGAGGAAAACCAAGAAGCGATAACTTGTGCATTAGGAGAGTATGGTTTACAGAATCAAATGCTTTACTGAAGTCAGTGTAGATAACGTCCGTTTGCATCGTACTATGAAACCCACTAATGACAATTGAGGAGAGTTCCAATAAGTTTGTGGTAGTAGATGATTGAGCAACATAAGTGTTGGAGTTGAGAAGTAATGATTTTCTCGAATAACTTAGGAACAGCAGACAACTTAGAAATAGCTCTATAGTTCATGACATCACATTTAGAGCCTTTTTTATGTAAGGGAATAACATAAGATTCTTTCAATATCTCAGGAAATAATCCGGTCGAAACGGATAAACTAAAAAGTTTAAGAATTGGCTTACAGAGGGAATTAGCACAGTATCTAAGAATACAGCCAGGCACCCCATCTGGCCCAGGAGAAAAAGATGGCTTTCAACAAACTCAACTCACAACCTAACAAACTTTCCGTAATCTGCGGACCGAAAACAGAGTTCGATGGATAAATTCTATACGGATAAGGACACTTGGAATCGTAAATCTTAGTCGAATAAGTATCCTGGAAAAATTCTGCAAATAAGTCCGAAATATATTGATCGGTACTAGCTGTTTTCTTGATTAGAGTTAAGGAAGAAGGATATGTAGCAGTTCTAGATTTACGAAGTTGTAAAACTGATTTTTCGGGTCTTGCAATTGTAACCTACAGCGAGTTAAGTATGCACTATAGCAACGGTGGTTCATAGTATCAAAGCCAGACTAAGCGCTAACATACCTTGAAAAATCAGTAAGCTTTCAAGATAATTTGAACTTTTTATAAATTTTGAATTTGGCCTGATAAGCAAACAGAATGTAAGAATTTATTAGTTTTTTGACGGAACATTAGTAGGAAGAGAAGGGGGTACTGAAGACTTATGTCTCTTTTGCGGACTGTACTCCTTTACAACCATATCATCCAGCCAAAAAGCATTAGTTCAAATAGTACTAAATGCACTTGTGGTTACAGATATCTTGAAGGAGGAAATTTCTCTACGATGCTTTAGTTTAAATTTCTCAACGGTCATGTTGGGACAATTATTATTAAGCTTGTTTAAAATGTAAGCCTTAATATCTTCAGTAGAAGATGCCAGATGAGAAATAACAATTTTGCCTCTATTAAGTACAGACTTCAGAGGTCTGGCAGTCTCCACTACGCAAGGAAGAACATTTGCAGGCTCGGGATGCTTAGGGGTATTAAACACCCGAAGATGATTAACCTCGGATGATACAAGAGGCATATCGTTGGAAGTCCTATCTTTCTTGGGTCTATTGGATTTAGAGCTACGCGGGTTTGAAATAGCTGCAGAAGGAGTTGTTAGAGGAATATTATTAGTAGTCAAAACCGGAGTAATAATTACCTCCGGTGGTGAGCTACTAGAAGAAGGCACAGACACAATAGACACCTCAGAAAATATTTTAAAATTATTAAACTTATATTCTATTGCTTGGAATTATGAAGAAGGTCAAAGTTTTTTTTTTAAGCACAGAAATTGTTGCGCGTATGCATTGCAACTGATTGCACATTAATTTCCGTCTTACAGCAAGCTTCACAACACCATTTAAGATCCGTCTTATTGGCGATGTAATCTTTCACACGCACGGTGAAACCTGCACATTTAACATGAGCTAGATTGTGACACAGCCAGCAATCTTCCTTAGGATCGAACATTACCTTACAGACTTTAATGCAGCACGAAGTCATGATTGTAAGGAGAAAAAAGATCGAATAAAAGAAATGAAGAAAATAATAAGAAGTCTGTTACATACTTATAATGTAACTAAACTTGTGTCGAGTGCTGTAGAAAAACAAGCAGCAATAACACAATGCACAAAAAGCAATAGAGAGACAAAAATATACAGTTTATGTAAGCTGGCGTTAATGGCGCAAGCTATAAAGATAAGCATGCAAGGAGAGAGCACAAGTTAGAAGAGAGACGAAAAGTAAAAGGCGAGAGTAAGCGAAAAAGAAATAAACACAGCTGTTAGCAACGCGCACTGTTTGTAAATATAATTACAATGAAATGCAATTTAATAATACCAAACACACGATGTTTGACATTAGCACCAGTAATAACGCACTACACAGTAATATTGTTGAAATTGGTATATTTAAAAGTATTAAACTACAATAAGAATAACAGAATTCAAGTGATTTAATAAGAGCAAAATTAGACGCGTCTACTCTGTACTATAACCAATGTTATTGATGTTAATACAAGTCCTAATCGTTTTTCTATTAATCAAGAAAATTTGGGAGAAATTGCCTTATAACAATAAGAAACAATGATAACGAGTTTTGCCGTAGTTATGTTTGCACAGTACTTAGCTTTTGCTTTATTAAATAAAAATTAATACGTTTCGTCAAATTACAAGATTTATGGTATGTTGATCTCATAGCGGCTCCTTGAAATATGCATCGTCGGCCGATTATGTAATGAAATCACGTCAAATGCGTATTTAACGATTTTGACCGCTGTCGCAAATGGGTCATTATTCTGGAGAATGTTGACTCTAACTTGCAGCGTCTGCCTACAGCAATGACATCCGGTCAAATTCTAATTCAGCGATATTGACCGGTGTGTGAATTGGGTCAAGATTCTGGAGATCGTTGACTCTGATTAACTTACATATATAATTGTTCTCGATAGTCAATTTCAGCTTAAATTTAACTAGTTTAAAAGTTGAGTTAGTAATATATGACTTTGCTATCTATCATCTAAAGAAAAAAGATTATGTTCCAAATTTTAAAGCCACTAAAAATAAAAGTAAACAGAAAAAATCCTTCACAGGAATAGATTCCTAATTACGGAAGCAAGGGTTCCCAATATATATGTAAATCTTTTCCATTCCCAATACCTTCACTGGCACTGCCCTGAAGTATGCCCGTCCATCAGTAGCCGAGAAGGTTGTCTTCCTGGCGGATGATGAGATGTCACGGGTTACTATAGCACCACTGATGGCTGGGTGCCCGTCTCCTACTATGAGAAACTCAAGTCTGAGTTCCCCCAAGTGGATACTGGAATATGATCGAGCAGAATCTTGACTAGATTCAGTTGACATAATCAGTTTACATTCCGGGTGGATGTAGTTTAGCCAATTGTTGCCTAATCTTAAGTATGCAAAGTCTCGAGACTCTTTAATACCCTCCATTGTGGTGGTAGTCAGTAGAGTACCTTATTCCTAAAAAAGAAAAAAAAATTAATGGTGATCCGTGGTGATCCTCCTTCCTTAAGATGGAGGTCTTCACAAAGATTATGTTGGGAACGAGCGTTCCGATTATTGGTCTTGTGGCTCAATAATATTTGTAGTGATAAATAAGAAGATTTAAACTTTGCCGGAGCTTTGCTTGAAGAACTCTGTGCTGTTCCTTTATTCAATTTGAACTAAACTAAATTGAACAAAACTTTTCCTGCCTATCCGAATAAAAGCCTAACCGGCAAGCCGGCACTTTGTCTGCGATAATGCATCTTTCGCGACATACTTCTTTCACTCTCAATTTGCCGATATATCTATATCTTTTTGCTCATTTTGGTTTGTTAAGAGTTTTTTAGAATATTAAAATCTGGTAGCCGGAAAGGCTGACGGAATGTTCGCTTCAAAGGGGATAGGACTTCTTCTAAAATTATCTGGTTTCTGAAGCAGCCTCGACCGTGTAGGTCATCATAGTTCGCTACTTATGATGGCCACGTTTACACGCGAAAGCGCATTCGCAAGATAGTTCTAATGATTTTTAAAAATATTTTAGAACTATGCTCACGATTTCAATCCTTTGATTTTTGCATTAGGGTTTCTATCCAAAAATGCAAAAGTCAAAGGCTGGTATTCAGTATAAATGTTTATATCCCGCGTTCCGTACAAATACTGCTGTAGCCTTCCTAACGGCCGAACTATATCCAGCAACTACCTTCCGTTCGTGACAAAGTGAGTCTCAGAAATTTTAAGGTTCTAGAAATCATTGTAATTGTCTTACCTCTTTGTGAAAACCGTTCGACTTTACGACGCGTGCTTCTGGATTCGTTATAGGTGAAACCAAACACAGATTATTAATCCATCGTTTATTGGAGCGGCTTCTTGAAATCAGGATAATTTAGAATGACATCTTCTGAAGCTAGCATTCTTCTTAGCCTTTCGAAATCGACATTCTCCGTCTCAATTGCAACTTTTCTTGACATGTGCTTGCTAACTGTTGTAGTGGGCGGGGATGTATTCCTGGTATTCTTGTATTCCGCTTCTGTATGTACATACGTTGATGAGCTGCGGAGTGAGGGGGTAGTGGAGTTGGTAAAACAATACGCGGGGTTCCACTTGTTTTTAAATTAACTGTTGCTTTATTTGGCAATTTGAGGCACAAGAGTATGTGCTGAATTAAAAAACTATTTACAAAAAAATAGGCGGTTGAATTGCTTAGTCGGGGGTCACTTGCGAGATTCTTTTTACTTGTGAGCATTAATTAGTGAAGGTCAACTCCACGATAGCCGGTCGTCGGGTACCGATACTATCGACGGGGAGTGTCGTGTGGAGCAGCCGGATCAGCTTCTCGGCGTTGCCATCTGACGCAAACATTCCGGCCCCCTTGCAACGTTGTTGCAAAGAATGACCCTCCTGGATTGGGGGCGACCGATGTTGGGTGTAGTTGCCGTTTTCTTAGTCCTGCTGCTTTGGGGTACAGGGGAAGCAATAAGCTTCGCAGCAGTCTTCCGCTGGGACTCTACCGACTCGAGGTGCAGTAATGAGTGGTGATCTCCGACATCCTTGGAGAGTGCGGCATGATGTCCCTGAATGCTGATGGGCGCGACAATTCGGGCAGTACCGGATGGCGAGTACAACCCGAAGCCTCTTCTCCGCAGTCAGCTGGAGGAATCGCTAACATTGACGTAGATCGTGGAATTCCTTACAGGCTCGACATCGAAAGGTGTTGGGCTGGTCCTCACTGTCATTAGAATCAGGAGCCATATTAGGGTCTAGTGGGCCATCTTCCAAAGGCAGCTGCGCGAGGGCTGTACAGCGGTTGTCCTTGGAAACGCCTTCCTCTCGACGACAACGCCGATTCTTTTCGGTCGTAGAGATCGTCTGGTGCACTCTTGGAATCGCTGGAGGCAGGAATTGCTCAGATGCGAGAGCATCTCCGGACATTGGAGAGCAGACTTTAGGATGGGGTCCAGTCTTGGTGGGCCGCTGCTGTCGAGGACTCGCATTGTTCAGCCGAAAATAGTTTCTTGGCCGAGCAGAGTTCCGCAGAGATTCGGTTTGAATCCTCCCAATAGGATAGACGGAAGGATATCCGATCCTATCAGGAGATCAATCTTTGAGCTACGGCAGAAGAATGGGTCTGCCCACTTGAGGTGTGGCAGATTATGGAAAACGCCGTGGGGTATCCTCGTTGACGGAAGGTCTCCAGCGATGTGTGGGAGCACATAGGCTGTTGCATCAATGCGCACAATGGGCTTAGGAGGGGACCCAATCTGGAAGCCACACACTTTGTGTGATTGGGCATCAGTCCTCTGACTCAAGCCGGACATTTGTGCCTGAACTGGCTGGAAAGGCATCTGGATTGAGTTGCTGAGTCGCTCGGAAATAAAAGTCGCTTTGGAAAAAGAGTTGAGCAACGCGCGAGCGGGGTATGTCACACCTGCGTGACATATGTGGACAATGGCACTGCCCAAGAGGACTTCTCGCGTGTTGGTGGCAAAAAAGCTTTGCACAGTGTTGGAAGGAGTGGACTGTATGTTGGTATGAGTATGATTCGGAGCGCTTGAGGCAGCGAGAGCAGTTGAAGTGGAGAGAGAGTCGCGACTCGGAGCTGAGACGTCGCGATGCAGAAGGGTATTGTGTCGCCGTGTTCAGACATAGCAGCTAAGCCGACTGGGACAGTCACGGACTTGGTGACTGCGTGCGAAACAATTGCTACATAACCCACTTCGAGTTATGTTTGTCGACCTCTGTTGGACCGATATCTGCAGGAACTTGGTGCAGACACGCACGGGGTGATTCTCTTTGGAGAAGAGATCACATTTTGGAACCGATACCCTAATGATGGATCTGTAGGAGTGAATCCGATCCGGTCCTGTGGTCCTTGGAGTGGCTTCGAGACGGGCGATGTGACATCCTCGATGGCTTCAAGAGTGAGATATCGTTCTCGGAGGAATCTGTCCATCTCTTGCCAGGTGGGTATGTCATATTTCTTTAACCGTGGATTGTGCTCTGCTGTTTCTGAGATAACTGGCGATAGGTTGAAAAGAAACTTAAGCTGGTTATTAGCCAATAGCCGCTTGTTTTCAAACCTCTCAGAGAGAGCGGCCCACGCTGAACAGCGGAAATCGTGCTACAATTGCCTTGGCCTCACCACTTGTTTTGGCGTTCAAATGGAACAGCTGTTCTACGGGGGACAACTGAGGGTTCTTGATGTAGATCGCTGTGAAAAGGTCTCGGAACGTGGGCCATTTGGTGTAATGCCCGTGAAACACCTCAGTGTCGCAGGGTGGTAGTTGACAGCCAGGGAAAATGGCAACTGTTGGAGCGGGATGAGCTGCAGGACGGAGCAGAGTAGATGAATTGTCAATCTGCTGGCTTAGCATGGCAACACACTGCTCATATGTGTGGTAGCAGTGGTCGTAGGTCGACTGTATGGCCAAAACATCATCGCTCAGTTCTTTAGGACTAAGAACTCGAGAGCAACGCCCGTACTCAGACTCAACTTTGTGCCACAAGGAGTTAATGTGGTCACGACGAACTTGGACGGTGTAGAGAGTAGGAGTTCCTCTCGAGGGTCTGTTGGGTCGATCATTAAAATGGATAAGTTTTCTTGCGATGGAATTGAAATCGGAAAGGGCCATGACAGATGTGGAGTCACTTAAGGGCGCAGCAGCAAGATCGGTCTTGTCGTTAAGACGAGAAGAAGATGTGCTTGGCACAGGCAAATTGAGGCCTGGTGGAATGGGCGATATGGAGGATCGCCTGACACTGTGTGGTGCTGCAACAGATGACGTTCGTCGGCGTGAGGATTTGTCACCGGTAGGCATCTGGTGCTAACACGATCGAAAAAAAGTGTATCACCGATTCATAGTACATAGGTGGATCTTATTAGATATTTACAGATGTAGAAAACCGCACACTGCCGAACAGAGTTGGATTAAGATAAAGTCCGCAAAAAAAGAAATAAATGCTTGCTTATCTTTATTGTTGGACGTTAGTGTGTGAGTGTGAGTGAACAGCGCAAAGCAGACAAGCTGATAACGGACAGCCGGTTAGCAACTACACATACACAACCACACACACACGTATTGAGACGTATGTTTGTATATATGTATGTATGTATAGCTGTAACTCGGCTTAGCCTTAACTTCTTGCCGAGGACGTTCAACCTTGCGTTTCGTTTTGTTTTTATGGATTTAAAAAATAAACGCGAGACAGTCGAAAGGATATTCTTCCCGAAAGGATATTCTATCGAAAGGATATTCGATCCGGCTCGGAGGACCAAATGTTGTAGTGGACGGGAATTTATTCCTGGGGTCTTAGGGAGTGCGATTCCTGTGATAGTGAGCGGCGAAGAATACGCTGTTCGTCGCTGTTGAGCTGAGTGGTCAGCTGTTGTTATATGTCCGCTGCTGTTGTATGTACGTATGTACATACGTTGATGAGCTGCGGAGTGAGGGAGTAGTGGAGTTGGTAAAACAATACGCGGGGTTGCACTTGTTTTTAAATTAACTGTTGCTTTATTTTGCAACTTGGGGCACAAGAGTATGTGCTGAATTAAAAAACTATTTACAAAAAAATAGGCGGTTGAATTGCTTAGTCGGGGGTGACTTGCGAGATTCTTTTTACTTGTGAGCATTAATTAGTCAAGGTCAACTTCTCGATAGCCGATCGTCGGGTATCGATACTATCGATGGGGAGTATCGTGTGGAGCAGCCGGATCAGCTGCTCGGCATTGCCATCTGACGCAAACACTAACTAAGCCGATAGTGCCTTTGAGTATGTTTGTGAGAGACCTTACTTTTATGACAGTATAGTAGCTAGATCCAAAAATGACCTAAGTGCAATTAAGTTATCGGGTACGGAGTATTCCTGTATGGCCTTTACTCTTTGAGGGTCTATTTTCCCCAAAAAAAGACTGTGTTTTTTATTGTTCTTTATTAATGCCTTCATCTTTGCATTACATAAGCTGTTTAAAATCCAATAAATGTGTTGTATATGGTCCGACTTATTTCCTGAAAAAATTACGACATCGTCTGCATAAACGTAGCATGTCTTATCTATTTCTTCGCTTAATAAGTCATCAATCGCTCTCTTAAAAATGCTTTCAGCATTCTTCAACCCGAATTGCAGCAGGCAAAACTTGTATTTGCTGCCGTTAACTGGATCTAAGGACTAAAGTTGTGAAGTACCTGGCCTTACCTAGGTTAGCTAATATTATAGCGATATTAGGCATTGGATACTTGTCTGTAATAGTTTGCTCATTAAGCTTCCTAAAGTCTATGACAAGTCTTTTTTTCCTATTCCCTTATATATCGATAAGTGACGAATAATGCCATTTTTTAATAAATCTTTTATTTCCTTGTTTACGAATGGGCAACGCCCATTGGGTGCGGGTATAGGAAAAGTAGCTCTATCGTCTGTCGTGCGAATTGTTGCAACCACAGACGGATTAAACGATAGCACTTCGTTGTAGGCTGAAATCGCAAAAAAAAATTTTTAAATCAATATCCACTTTTACAGCTAAGAGTACTACAATGTAGTTGGCAGGCGTAAAGTTGACATTGTCACAGTCCTGGTATTGTCAAACTTCAGTCTTGTCACCGTAACTAATCACGTAAGCCTTTAAGTCCAATATCGCCTCTTCCTGTGTTAACAAGTCTAGGCGAATGATAGCATCGAATGCTGACAGAGAGTCTAAAAGGAAGAAATGTGTCTTTTGACCAAAAATGTGCTTCAGACATTTTTTTATTTTGTAAGAACCATGAATGGAACTAAGTGCGAAGTGGGTGCAAACCTGTACCATTGCTTGGTCCGGTCATCAACACCAGATCAGCTGTAGTTAGTTGTTTGAATGCATGCTTGCCGTCGTTTGTATTTTTGTTTATTTTACCGTAGCGAACGAGACTCACTCGTTCGGGATCTTAATATGAACTGAGGGCACTGGGACCCAGCAGCCTATTCCTGGGAATACTGAGCTAGCTAAGGTTGCCCAACGGGAAACTATCGTTCCGTAACAATAGAACAGAGTTGTAGTCTATTTTGGTTCGGTGGTAAGCACAAAAAGAAGATTGAACGACGCAAAGTCAGTTGTATATAGATCTTCAGAGCGTGTAGAAGAACCTCTCTGCGCTTCGACGATGTCAAGAGATAAATCCCATCAAATTAATTTATTTAAATAATGCGAAATAATACAATAAAATTAACAAAAAATTGAAAATTTCAAAAATCTAGTGTCTCTGCACCCTCCCATAACAATAACAAAACCATCACAAACAGCTTTTGATACAGTAATAGTAGACACGTTCGTGTGCACTACTAAAATCAGAAGAAGGCAGTGAATATGCATTTATCCTGGTATGTGATTTAACTTAATATCTACTTGGTATATGTATACAAATTTATAGTGCATAGGTTGTAGCTAACATGGGTAAGGCAATGCAGTTTAGCAGAATTATTACCTAATATGTCGTCAATGGTATTTGAAGTATGCTAGAAGCTTCTCAGGAGAAAGGGGCGCCTCCGAAATTCGTACTTTTCCCCATTCACTACAAATGCAGTCTTCTCGCGATCACGCTCAGCAAGGACAATCTGATGATAACCGGACTGAAGGTTCAGCGTTGACAAAAACTTAACTTTCCTAAGTTTCCCAGTATCTTCGATATATTCGGCATTGGGTACCTATGCTTATCTCGTTAAGTTTTCGAAAGACCATTAACAGCCTAACTACCACCCAAAAGGGTTGTTATTGGGTGAGACTAATTTTTGAATGATACCATCTTTTAGCAGGTTCTGGATTTCTTTGTTCACGAAATCCGCCACCCCAATTGGGTATGGGTAAATGTTGGCATGGACAGTTTTCTCATCAGCCGTCCTAATGGTAGATACCACAGAGATATTGTAGGGCAAGGCCTCATTAGGGTATGCGATGGACGGTTTCCTATCCTCTAATACTTTCAGAAAAGCCTACCTCACAGACAGGGGTGCTTCCGAGTGATCCACATTTGTGTGGTTAATGCAAAGGGCGACTTAACAGAGCGGACGGCTTTTAACCCCTTGTGTAGTCGAATAAAATTCTTCGATATCAGTCCCCACTATTCTCCGTCTGATCCCGGGCTTTCAGGGTTCTCTCACTAAAAAATTTATTTCATCGGAGTCGAATCCAGTGCTCGTTTCATAATCAACCTGTGCTTCTCAGTTCGAGGCAGCGTCAGCATAATTTTCTTACTCCTAAGTCGCACCTTGCGCAATATAGTTCAGCTTCTTTTGCTCTTTATGTCCACTCAACCGGTCAGACATAACTGCTCTACTGCTACCAATGGTTGAAGTTTGGATAGGCTGCATTACTCTTGGAGAAACCAATTCAATCTTCATATTTTCTAACGCAGACTGGTCTTTTCACTTACTTTATCTTTAGAATTGGGGCTTCCTAGCACCGATTGACTGTGAGTCATATCGCTAAGATTGAACCTCTTGCTGGCGACACTGCCTTTCAGAAAATGGCTTATGGCAAAATTAGCCGCAAACGTGACTCTTTCATGTCTAGCTGTGAGCTCTTGGCTTTGATGACATGAAAATACGCAGAGCTTCCTCTCTGAACTTCTCACATAGGCCACTTGGCAAGGTTGGATCATAACACATATTCACTTTATTCGTCGGTAATGTGAGTTTCTTTTCTACTTCATCATTGTATTGGGAGAGAGAAAGTTCCCCTGCATAAGTATGCCGAACTCCTGATCTATGATATGGATGTCGCTATATGTAAAATCTAAACGACCAATTATGGCTATAGAATTTAGCACCGTTCCAAATGAAGACAGTAATGAATCCGCTGGACCTTTTACTTTGCTTCTAATTTTCAGCACTGCTTGAAAATGGCGAGAACTGCCATCATAAGGCTTAAAGCGACTGCTGCCTGTCTCCAAGGGACATATGACTCCTGCGCACCCTTGAAATCGGGCAAACATTTTACTGCGTCCAAGATTTCGTCGCAAAAGATATCATTCCTAATATATATCGCAGTATAAGACTCCGCAACTGGAACGATAACATTAGTTGCCGCTGAGTAGAGATCTCATAAATTTTTTTCAGAAAAGCTCGCTGCTGTCACTGGTTAACAACTCTGACTCTGAGTCTGACTCCGTCTCTGAATCTCTATAATGATGCGGGGGTGGCGTTATAGTGTAAAAATGGTGAGCTCATGGTCCGACACATACAACGTACGACAAGCATAAATGAAACCAAAGCTCGCCCATTGGCAATTGAGCGCTAAAGTAAATAAAGCTACGAGCCAAGTTGCAAACGTTGCGTGAAGAGCTAACTCCGTTAAAAATAAAATTGTTCACAAAAATTTTTTGAGAGCGGTCCCAGCAGAGGCTCAGCGTCGTTTGCGAGCGGTCCCAACAGAGGCTCAGCGTCGTTACGAAGTGTCTTAGCAGAGCCGAAGGGAGCCGAACTCTTCGTTTCATTCTTACATGGGCTGCTGCTGAGAGAGCATGAATTGCGCAAGAATGCACGCCTTTTAGAAGCGTAGACAATAACAACTAATGAGCGAGAAAACATCATAGAGATCGCATATCGCCATGCTACTCCCAAACTTTTCATTAATGCTGTCAGCAACCCACCCCCGTTTCGTTTGCATGCGACTGTCATTGATGATGTCCCTTGATCTCGTGTGTATGCGTAGTTCGCTGTCCAGACAGGCAATAGACAAATACATGCATAGCTTCTTGTGCGTATACATATCTTTACATGTATGCGTGATTTTCGTTTGGAAGTCTTTCTGAAGTCTGAAATTTTATTTCTGGCTTCAAGCGGGGGTAGCTTGAAAAGTTTTTCATTCGCTATGAAATAATATTTGTATATACAGTTGTAATGGAATTATTATAAATATATATATATTTTTTTTTAGTTTATGCATAGGAAGAGCTATAAATTATTTTGCATGTTCATTAAAAATTATAATAAATATTTAAAATGTGAGTTTCTAAAATTTAACATTAAATAAATATTTATATTTGGTGGACATTTTCTGTAATTTAAATAAATTGCTAAAACTATCACCCATCCAATAATAATAACGAAGCTATAAAATAGTAATTTAATTTGAATGACATTTGAAATTCTATTTGCAAATGAAGAACTTTTCAAGCTACCCCCGCTTGAACAAAAAGTCTCTGGCAAGCCAGAAATAAGATTTCAGACTTCAGAAAGACTTAAAAACGAAAATCACACATACATGTAAAGATATGTATTCGCACATGAAGCTATGCATGTATTTGTCTATTGCCTGTCTGGACAGCGAACTACGCATACACACGAGATCAAGGGACATCATCAATGACAGTCGCATGCAAACGAAACGGGGGTAATGTTGCTGACAACATTAATGAAAAGTTTGGGAGTAGCATGGCGATATGCGATCTCTATGATGTTTTCTCGCTCATTAGTTGTTATTGTCTACGCTTCTAAAAGGCGTGCATTCTTGCGCAATTCATGCACTCTCAGCAGCAGCCCATGTAAGAATGAAACGAAGAGTTCGTCTCCCTTCGGCTCTGCTGAGACACTTCGTAACGACGCTGAGCCTCTGCTGGGACCGCTCGCTCGAAATTTTTGTGAACAAAACGAGTATAAGAAGTGGGGTATCTATATGTTATTTGGTCAGTGGTCTGATTAACTTACATACATAGTAAGATCTAATAATTAGAAATCATAAATAAATCAATGTAAATAAAAAAACGAAGTTCCGAATTGATTCAACATATGTTGCATGTATTAAGGAAACCCAGAAAAACGCAATCAGGACTCTAAAATGGTATCCGCCTAAATGTATGCATTAAGTAGTTAGTAGGGTACTAATTGTTAATGGGGAAAAGTAACAGAAATATTTGATGAGAATTGAGAAGATTAATTTATTAAAATAAGTTTTAGATTATAAGATACACAAAACATAGAACGACGGTTAATTAAAGACGGAACATTAACTAAGAATAATTTATTTATTTTATTTATTTATTTTATGTCAACTATTATCAGTCATCCAAAAATTGGATTCAATTATAATATAAGATTAAAATTAAATTAATTAATTTAAATATTAAGACATTTAGAAATGAAAATTATACAGAAATTAAATAAATATTTCTGAACATAGTACTCTGAAAGATTCATGCATAAGGTAATTAGTAGGACAAGTGTAAATGGTTGATAAGAAAAAGTACCGAGCAAATTAAATAGACATTGAAAAGTGTAACTTAAGATACGAGAATTAATAACATCATTAATAAGTTTTAGAATGAAAGTTATACCCAACACAGAACGACGTAGTGGTGAAAGTATAGATGCATCAAAAATATCAGGTTTAAGCCAAGTCTCAGTAAATTCCAAAATGTTATGTTCAGAGGTAAAACTTGTTGCATTCTGATCAGCTGTTAGGGCCAGATAGGTATATTTTTTTTATTAATTTGCTTAAGTTATCGATAGGGCGAGGGTTGGCGAAAAGGGGTCGCTCTCTCTGGAGTTTGACAGATGATTCGCGGGAGAGAGTCTGTCAGATTTCTTTTGTGGGTCATCTGTCAGATTTTTTCTTGCAAATCATTGGTGCAAAAACTTGGAGAGAGAGGCACAGCAGCGAGCCGGTTGCAGCAGCACCGGAGATATTGGCAGAGAACATAGGATAAGGGAGGATATTGAATTTCGCGGGAGCTTTAGAAAAAGCCAGGTAAGAGGAGTTGCGGTGGCTTTCCTTTGTAATAAAAATGGAATTCTAATCAGAGAATTTTGTTTTCTTGTGGCAGCTGACCGACGCACGGATGAACAAGCGGATTTCTTAGTCCCAAGATCCGGCGTCGGTCCATTTTTATGTTTCTTGTTGCATCCTGTGACTGCCCGGGATAACATTGGGAGACTGCCCTGCCCACGGCTTCTTGAACCTGCGCTGGAAGACGGAGTGTACGTCGCGATGGCCGATCTCGGCCCACACACACAACACACACACTCACATAACTAAATACGGCGTACAGCCGCGAAGAGCTGCTCCGTCAGTGCAGTGTGCGACAGCCTCACGACAAATTTCCTGGTGAGTCCGCTCCAATCGAGCCCACTTGGCCCAAAACTTGGCTCGTGGTGCCGCGACACCGAAGCGAGTGCCTCCCATCACTGTCAAATACGTGGAAAGCCCCCAGAGAGGGTGCATCAGGCCCTCCATAGCCCCGAGGGGCACGTCACACGTCAGAACGACGTTGTTTTGGCGCAGTCTGCCCCTTGCAGACCCCCCCTATCGTCCCCGTCGTTATTTTCTTATATATTATTTCGTTATTATTTATTTATTTTATTATTTATTTGTTTATTTATGTGTAAATGTCCATTTAAGTTAAGTTTTTCTTTTGTTTAAATTAGTGCTTTTGATTAATTGTGTGAAGGTAGGCGCATTGCCGAGTAGCAACTTTGCTGCTTGCGGGCAAGCCGGCGCGCATTGCAACCAGACGCTGTTCTGGTTACGGTTAGGTGTCCCCATCCGAATCCCAGAGGAGCTCTTCCAGGTAGGACAGGACCCTTTTTATTGACCGTGTTAGTGTACGTGCGAGGCTATTTGCAGCTCTTATTTTGCCGCACGGAGCGCGTGAGGATTAGCCCTGGCAGACAGCAGGCTTGCTGCCACGGTCATCCGTCACCTAGGGCCCACAAAATAATTTTAAATTAATTTTAATAAATATTTGGTAATTGCGCAGCAGAAGAAAATGATTTGTTAGTTTCCCGCAGGAGTGGGGGAAGAGAAGGCTGTGAAAGCCAGGAATAGTCAGCTGTGACTTTCCTTAAGGGCGATGGACCACAACATTCACGCTTTGGTCCATCGTATGGTAGGGTGGGCGCGTCTCTGGTCATCAACACCAGACCAGCAGTAATTCCACTCAGCTGTAGATTGTTGTGGTTGTATGCATGCTTGTGTTTGTTATGATTTGTGTTGTTGTCGATGTTGTTATCGATGTTGTATCGAACGAGACGGAACTTGTTCGGGATCTGGCTACGAACTGAGGGCATTGGGACCCAGCAACCCATCCCTGGGTACACTGAGCTAGCTGAGGTTGTCCACCGGGAAAAATCGGTTCGTAACAGATATGGCGCCCAATACGAAAACACCAGTGTTTCTGGAGCAGTTCGCAAGAACGGCTTCAGGAACCAGCGAAACGCGTCGTGCTTTCGTTTGTAGAAATTCAAACTGAATGATGAAGTCTCGTGGGCAGTTTGGCTGACTATTGGGCCCGGATGAATCGCGGCTTTCATCGGAATCGAATTCCGAATGAAATTGTGCGAGGATTCTGGACCTCGGAGTCACCCAGACAGGCCCGTCGTCGTAGTAGTTGTAATTGTTTTGTAAAGTCCATAGTCCGATGTGTTGTCGTGGCGCTTCTCCACAAGCAACTGCATCAGGGCTGCATCTTGACCTATTTGGACCGGACCATGCACGTATGACACTCACGCTCAGCAATGAGCAGTGACGTTTGCGACGCTGCATGGACCGAGAAGACATGGCAAGGGTGGCCATTGAGCTGACCATTTGTCTGTGTTGTTCGGAAGCACCCGAGTATGACACGCACGCTCATAAATGAGCAGTGACGTTTGCGACTCGGCGTGTTACGGGTGATACATCAAGTGCGGCAGCATTGCAAAAGGCGAGCACGCGTAAGTGTAAAGTAGTCTGTCCAAGTGTTTCCCTCCACTTCTTGCCATCAAGGGACATTATTAGGTCTGGTGACCCATGAGGCACATGGATGCCATCATGCGATGCACCGCTAGTGATGTTCGTGGCGGCAGCAAGTGGATAAGGAAACGCCAGTGTTGTAAAAGCCCTAACTGGGGAACATCAGTGATGCTGATGCTCTACCAGTTGGAGGTATTGTTTCTTTCTGTGGGCGGAGTTACTGTGTTGAGACGCAGGAGGAAACAGCTGACTCCGGCGGACATCGTCCTTCCTTTCCCCCTGAACAGTCAATTATATTTGTTTTCGCGTTTTTCTTTTTTTTCATTTTCGTCGTCATTCACTTTTTTTAGGTAGTCTTTATTTTATTGTTATTTATTATTTATTTATACTTATTATTTACTTATTTATATTTATTTATTTATATTTATTTATTTATATTTATTTATTTTGTTAGTTAATTATTTATTCTTTGGTTAGTTTTTTTCATTATTTATTCGTTATCATTAGTTTTTTTTTATAAAAATTTTAAATAAGGAGAGATGGCAAACACCCGAGCCAAAGCAGCAGAAGCCTTGGAGAGAGAAGGAGCAGAGGAGCCCACTGGGAGTCTCGTTGGGGGACTCCTCAGAACTCCTCCAGGTTCGCACGCGGGCGCGGCGGCTTGGGATTTGCCGAGATCACCCGTGTCCTCCGAAAGGGTTTCTGGGCAAGATTTCCCACCCACGCGGTCCAGTGAGGACGCGGCCACCACAGCCATTCGAGAGGAAACGCGCCGGGGGTTCATGGACCTCATGAACATGATGGGCGAGGCCCTACAGCCGCTGAGGGAGCTTGGCTTAAGGGAGCAAGCAGTGGCACGGCAGGAGGCCGCCCACTGGAACGTCTCAGAGAGCGCCAGCAAGCGCACCGATAGGTGTTGGGCTAGGAGCGGTCCCGAAAAGACCGTTGCGGAGCTCGAGTGAGGGTGTACCGCTGAGAGCGGATTCAGGTTCGACTGACTGGAGGCGAAACAGAGCGGGATCCGAAAACCCATTTAAACATGGATCAGGAGACGCGCGAGGCCCCAGCAGATATGCACCAGAACGCAATTGGCGGAACACACCCCCGCGCAGAGATGATCAGTGGTCAGGGCCTCACAGGCGAGCAGCTGAATGGGGCCACCATGAGTTCTCAGGCGGGCGGAGGCACGGGGAGCGAATGGACAGGTGGGACATTTCCTTTGATGGCGACGGAGAGAAGTTGGCGGTGGAAGACTTCGTCTTTCCGGTAGAGTTCCTTAAGGCGCAGAGTCGGTGCGGGTGGAGGGAAGTCCTTAATGGATTTCACCACCTCGTGACAGGTGAGGCTCGGGAGTGGTACTGGCAGTATGTCAGGGACCAGGGAGTGGACTCGTGGTAGACGCTCAAGGAGGATTTGGTGCAGCGCTTCCGCGGAACCTCCTCTGACTTTGACAGAGAGCGCGAACTGCGGGAGCGCGTGCAGCAGCCTGGCGAGAGCGTGCACACCTTCTTCCACGAGATCCGGAAGCTCTCATCCAGGATGGCCAGGCCAATACCCGAGCGGGAGCTGGTAGTGCTGCTGAAGCATGCACTACAAAAGAACATAGGCCAATTCGTCTATGGGCTCCGGATCCACTCAGTGGATCAGTTGCGAGACGAGTGTGCGAGCGCAGAGGCGCATATTAAGCGCCGGCAGATGCACTCACGCACTCGTCCCACCGAGCAAGTTGCGTCAAAGGAACGCTACCGGGTCGTCCACGAATTGGAGGATGAGGGTTGTCAGACCGAAGCAGAGGAGGTAGAGGAGGCGTGGCTTCGTCGGGGACCGTCTCCGGAAGCACTGTGCTGGAACTGCAAGGTTCCGGGACATTTCTTCCGGGACTGTATGTCGGCGGAGCGTCGCGTCTTCTGCTACTTCTGCGGAAAGCCGGACACCTACAGTCCTAAATGCGTGGATTGCCCGGGAAACGGAAGGCGGAGTGTGCCGAAGGCGGGCGAGACGCGCTCCGCGACGCGACTCCCCAAGTTCTCAAGGGAGATGGGCCCACGTTAGACGTAAGTGTAGATAGTAAGTTAGATAAGGTAGTTAGAATTTTAGATAATAAGGACAATTTAGTGGAGGTTAGCAATAAGTTAGATAGGAAGATTAGGGATCAGAGTGCGACACGAATACCCAGCAGGAAGTTGAGCCACCTACCTCTCGAAGAACGAATGAGGGCGTACCTGGAGATCCGAAATCGGATCTTCTCGGGTCACCAATTATCTGGCATGCGACAGGTGTCCGTGAGGATCAGGAAGGCCAGGGATAGATACCGTAGGAGGCGAGTGAACAGACGCGCAGTGGTGGAGGCAGTGAAGAGGGCCACTGGTGATGACCCTAGGGTGTTCGCTGAAGTGGAGATACTCGGCCAGACGTTTACCGGACTCTTGGACACGGGAGCTTCGGTAAGTGTCCTGGGAAAAGGGGGCCGTGAGGTTCTCGAATCAGTCGGTATTCCTCTTCAGCGATACATCTCTAGGATCACCACGGCGTCTGGGGAGGACAGGTCCACGTTAGGGAAAGCGAGTGTGCCTGTTCGGTACAAGGGCGTATGTATAGACATCATCTTCTACGTACGCCCGTACCTCTCGCAATCGATGTATCTAGGTGTAGATTTCTGGCGGGCCTTCGATCTTGCTCCGGACGTCCTCGGTAGGAAAGCGGGGGCTAGCGAATCCATCGTGGAGGAGCTTCTCGTTAAGCAAATGGAGCATTATGTTCCTGAGAAGCCCGAGCTTGCACAGGTAGACTCCTGGGAGTTGAATTCTGAGCAGCAAACCGCGTTGGATGGCGTGAAAGCCAGCTTTCTGACGTTCGAGGGTGTCGGACTGGGCAAGACGGAGATGGAGAAACACCGGATTGAGTTAGTAGAGGGATTTGCACCGGTGAAGGATAGGCACTATCCACTCTCACCAGGAATGCAAAAGATAGTATGGGCAGAGGTAGACAACATGTTGCAACTTGGGGTCATTAAGGAGAGTCAGAGTCCGTGGAGTAACCGCACGACCATAGTGCGAAGGCCGGACAAAAATCGATTCTGTCTTGATGCCCGCAAGCTGAACATGTTGACTGTCAAGGATGCTTATCCGCTGCCGTCTATCGAAGGTATCCTGTCGAGGGTGGATCAGACCTATTTTATATCGAGTGTAGATCTGAAGTTCGCGTTTTGGCAGATAGAGTTAGATGAGAAGAGCAAGACTTACACCGCGTTCACGGTGCCCGGGCGACCGCTTTACCAATTCAGGGTAATGCCATTTGGGTTGTGCAATGCATCCCAAAGGCTTTGCCGACTGATGGATAAGGTGATCCCCGCGGAGCTGAGAACAAACGTGTTTGTCTACCTAGATGATTTGCTGATAATATCTGCTGATTTTGAGACTCACCTCAAGTATCTCGATCTTGTGTCTCAATGTCTCCGGAAGGCCAACCTGACGATAGGTCTCAAAAAGTCCCGGTTTTGCTTCAAGCAATTGAACTATCTAGGTTTTGTGGTAGGAGGGGGCACATTACGCACAGATCCAGGTAGGATCACCGCCATTAGTGCGATGCCGGTGCCGAAGTCAGTTCGGGAAGTCCGGAGCTTCTTGGGAACCGCTGGTTGGTATCGCCGGTTCATCAAGAATTACGCCGAGTTGGCGGCTCCATTGACCGTGGCACTGAAGAAGCGGGTAGGGAAGTTCGTGCTTAGTGAGGAGGCGGTGGCGGCTTGTGGTAAGCTGAAACAGGCTCTCACTTCCGCACCAGTGTTGGTGCACGCGGACTTTTCTAAGCCGTTCTTCATCCAGTGTGACGCTTCGCACTATGGCGTGGGCGCGGTGTTGTTCCAGTTGGATAGGCAGGAGAATGAGAGGCCAATAGCGTTCTTTTCGGCGAAGATGAACTCGCACCAGCTAAACTACTCGGTGACGGAGAAGGAGTGCTTGGCAGCAGTATTGGCGATCCAAAAATTCCGGCCATACGTGGAAATGATGCCGTTTACGGTCATCACGGACCACGCAAGCCTTCAATGGCTGATGTCGTTGAAGGACTTGACCGGAAGATTGGCTCGCTGGTCACTGCAGCTACAGGGCTTCGACTTCGCCATTAAGCACCGAAAGGGTGCGGACAACGTTGTCGCGGACACATTGTCTAGAGTAGTGGAGGAGTTAGTCGGACCCGAGGAGCTATTGGGCTTTGAGACCACGGCGTTTGAGTCAACGGCGTATTTGGCATTATTACAGGAGGTGGAGGAAAATGGGAAGTTGCTACCTGACCTGTGTGTGAAGGAAGGCTTAGTGTACAGGCGGTGCGAATTTGACAGACCCGGGGAGGACGCTGAGTCAACGTCCTGGAGATTGTGGATTCCTGAATCCCTAACTTCAGTATTGATTCAGCGGGCTCACAGTGAGGAGAAAGCTGCGCATGGCGGGATGGCTAAGACACTCCACTTGTTACGCCGGCAATTCTATTGGCCGAGGATGGCTAAGGAGGTCAGGGACTTCGTGAAGAATTGTCAGGTGTGCAAGGAGTGTAAAGCGCCGAATCACGTCATGCAGGTTGAATTTGGAAAGGAAGTGGTGACCGAGAGACCTCTTCAGAAAGTCTATGTGGATTTTCTGGGAAAGTATCCCAGGTCGAAGAGGGGTCACGCCTGGGTCTTCGTGGTTGTGGATCACTTCACCAAGTTTACCTTTCTGAAGGCCATGCGTGACGCAACGGCCACAGAGGTGGTGAAGTTCTTGGTGAATGAAGTGTTCTACAAGTTCGGAGTTCCGGAGGTGATCTACTCGGATAACGGTCGCCAGTTTATTTCCAAGGCTTTCGGTGAGATGCTGTCTGGGTTTGGCATTTCGCACATCAGGACGGCTGTGTATGCGCCACAGAGCAACGCGGCGGAGCGAGTGAATCGCACCGTGATGGCTGCCATCAGGTCCTACTTGGAGGAAGACCATAGGGAGTGGGATTGGTATCTGCCCGAGATCGAAGTGGCGATAAGGAATGCGGTCCATTCGGCCACTGGAGTCACGCCTTTCTTTGCTGTGTTTGGACAACACATGTATTTGAATGGCGCTGACTACAAGCTGGCTAGAAGACTGCAGTCCTTGTCGGACCACAGGATCGAGCGTCCGGAGACTAGGGACAAGATAGGAATGATCCGGGAGGCGATACGTGGGCGGCTGCATGAGGCATATGTGCGTAGCAGTGTCCGTTATATTGCACGAGCTAGGCTTTTTAGAGCGGTTCCAGGTCAGGAGGTGTATAGGAGAAATTTCACGCTGAGCAATTTCGCCAGAGGGTACAATGCCAAATTTGCGAGGAAGTTCCTCAAATGTCGTGTGGTCAGGGCAGTAGGAGGGAATGCCTATGAGCTGGAGGACTTGGCCGGGAAGGCTCTGGGAGTCTTTCATGCCAAGGATCTCAAGGTCTAGATGGTCAGGGTCGTGGGTGTGACCTACGTTGGGCTTGTTGGTTTTTGTGGGCAACCTGGACGCAGATCAGATAATGCGCCCGGCAATGTTCATCGCTTGCGTGGGGCGCGCTCAAATTCCCGGGTGGTGTTGCATTCTGATCAGCTGTTAGGGCCAGATAGGTATATTTTTTTTATTAATTTTCTTAAGTTATCGATAGGGCGAGGGTTGGCGAAAAGGGGTCGCTCTCTCTGGAGTTTGACAGATGATTCGCGGGAGAGAGTCTGTCAGATTTCTTTTGTGGGTCATCTGTCAGATTTTTTCTTGCAAATCATTGGTGCAAAAACTTGGAGAGAGAGGCACAGCAGCGAGCCGGTTGCAGCAGCACCGGAGATATTGGCAGAGAACATAGGATTAGGGAGGATATTGAATTTCGCGGGAGCTTTAGAAAAAGCCAGGTAAGAGGAGTTGCTGTGGCTTTCCTTTGTAATAAAAAGGGAATTCTAATCAGAGAATTTTGTTTTCTTGTGGCAGCTGACCGACGCACGGCTGAACAAGCGGATTTCTTAGTCCCAAGATCCGGCGTCGGTCCATTTTTATGTTTCTTGTTGCATCCTGTGACTGCCCGGGATAACATTGGGAGACTGCCCTGCCCACGGCTTCTTGAACCTGCGCTGGAAGACGGAGTGTACGTCGCGATGGCCGATCTCGGCCCACACACACAACACACACACTCACATAACTAAATACGGCGTACAGCCGCGAAGAGCTGCTCCGCCAGTGCAGTGTGCGACAGCCTCACGACAAATTTCCTGGTGAGTCCGCTCCAATCGAGCCCACTTGGCCCAAAACTTGGCTCGTGGTGCCGCGACACCGAAGCGAGTGCCTCCCATCACTGTCAAATACGTGGAAAGCCCCCAGAGAGGGTGCATCAGGCCCTCCATAGCCCCGAGGGGCACGTCACACGTCAGAACGACGTTGTTTTGGCGCAGTCTGCCCCTTGCAGACCCCCCTATCGTCCCCGTCGTTATTTTTTTATATATTATTTCGTTATTATTTATTTATTTTATTATTTATTTGTTTATTTATGTGTAAATGTCCATTTAAGTTAAGTTTTTCTTTTGTTTAAATTAGTGCTTTTGATTAATTGTGTGAAGGTAGGCGCATTGCCGAGTAGCAACTTTGCTGCTTGCGGGCAAGCCGGCGCGCATTGCAACCAGACGCTGTTCTGGTTACGGTTAGGTGTCCCCATCCGAATCCCAGAGGAGCTCTTCCAGGTAGGACAGGACCCTTTTTATTGACCGTGTTAGTGTACGTGCGAGGCTATTTGCAGCTCTTATTTTGCCGCACGGAGCGCGTGAGGATTAGCCCTGGCAGACAGCAGGCTTGCTGCCACGGTCATCCGTCACCTAGGGCCCCACAAAATAATTTTAAATTAATTTTAATAAATATTTGGTAATTGCGCAGCAGAAGAAAATGATTTGTTAGTTTCCCGCAGGAGTGGGGGAAGAGAAGGCTGTGAAAGCCAGGAATAGTCAGCTGTGACTTTCCTTAAGGGCGATGGACCACAACATTCACGCTTTGGTCCATCGTATGGTAGGGTGGGCGCGTCTCTGGTCATCAACACCAGACCAGCAGTAATTCCACTCAGCTGTAGATTGTTGTGGTTGTATGCATGCTTGTGTTTGTTATGATTTGTGTTGTTGTCGATGTTGTTATCGATGTTGTATCGAACGAGACGGAACTTGTTCGGGATCTGGCTACGAACTGAGGGCATTGGGACCCAGCAACCCATCCCTGGGTACACTGAGCTAGCTGAGGTTGCCCACCGGGAAAAATCGGTTCGTAACAAACTTTCTACTTAAAAGTTAGAAAGATTTGACTTAAGGCCTCTAACATTCTGATAAACAACCAGAGGAATTAATCCGTTTTTTGATAGAACGTTAATAGGAAGAGAAGAACGGAAGAAGAAGAAGAATATCATCCAGCCAAAAAGCATTAGTACTAATACCAAATACACTTGTATGGATAGATATATTGAAGTAGGACATTTCTTTATGATGCTTAAATTTAAATTCCTCAACTGTCAAGTTGAGACAATTAAGCTTGATCACAACTTACATACATAGTAAGATCTAAAAATTAGAAATCATAAATAAATCAATGTAAATAAAAAAACGAAGTTCCGAATTGATTCAACATATGTTGCATGTATTAAGGAAACCCAGAAAAACGCAATCAGGACTCTAAAATGGTATCCGCCTAAAGGTATGCATTAAGTAGTTAGTAGGGTACTAATTGTTAATGGGGAAAAGTAACAGAAATATTTGATGAGAATTGAGAAGATTAATTTATTAAAATAAGTTTTAGATTATAAGATACACAAAACATAGAACGACGGTTAATTAAAGACGGAACATTAACTAAGAATAATTTATTTATTTTATTTATTTATTTTATGTCAACTATTATCAGTCATCCAAAAATTGGATTCAATTAGCCATGACATCTTCGGATGAAGTGTCAGATGTCAGGCGAGAAATAAAAATTGGTCATTTATTGGGCACAGACTTCAGAGGACTGGCAGAGTCGACGTGGAATTTTTGGTAGAACCAAACACCCGAAACTGATTGAAATCGGATTATCCAAGAGGCATATCATTGTTAGGTCTATCTTTATTGCGCCTATTGGGTTTAGAGCTAACCAGGTTTGAAATAGCTGCAAAAATAGTTGGTTTAGAAATTTGTGTCTAATGTTCAGTCAAATAATAATCGGAGTAATAATTACATCCGTTGGTGAGTTACTGGTATATGGCACAGACACAATAGTCGGATGCTTTTTCATAGCTTTTTTAAAGCACAGAAATTATTGCCCGTGTGCTTTGCAAATAATTGCATAATGCATATTAGGAGAGTGACGAAAGCTGAGGTAGAGAATAAAAGACAGTAGAGTATTGAAGACAGTATTAATGTTGCTTGCAGACAAGAATTACAAAACACAAGTAAATCCGTTGCAAGCAAAATTAGATAGAAAATTATATGACGGTAGGTCAAGCTGTAGTATTCATTGCGAGAATAATAATATTCTATTGCACTTTATGTTGTCTCCATAAGTCTGATATTGTGGCGACCATAAATTATACCCAAGCTCGAGGATGGAATGTAAGATAGAGAGAGAGAGAGAGAGAGAGAGAGAGAAATGTAAAGCTGTTTGGTGCTATAAGGGTCATTGAATTCCATAGTCCAACTTTAAATGAAACCTATGAAGCGATAAAAATTCATTTACCATGAACTCAATACATTCATTAAATAAGAGTTTATTTTCAGGTAATATGCACAGATCATTCATTTGAGGGATTTTTTTAATACTCGAGATTTTCTTAATTTCCAAGTACTCAACATCCACAGGTTGTGTCCTGTAAAATGTCATGACTTTACACTTTGAACAATTAGGATCAATTAGATTGGTTTTACACTCTTATATTGCTGCCCTCAGCAGCTGCGCTGTCATGGATAACATATGAATAAAAAATATGTAAGCAACATTTTTCTTTCTAAGCTTTAAGACAAAAATAACATTATTTTTCGATGCCCAATTTCTAACACTGAAGTTTGAAGATATATATAAAATTAAAGTGCGCGATCTCGGCATCCGTAGGGAGGAATTATCGACATTAATACTGAAAAACTTACCCGTCAGAACATGAACTCGTACCGAAGCCGGAATAGCTGCATTTGGCACACATGTATAATTTCCGGAATCTTGTAATGATGCTCTGGTTAGCATTAGGCGACTTGTAGTGCCTATATCTGTTTTTTCTGTTTCCAGACTGATACCTCCTCGTAATGAATCAAAATCGATAAGTGAAGATCCATGATACCTTTATAGATAAATAAATAGATAAATGTATATTTATTAAATATCATTATTATTACCATAATACTGACGATGCATGGACATTCACCGAGCAGGCCAATGCTATAGTACTATCTCGTTTAACATGTATTTCTGACGATCCCAATATTTTTGCACGTGCAGCTATTTACCAAGAATGATAATGTTTAATTAATCAGTATATGCTGATAGTAAATATAGCTCCGACTAATAGACCTAATAGTGGATGCAGAACAAATTATATGTAATTTATTTAAAGTCAACTGTTAAGCAGTCAACTACAGAATAATAATAATTTTAAGACACGAAAAGTAATCACTTTTATAGTTTTGATAAGAAAATATGTGATTTAGGTTTCTGCATTCTATGTATATAACATTAACTTATATAACTATAAAATATAAATTAAATAATATAATTAAAATATTTATTAATTTTTAAATTTTTTTATAAAATTATAGCTTACTATTAGATTAATATCAAACCTTTAGAATTATAGGAAAATTTTTCCGAACTTCTCGTCATTATATCAGATTCATCTATAATTCAATACATTTTCAATATATATAGCAGATCTATATGCAAGACTTACTGGAAACCTCTAAATAAATTGCTAAATTAATTTTTGGTTCCGTATTAACTTGGCATTCGTAAATTCCACTGTCACGTGCTTGTGCAAAATCTATTTTTAAGTCCCAATCATCACTATTTATTGGGTGTACGATAGAAAACCGCTGATCACTAGTATATGTGTAGATGTTTGTTGTCAAAATATGCAGATCGCGTTTGCGCATCCAAGAAACCTAAATGAGCATTACTATATTAATATATATGAAACAAAACTATCCAAAGGATCATAACATACAGTTCTATTTCCTTTATTCTTAACACGGCATCTCAAAAATGCCGACTCATTAAGAAAGGCTGAAACGTTTCTTGAGCTCATATCGTCAAAAAATGGTCGATCTAGATATGAAAACTCTAAACAAATTTTTTTTTAAATATTTTGTTGTATAGAATTTTTTTTTTCGTCTTACCACTTAAACTTTCAATGGAAGATACATTGATATGCTGACAACAGCAATTTAATGGTAAAATTAATAATAAGATATGAAGAAAATATATCTTCATATTTCTATAATTCAGTATTCTATATTAAATTTTATATGAGATTCCTAAAACCTGTAATTTGAATTTATAAAATTGGGAAACACAATACTTTAAAAAACTATTAATTTTGGTATATACATGTACCCTCAATAGGGAAGTTGTACATTTGACATTTTGTCAAATTATTATATGGCCAGCTAGTCGATTTTTCTTGCGAACATAGTAAATATAAAAACCACATAAAAATCGATAAAAAAAATTGGAAAATTTTCGCTTTGTTGTTCCCAAAAACTCAATTCAATGTTTTTGCGAGAAAATTGTACCATAAAAAAATTACCGATTAATCCATATAATTGGAAAAAGTTATCAAGTATCGCGCTCATAGTCCTCTGCTAAGTCGAAGTAATATTTATGTTATTTAATAATATGTTATTTAGTCAATTAATAGTCTCAGAGGATGTTAGAGGATGCAAGTATACCAAATAAGTTAAGATATTCGCGATATGCACAAACATGAGTTTGCATTTTGCAAACAATTAATTGATCATCTATAATATTAATATTTTTTTCACGGAATTATTATTAAACACTTTTGTCTTTAAAGTTTATTTAAAAGTATCGAAGAAATTTCAGTTTTTACCCTTGAAATTTTAATTTAAATTGAAAATATACTTTTCCATTGCAAACAATTTCCTGAAAAACTTTATGTACATACATTTGTATGTTTGCTAAGTTTGCATTTTGCAAACTATTAATTGGCATGCCGAAAAATGTCCTTTCTCAGTTATTCTTAGACTTTAATATATAATTTTACAAATTTAAAAGTCAAAGAAAGTTCTGTTTTTTACCGGTGAAACTGTCAATTTAATTTGCATTTTAATTTTCATTTCTGTTTTTCCCTTGCCAAATTTGACTTGACAAACTGTATTATATATTCAATATGTATATAGACAAATAAGTTAGTTAAGGTATTGTGTTATTCAATTAGATGAATAGATTGATTTTGGATAATATTTAAGTCCTAATGAATATTATTTATTAAAAGAGATACTAAACACAAAATTAAATAAAAATAGTTCCTTGATTGGTAGAAAGGTATGTATATCGAAAGAAAAACTTGTACACGGTAAAATTTATTTTGTGTATGTACAGTAACTTGCTTCTTAAATCTTACTGCGCAACTCAATTTGATTTCACCACTACTGTCATAACCATTTACAATCAATAGCAAAATACAGCTTTGCATAATAAGATTTAAACAAACTTTTATTATAAGATAAATATGTGAATATGGCCCTTAATAGTATAACATAGTTATTAAGATATTGTATAATATATAAGAGTAATATAATATGTAATATATTACAGAATAATTATCATTTACAATTACAATACAATCAATGAGGAATATTTAGTATAATTTGTTGTATAAACTTTTCTGATTTCCATCCTATTACGGTTCATAAGGGATGTAATAATAATAATCAAAATTTTAAATTAATATATTTAAGAAGACTTTTATATTTTGTGATCTTTCAAAAAGATCAAAAAGAATATATTTTGCCCATTAGTCCGTCAATTCGAAACAGTCACTGTTTGTCAGAAACTATATTGCGCAAAGGATTTTAAGTTTGGTATGTTGACTAGTCAAGTTAATGGATGTCACTACCCGTTAGAAGCTTTGGATGAAGCTGCAATACTAATAAGATGCAATAAATAAAGAAAATCAACGCGTATAAATAAACTGAGGGCACATGAGTAAACTCAGCGCGTATGAATAAACTCATTGTGCTAGATCAGTGTCAGCAGCATTTTTACTGTGAAAAAGAAAGAAAAAATATTTGATTTTTGGTAATCGGCTCCACACTGATCGGCTCAAGCTGAGAGTCTAGTCGCGAAGAAGCATTCAACAATAACACACATACATGCGGGTTGTTGCGCATATCAAAGTATAGCTAAAGAAAAAAATCAAATTAACTGTTATTAGAAAGCGGCTGAGTTTATTCCATGCTTGGCTTCATAGAGCGAGCGAATGTGAGTGTAAAATTTCGGAGGCTGATTGAATCAGTGCTGAGATTCGCCCAATGACTGGAATTGGATGAAATTTTTGCGTATGAGCGGACTCAAGAAAATTACGAGTCTGCAGTTGCAGAATTTAAATCAATAACAAACTAAATAATCACAAAAAGTAATAGAAAAGATCGTGTTGAAGTTTCTGGGGACCTAGGGTGTGTGATCACTGTTGCAGTGGGCGGCGAAGAATCCGTTGTGGTGTCTGCTTGTCGCCGCTGAGTTGAGTGGTCAGCGGCTTTTATATGTAAGTACACCGAGCAGCAGAAGTCTGCGAACACAATGCGGCATCAAACTTTCAAAGCAAAAGCCGTCTGCTCGTGATGGGCGATTAAAGGTGGTTGGCCAGATCGGGTATTTGTGAAGATCCAGCCAAATGAATTGCTATTATTTATTACTTTTTGGATAGAGGAGTGGGGTCCGCCAACTAGGACTGCAATTGCATAATTGTTCCGGTAATAATAACTTTAAAATAATTTTTGGTGAAAAACAAAAATTTTCTGCCATTTTGGTCCATATTGCGATTCTACTAAATATGACGCTATATTTATGTTTCAAATGTGCAATACTAATTGCTAACACAATATTGAAATTATCTACAACAAAAAAATCCAACGGAAATCGTTGTTTCTAGCATTCCACGCAGCTTCTAACAGCTGTACGCGGACTTTTGCGTGTACACTTTTTAGGAGGGTTTAGTTTAAAATTAAAAATAAATTATAAGACATCATATGTACATATGTATGTTGTATTGGTACGCTGATATGTGAAGATAGCAAATTAACTGTAGAAGTCACAAATATAAGAAAAAACTCTTTGGAGAGAGTTTTGTGGGTGTCAAGAATATGACTTGCTATTTCTTTTTGTATATTATAATTAATTAGAGAAGGTCATGGGGTTGCCATCTGACGCTTACAGATCGAAAAGGCATTATTTTGTTAGCGGCAGCGGCATAACTATAAACAAATTCTAAACGTTGTGTTTCGAAACACACAGTGAAGATGCCTTTTGCAGTGGAAGAGGTCGACTCGTAATAGGTAGTAGGACAGAACTTTACAGAGCTTGGGCAGCAGCAACAGACAAAAAATGAACTTCGTCTGGTGACCAAAACACACACACAATGATGATCATTTATATTTAAGAGAAGATGTGCATGCACTTGTTGTGATAACAATGAAAATGGGTAACTTAGAAATAGAGACAGGCTTGAAACCCAGGGAAGCTCCACTAGGCAGGTTGGGATCGTATTATTGCTGTGATTAGTATATGTGCGAGGCTATTTGCAGCTTCTGTTTTGTCGCACATAGCTCGTCAGGATCCACCCTAAGAGACAGCAGTGTTGCATCAAGAATTTACGATGAATTGTTAGATTTACATAGTAGGGGGAAGAGAAGGCTTTGAAAGCCAGTAATAGTCAGCTGTAACTTTCCTCGAAGATTTACATTGATTTACAATGTGTCAGTGTGTTTAAAATACAATTGTTTAACAGAAAGCTTTCATTTGTGTTAAGTTATTTCTTATGACTAGTTTAATTATATAATTTTGATATAAAGTTGGATATAGTACAGGGATTTTCGGGTGTTCAATTCTCCTAAGCTTCCCGCGCCACCAAATGTTCTTCCTAGCGTAGTGGAGACTGCTAGACCTCTGAAGTCTATACCTAATAGACGCCAAATTTTTATTTCTCGCCTGGCATCTGACACTTAAACTGAAGATGTTAAGGCGTATATTTTAAAGAAGCTTACTAATAATAGTCCCAACATGTCCGTTGAGAAATTTAAATTTAAGCATCACAGAGAAATTTCCTCCTTCAAAATATCTGTCCCCGCAAGTGTATTTAGTACTATTTGTACTAATGCTTTTTGGATGGATGATATGGTTGTAAAGGAGTACAGTCCGCAAAAGAGACATAAGTCTTCTGTTCCCCCTTCTCTTCCTACTAATGTTCCGTCTAAAAAACTAATAAATTCTTCCATTCTGTTTGCTTATCAGAATGTTAGAGGCCTTAAGTCAAAACTTTCTAACCTTTATGTAGATAGTTTTTCCTTCGAACATAACATTTTGGCATTTACTGAGACCTGGCTTAAACCTGACATTCTTGATGCATCTATACGTTCAACTCTTTATGTTACTTATAGATGTGATAGAATGGATAGAAAAGGTGGTGGTGTCCTTATTGCGATAAAATCTAATCTTATATCGCAATTAGTAAATAACTCCCCCACTAATATAGAAATTGTATGTGTGAAAGTGCGAATTCATAACATTAACTTATATATTTCCTGTTCATATATTCCTCCCCACTCTGATTTATCTGTATACCTAGCTCACTTAACGGTAATTCAATCTTTGTCCAGCATGCTTTTGGATAAAGACTGTTTGGTAGTTGTTGGTGACTTTAACTTGCCCGATGTTATTTGGTCGGATAACAACGACTTAATGACTTCTAACGAGTTTCTGTCGGGACTTCTTGAACTAAATCTATCTCAGGTCAACTCGATTCGAAATTGTATCTGTATCAGATCAGGTATGCGATACTGTTGTACGAATTGATCCTTTATTTTCACCTGAAGATGCGTTCCACCCCACTTTTGAGCTCGCTATTTTGCTGTCACCATCCGGGCAGCAAAATAAAACACTTCCAACCACTAAACACTACTGCTTTAGTAAAGTAAACTTTAGTGATCTCAATATTTTATTTAATAACTACGATTGGTCGGAATTGTACTCTTCTAATAATTTAGAAGGTGCGATTGACATTTTTTATAGAGCTATTAACTCTATTTTTTAAATACATGTTCCTAGGGTGTATCATTCTAAGTCTACAAAACTTCCTTGGTTCTGTAGGGAACTTTGTAGACTTAAAAACTTGAAATCTAAACTTTACAAAAAGTTCAAATTATCTGGTAGTCTTACTGATTTTTCAAGGTATGTTAGCGCTAAGTCTGGCTTTGATACTTTGAACCACCGTTGCTATAGTGCATACTTAACTCGCTGTAGATTACAATTTGCTAAAGACCCTAAGCAGTTTTACAACTTCGTAAATCTAAAACGGCGAACTGCTACATATCCTTCTTCCTTAACTTTTAACGAGAAAACAGCTAGTACCGATCAATATATTTCGGACTTATTTGCAGATTTTTCCAGGATACTTATTCGTCTAAGACTTACGATTCTAAGTGTCCTTATCCTTATACAATTTATCCATCTAACTCTGTTTTCGGTCCGCAGATTACGGAAAGTTCGTTAGGTTGTGAGCTGACTCTGGTCAAGCCATCTTTTTCTCCTGGGCCAGATGGGGCTGTGTTCTCAGATATTGTGCTAATTCGCTCTGTAAGAAAATTCTTAAACAAGTTGTCGCTCCTTGGTTTTCCTCATATTCTTATGAATTGGATCTCCAATCATCTTAAAAATAGAACTCAGAGAGTAATGTTCAATTCAGCCATTTCTAAGCAGATCTTTGTTTATCCAGGAGTGCCCCAAGGTAGCCACCTCGGTCCATTGCTTTTCAATTTATTTATTAATGACCTTCCGTCTATTATTAAGAATAGTGCTGTTGTGATGTATGCTGATGACGTTAAGTTATGCCTCTCTTATAAGGATCCTATTTCTGTTTCTTTGTTGCAAGATGATCTTAACTTTTCAATTCATGGTGTAAAACCAATCTAATTGCCCTAAATTGCTCAAAGCTTTGCACTTTGACCATGACTTTTTGCAGAACACAACCTGTGCATGTTCAATATTTGTTAGACGGCCATCTTCTTGAGAATATATCTCAAATTAATGACCTAGGCATCTTACTTGATCGTAAGCTCTCATTCAACGATCACATTGAGTTCATGGTAAATAAAGCCATGAAGGTCTTAGGATTCATTAAGCGTTGTTCTAAGGAATTCAATGACCCTTATACGACTAAACAGCTTTTTGTCTCTCTGGTACGTCCCATCCTCGAGTATGGGTCCTGTTTGTGGTCTTGTGGCCACAGTATCAGACTTTTAAAGACAAAATCGAATCGGTGCAAAAAAAGTTTCTAATTTTCGCACTAAGAAACTTAAACTGGTCACCACAACTTAACCTTCCGCCATATCCTAGTAGATTACTATTAATTAATCTTAATCTTCCTTCCCTTTTACACAGTCGCACTATGCTGGGTGTAACTTTCATTCTAAAACTTGTCAATGGTGATATTAACTCTCCTTTCTTGATTAACAAATTCAACTTTTAAATTCCTATTAGATCAACCCGTTTCTATTCCTTATTAACAATTAGCACTTGCCCTACTAATTACCTTATGCATGAACCTTTTAGAGTACTATGTTCTGAGTTTAACAGACTTTACGGGGTTATTAGATTAGAGTCATCTGTTTCTACTAATAAAGCCTTAATCTTAGAACATTTACTCACACATTAATCACATAATCTCTGGTGGTGGTCATTGATTTGATTGGGTTTTCCTGGGTTTCCCCAATCCTAGCAACGAATGTTGAATCAATTTACATTTACTCACCCCAGAACTATTTATTTATTATTTTTATTTTATATTTTCCTTCAATTTAATTCTAATTTTATATTTTAAATATTTAATATATATAATTTAATTATTTTTAAATTTAATTTTAATTTTACATTTAATTTTAAATTTCTGTCGACTGTGTATAGTTGACATTAAATAAATAATTAAATAAATAAAATATAGTACATTTTTACATCTTCTTTTAAATCATTTTCATTTAGACGTAGTGTATTTATTATGTTTATCTTTGGCCATTGAATTTCGTATTTTAGGTTTACAAGTTCTTCCTTTAAATGGGCAACAGAAATGGAGAGGCAGGCAAGAAGCAAGCTCTCAACAGGGAACAGCATTGTTGTGACGGGTGGCACAATGCCTTCTTTCTCACTCTCTCTCGTTGAGTTGTCATTATTGCTTGTGTATGAAAGGACATACATAAGCAAGAGGGGGGAGAGAAGCGAGCTTACTCAGCATAAAACAGCATTAATTGTGAGGAACTTGCGCTTGCTAATTTGCCTGCGATAATAAGAATAATATGAGTGCTCTGTACAGACCGTCCACATTCGACTACGTACAAACGCTATTAACTCAGACGTACAAAACGCTATTAACTCAGTATTGGTTCGCACATTGAGAGATCGAACTTGTCGGAAGCTGTTCGTGTGTGCCGATCGGGGTATGTCGCATCGAACTGGGGTATCCCGGATCGAACTGGGGTAACTCGCTAAGAAATTTCGTGGTCGTTTTCGTTGTATGAAATGTCCCGTCTATATGTTATATGGTCAGAGTTAATATGCAATAATTTGGATTGCGCACGTACAATAGTTTCTTTGCCCTAAAAAGGCGTTAAATGTTTAAATGATGAAGACTATCGCTTTTTGGCTGGATATAGTGGTTGTGAAGTAGTATTGTCCACAAAAGAGACAGAACGCATCAGTGCACTTTCTGCTCGTCCTTTGAATGTTCCTTCAAAGTACTAATTATATCATCTCTTCTTCTTTTCTTCAAGCATGAACATGAATAAATATTGTTTAAAAAGTAATATACTAATTATAATCAATAATATTACAATAGTCATAGTTTACCTGAAACTTTTTGGGACCTCGATAAAATTTTTAAGCAAGAACATACATACATATGCCACAATTGATAATGACTTTTTTCACCTGAAGATGCGTTCCACCCTGGAGTAAATTATTTTGCTGTATCCATCTGGGCAGCATAATAGATAATTATCATCCAGTAAACACTACTTTTTGTGAGGTGAATTTTTGAAATCTCTACATTTTAATTAATGATAACGATATACCTCTAAGTCTGATAAACTACCCTTTTTCTATAGGATACTCTGTATATAAAATAAAGACATTACGAAAAATTCAAATGCTATGATAATGTGAACCCCCTTGCTGTAGTGCACACTTACTGTAGGTTGTAATTCGCAAAAGACCCATAGATATTCTATAATCTACTGAATTAAGAACTCAAAACTTCTTCATATCATCCTCCCTTAGTTTTAAATAATAAAACAGTACTCAATCTTTGTCCAGCATGCTTTTGGATAAAGACTGTTTGGTAGTTGTTGGTGACTTTAACTTAAACACTACTGATTTCGTAAAGTAAACTTTCGTTATCTCAATACTTTATTCAATAACTACGATTGGTCGGAATTGTACTCTTCTAATAATTTAGAAGGTGCGATTAATATTTTTTATAGAGCTATTAACTTTATTTTTGAAATGCATTGTAGTATGTGCCTATATCGTGGGTACAAAGTACCAAGATAGAATTAGAGAAAAAGTATAGAGATATAACATCATTTTCAACAGCCAATGGCTCATATCGCTTCACGCGACTACCATACGGACTGAAAGTAGCGCCAAACTCTTTCCAACGTATGATGACACTTGCATTTGCTGGTCTTGAACCATCGCAAGCAATTCTATACATGGATGATTTAGTAGTAATAGGTTGTTCAGAAAAGCATATGCTCAAAAATTTAACAAATGTATTCGAGCTATGTAGACAACATAATCTAAAACTACATCCTGGGAAATGTTCTTTCTTTATGAAAGAAGTCACATAGTTGGGTCACAAATGTACCGATAAAGGTATACTCCCAGATGACACCAAATATGAAGTTATAGAAAAATATCTTATACCAACAGATGCAGATAGCGCTAGACGTTTTGTAGCCTTCTGTAATTACTACAGACGTTTCATTAAAAATTTTTCTAACAACTCACGCCACTTAACGAGGCTTTGTAAAAAGAATGTCCAATTCGAATGGACAACAGAATGCAATAATGCATTCGAATATTTAAAAAAGAGAATTAATGAAACCAACAATATTACAGTACCCAGATTTCAGCAGAAAATTTTGCATAACAACCGATGCTAGTAAACAGGCATGCGGAGCGGTACTTACACAAGATCACAATGGTCAACAACTTCCGGTGGCATACGCTTCAAGAATGTTCACTAAAGGTGAAAGTAATAAGTCCACTACAGAACAAGAATTAGCAGCCATTCATTGGGCCATAAATCATTTTCGACCATACATATATGGAAAGCATTTCATGGTAAAAAGCGATCATAGACCATTGTCATATCTATTCTCTATGAAAAATTCAAGTTCCAAACTCAGACGTATGAGACTGGATTTAGAAGAGTATGACTTTACGATAGAATACCTTAAGGGGAAGGATAATCATATTGCGGACGCCTTGTCACGCATAACAATTAAAGAATTAAAAACAATTAATAAGAAGACTTAAAAGTAACAACTAGATCAAAAACGGAATATGAATATTTAAGCAAACATAAATCAAAAGTCGAAACAAAAAATAAAAATGAGCAAATTTTAGAAAAGCCCAAAGTCTATGAAGTTGTCAACAATAATGACACAAGGAAACATGTTTTAATCAAAATAGATAAACACAAGTGTTTATTAAAACGAGGAAAAACAATTGTTTCACGCTTTAATGTTAATGACCTGTATTCTAATGAAACATTTGATCTAAATCAATTATTTCAAAGGCTTATTTCAAAAACCAGAATGCATAAAATAACAAAAATGCGTATATCACCAAGTGAACAAATATTTGAATTTGTATCACTAAATGAATTTAAAATAAAGGGCAATCGAGTACTCGAAAAAGTAGAACTAGCTATTCTACAAAAGGTGATAATCATAGAAAAAAATAATGAGAATCAAATTAATAAAATTTTGACAAATTCCACGACGATCCTATAGAAGGAGGGCATACTGGTATCGCGCGAACCCAGTTAAAAATCAAAAGATTTTATTATTGGCCCCAAATGACCAAGACGATAGCTAAGTATGTAAAGACTTGTTTGAAATACCAACAAGCCAAAACAACTACACCTACCAAAACACCATTAACAGTAACACCAACGCCAGCAACAGCATTTGATATAGTAATAATAGATACAATTGGACCACTTCCACGATCGGAAGAATGCAATGAGTATGCTATTACAATCATATGCGATTTGACTAAATTTTTGGTCACCATACCTTAACTTAACCTTCCGCCATATCCTAGTAGATTACTATTAATTAATCTTAATCTTCCTTCCCTTTTACACAGTCGCACTATGCTGGGTGTAACTTTCATTCTAAAACTTGTCAATGGTGATATTAACTCTCCTTTCTTGATTAACAAATTCAACTTTTAAATTCCTATTAGATCAACCCGTTTCTATTCCTTATTAACAATTAGCACTTGCCCTACTAATTACCTTATGCATGAACCTTTTAGAGTACTATGTTCTGAGTTTAACAGACTTTACGGGGTTATTAGATTAGAGTCATCTGTTTCTACTAATAAAGCCTTAATCTTAGAACATTTACTCACACATTAATCACATAATCTCTGGTGGTGGTCATTGATTTGATTGGGTTTTCCTGGGTTTCCCCAATCCTAGCAACGAATGTTGAATCAATTTACATTTACTCACCCCAGAACTATTTATTTATTATTTTTATTTTATATTTTCCTTCAATTTAATTCTAATTTTATATTTTAAATATTTAATATATATAATTTAATTATTTTTAAATTTAATTTTAATTTTACATTTAATTTTAAATTTCTGTCGACTGTGTATAGTTGACATTAAATAAATAATTAAATAAATAAAATATAGTACATTTTTACATCTTCTTTTAAATCATTTTCATTTAGACGTAGTGTATTTATTATGTTTATCTTTGGCCATTGAATTTCGTATTTTAGGTTTACAAGTTCTTCCTTTAAATGGGCAACAGAAATGGAGAGGCAGGCAAGAAGCAAGCTCTCAACAGGGAACAGCATTGTTGTGACGGGTGGCACAATGCCTTCTTTCTCACTCTCTCTCGTTGAGTTGTCATTATTGCTTGTGTATGAAAGGACATACATAAGCAAGAGGGGGGAGAGAAGCGAGCTTACTCAGCATAAAACAGCATTAATTGTGAGGAACTTGCGCTTGCTAATTTGCCTGCGATAATAAGAATAATATGAGTGCTCTGTACAGACCGTCCACATTCGACTACGTACAAACGCTATTAACTCAGACGTACAAAACGCTATTAACTCAGTATTGGTTCGCACATTGAGAGATCGAACTTGTCGGAAGCTGTTCGTGTGTGCCGATCGGGGTATGTCGCATCGAACTGGGGTATCCCGGATCGAACTGGGGTAACTCGCTAAGAAATTTCGTGGTCGTTTTCGTTGTATGAAATGTCCCGTCTATATGTTATATGGTCAGAGTTAATATGCAATAATTTGGATTGCGCACGTACAATAGTTTCTTTGCCCTAAAAGGCGTTAAATGTTTAAATGATGAAGACTATCGCTTTTTGGCTGGATATAGTGGTTGTGAAGTAGTATTGTCCACAAAAGAGACAGAACGCATCAGTGCACTTTCTGCTCGTCCTTTGAATGTTCCTTCAAAGTACTAATTATATCATCTCTTCTTCTTTTCTTCAAGCATGAACATGAATAAATATTGTTTAAAAAGTAATATACTAATTATAATCAATAATATTACAATAGTCATAGTTTACCTGAAACTTTTTGGGACCTCGATAAAATTTTTAAGCAAGAACATACATACATATGCCACAATTGATAATGACTTTTTTCACCTGAAGATGCGTTCCACCCTGGAGTAAATTATTTTGCTGTATCCATCTGGGCAGCATAATAGATAATTATCATCCAGTAAACACTACTTTTTGTGAGGTGAATTTTTGAAATCTCTACATTTTAATTAATGATAACGATATACCTCTAAGTCTGATAAACTACCCTTTTTCTATAGGATACTCTGTATATAAAATAAAGACATTACGAAAAATTCAAATGCTATGTGAACCCCCTTGCTGTAGTGCACACTTACTGTAGGTTGTAATTCGCAAAAGACCCATAGATATTCTATAATCTACTGAATTTAGAACTCAAAACTTCTTCATATCATCCTCCCTTAGTTTTAAATAATAAAACAGTACTGATCAATCTATTTCTGATCCTTTAGCACTTTTTCAGGACACTTATCCCTGCAAGTTTTGTGGCGCTGAGTGTCCTTATCGTAGAGAAATTTCCTCCTTCAAGATATCTGTCCCCGCAAGTGTATTTAGTACTATTTGTACTAATGCTTTTTGGCTGGATGATATGGTTGTCAAGGAGTACAGTCCGCAAAAGAGACATAAGTCTTCAGTACCCCCTTCTCTTCCTACTAATGTTCCGTCAAAAAACTAATAAATTCTTCCATTCTGTTTGCTTATCAGAATGTTAGAGGCCTTAAGTCAAAATTTTCTAAGCTTTATGTAGATAGTTTTTCCTTCGAACATAACATTTTGGCATTTACTGAGACCTGGCTTAAACCTGATATTCTTGATGCATCTATACTTTCACCTCTTTATGTTACTTATAGATGCGATAGAATGGATAGAAAAGGTGGTGGTGTCCTTATTGCGATAAAATCTAATCTTATATCGCAATTAGTAAATAACTCCCCAACTAATATAGAAATTGTATGTGTGAAAGTGCGAATTCATAACATTAACTTATATATTTCCTGTTCATATATTCCTCCCCAGTCTGATTTATCTGTATACCTAGCTCACTTAACGGTAATTCAATCTTTGTCCAGCATGCTTTTGGATAAAGACTGTTTGGTAGTTGTTGGTGACTTTAACTTAAACACTACTGATTTCGTAAAGTAAACTTTCGTTATCTCAATACTTTATTCAATAACTACGATTGGTCGGAATTGTACTCTTCTAATAATTTAGAAGGTGCGATTAATATTTTTTATAGAGCTATTAACTTTATTTTTGAAATGCATTGTAGTATGTGCCTATATCGTGGGTACAAAGTACCAAGATAGAATTAGAGAAAAAGTATAGAGATATAACATCATTTTCAACAGCCAATGGCTCATATCGCTTCACGCGACTACCATACGGACTGAAAGTAGCGCCAAACTCTTTCCAACGTATGATGACACTTGCATTTGCTGGTCTTGAACCATCGCAAGCAATTCTATACATGGATGATTTAGTAGTAATAGGTTGTTCAGAAAAACATATGCTCAAAAATTTAACAAATGTATTCGAGCTATGTAGACAACATAATCTAAAACTACATCCTGGGAAATGTTCTTTCTTTATGAAAGAAGTCACATAGTTGGGTCACAAATGTACCGATAAAGGTATACTCCCAGATGACACCAAATATGAAGTTATAGAAAAATATCTTATACCAACAGATGCAGATAGCGCTAGACGTTTTGTAGCCTTCTGTAATTACTACAGACGTTTCATTAAAAATTTTTCTAACAACTCACGCCACTTAACGAGGCTTTGTAAAAAGAATGTCCAATTCGAATGGACAACAGAATGCAATAATGCATTCGAATATTTAAAAAGAGAATTAATGAAACCAACAATATTACAGTACCCAGATTTCAGCAGAAAATTTTGCATAACAACCGATGCTAGTAAACAGGCATGCGGAGCGGTACTTACACAAGATCACAATGGTCAACAACTTCCGGTGGCATACGCTTCAAGAATGTTCACTAAAGGTGAAAGTAATAAGTCCACTACAGAACAAGAATTAGCAGCCATTCATTGGGCCATAAATCATTTTCGACCATACATATATGGAAAGCATTTCATGGTAAAAAGCGATCATAGACCATTGTCATATCTATTCTCTATGAAAAATTCAAGTTCCAAACTCAGACGTATGAGACTGGATTTAGAAGAGTATGACTTTACGATAGAATACCTTAAGGGGAAGGATAATCATATTGCGGACGCCTTGTCACGCATAACAATTAAAGAATTAAAAACAATTAATAAGAAGACTTAAAAGTAACAACTAGATCAAAAACGGAATATGAATATTTAAGCAAACATAAATCAAAAGTCGAAACAAAAAATAAAAATGAGCAAATTTTAGAAAAGCCCAAAGTCTATGAAGTTGTCAACAATAATGACACAAGGAAACATGTTTTAATCAAAATAGATAAACACAAGTGTTTATTAAAACGAGGAAAAACAATTGTTTCACGCTTTAATGTTAATGACCTGTATTCTAATGAAACATTTGATCTAAATCAATTATTTCAAAGGCTTATTTCAAAAACCAGAATGCATAAAATAACAAAAATGCGTATATCACCAAGTGAACAAATATTTGAATTTGTATCACTAAATGAATTTAAAATAAAGGGCAATCGAGTACTCGAAAAAGTAGAACTAGCTATTCTACAAAAGGTGATAATCATAGAAAAAAATAATGAGAATCAAATTAATAAAATTTTGACAAATTCCACGACGATCCTATAGAAGGAGGGCATACTGGTATCGCGCGAACCCAGTTAAAAATCAAAAGATTTTATTATTGGCCCCAAATGACCAAGACGATAGCTAAGTATGTAAAGACTTGTTTGAAATACCAACAAGCCAAAACAACTACACCTACCAAAACACCATTAACAGTAACACCAACGCCAGCAACAGCATTTGATATAGTAATAATAGATACAATTGGACCACTTCCACGATCGGAAGAATGCAATGAGTATGCTATTACAATCATATGCGATTTGACTAAATTTTTGGTCACCATACCAGTACCAAATAAAAATTCCAAAACAATTGCTAAGGCGATATTTCAAGATTTTATATTAAAGTACGGTCTGATGAAGACGTTCATCACAGACCAAGGTACCGAATATAAAAATCAATAATCTGTGCAAATACATGAATGTTAAAAACATAACATTAACAGCACATCATCACCTGACCTTAGGGACTATAGAGCGCAGTCACCGAACTTTCAATGAATATGTACGTTCATACATATCGGTCGACAAAACCGACTGGGATACTTGGATTCAATATTTTACATATTGTTTCAACACTACACCATCGATAGCGCATAATTATTGTCCATACGAACTAGTATTTGGAAGATTGCCAAAACAGTTCATAGACTTTAACACGTTAAAAAAAATAGTTATAATATATATGATTACGCTAGAGAAGTAAGATTTAAATTAGAGATAGCATATAAAAGAGCTAGACTTATGTTAGAAAAGGCAAAGGCCGAAAGAAAGTAAGTAAGTAGTAGTAAGTAGGAGATAAGGTATTTTTTAAAAACGAAAAAGGTCATAAGTTAGACAATAGATACGAAGGTCCTTATGACGTATTAGATATAGGATTAAATGATAACATAACAATTAAAGTGCGAAATAAAAAACAACAGATGGTGCATAAAGATAGACTACAAAGCAAAAACAGAATTAAAAAAAAAAAAAAAAACTATATATATATATATATATATATATATATATATATATATATATATATATATATATATATAGTGACATATTCATACACCCACAATAATAATTAATATCGACATTTGACAGTAAAGTCAAATCAATGTCACAGAATGAAATTCCAAATAACTTAAAACACAGACATAAATTGTAAACACAGACAATTCCCAGAACAAAGAACATCTTCGTCGATCAATTTGTAAACATCCGTCGAAAACGTTCCCACCCTTTTCGCTGACGCAGCTCAAACCCTAGCTCAAGAACTCTCTTCAAAACTAAGAGAGTGATAATCATAAAGAGAGCATAAAGCTCTAACTTCAAAAACTCTTAACAGATAAAAAGCTCTATTTATTTATTTATTTATTTATTTATTTAATGTCAACTATACACAGTCGACAGAAATTTAAAATTAAGTGTAAAATTAAAATTAAATTTAAAAATAATTAAATTATTCATATTAAATATTAAAAATATAAAAATTTTAATTAAATTGAAAAAAGAAAAAATATAAAATAAAAATAATAAATAAATAGTTCTGGGGTGAGTAAAAGTAAATTGATTCAACATTTGTTGCTAGGATTGGGGAAACCCAGGAAAACCCAATCAAATCAATGACCACCACCAGAGATTAAATTGATTAATGTGTGCGTAAATGTTCTAAGATTAAGGCTTTATTGGTAGAAATAGAAGACTCTAATCTAATAACCCCGTAAAGTCTGTTAAACTCAGAACATAGTACTCTAAAAGGTTCATGCATAAGGTAATTAGTATGGCAAGTGCTAGTTGTTAATAAGGAGTAGAAACGAGTTGATCTAATAGGAAGTGAAAAGTTTAATTTGTTTAGTAAGAAAGGAGAGTCAATATCACCATTTATAAGTTTTTGAATGAAAGTTACACCCAGCATAATGCGACGGTGTGAAAGGGAAGGAAGATTAATTAATAGTAATCTACTAGGATATGGCGGAAGGTTAAGTTGTGGTGACCAGTTTAAGTTTCTTAGTGCGAAAATTAGAAACTTCTTTTGCACCGATTCAATTTTGTCTTTATAAGTCTGATACTGTGGCGACCACAAACAGGACCCATACTCGAGGATGGGACGTACCAGAGAGACATAAAGCTGTTTAGTCGTATAAGGGTCATTGAATTCCTTAGACCAACGCTTAATGAAACCTAAGACCTTCATGGCTTTATTTACCATGAACTCAATGTGATCGTTGAAAGAAAGTTTACGATCAAGTAAAAACCGAGGTTTGCTAAGCGTCTCCCGCACAGTACCTATTAGAGTTATGTTTCGTACTTACAACCGATTAGACATATTTTCACATACATAGTTCTAAGTGAATAAAAAAATAAAACATATTTTTTTTACCCAACATCAACCTAGAACTTGTTATTGGCCCGTGTAGTGGTCGCTTGGTATGCCGAAATACAATAAATGCTGAAAAGTATGCCATAAATTTTTTCATTCTAAAGCGAGCTTTATTTATTGTTTCCCAAAATTTACCTAGGTTAGTGTCGAAGCTAAGTTTTGTACCTTAGTTAGTTTTGTACTTAGTTTAACTTTTTTTTGTAGGTTTGTAAAATTAGTATCTATTAATATGTGTTAATATTATTAATATGTAATTGTTAAGTATTTATGTTGTAATGTGTTATGTAATATGTTCTGGTAATTTTTTTGGTTGTCACTTGCCGAATTATTGGCGCCCCCTATGTGTGGAGAAGCGAGAAACCAAAAAAAGAAAATGTCTCAACTTGCCACCAAGTGAATGACAATGTAGAGGAAATTGTCCTAATGACAGTGATATTAGATTTCCTCTGTCTATTCCACTCGTGGGTGCACACATAATTAGACGTGTCAATCTAAGTTTAAAAAAAAAAAAAAAAATTTATATGGATAAACAGTAAATGCATTAAATAGATCCAAAAAGTGAATTAAATTCAAATCATTGTTAGTGCCGAGTACTCCAACAAGGTAATTATAATTGGGTACATTAGAAATACGAATGGAAATTAATTTTTAAATTGATCCATAGATCGGCACTTAGCACCAGCTAGTTTTTTGTTACACTTAGCTTCGATTGGGTTTTGGTACCACTGTGCTATCCAATATTTTTCGTCCGCCCCACTTTCACATGGCAGAGGGGAGATACATAGCCCATAAGCTGTGCTAGGCCAGATGTGCCATGGGTAAATTCCATCTCATGTAATTTGGAGTGCAAGCCGCTACAAGAGCTTTTAGCGGATCAGCTGTTTGCACGGCACATTAGCAAAACTATTGTGCAGCAGCTAGGCTGAATGCCGTTCCCGCATGCGCTCGAGTGTCTCCACAAAAAAAATTGCATCGTGAATGTGTGAGCGCAGCATTTCCAAGAACACCAATGCTCCTCCAACAAGCCTCAAGGCGAAAAAAGTACGATTCGAGACGCAACCATTCGACGCAACCATCCACACCATCTCAACAGTTCTATGTGTGCAGTGACAGAGAACAAATTTGTGCAGTGACAAAGAAAAAATTTGTGCAGTGGCAATTGTCTAGTTTTTTTGTTTTCTCTAATGTTAATTGATAATTTTATATGTATAAATTCAATTTAGGGCCTTCTGCCATTTATATGTTAAGTGGTTAATTATTTATTTTTGTAATCTAAATTGAGTCGTGTTACGTACAAAGGTAGACACATAACCTAATAGTCTTCAGCGTTGTGTCAACCAGCCTTTGAAAGGTAACATCAGTGAATTTTAACACCCATGCCCACAGGTACAAAAAGCGAGAAAGATCTTTCGACGCGGGAGCTTGCGGTGAGTCAAAAGCTTTGTTATTTTTTCATAAATACTATATTTTGGCTGATCTGGCCTCACCACCATACCAAAAGCTGATTGTATTACAAACTCCAGTGATGCTGTTTAAGCGGGAGTCAGTTTTGGTTATGTGTTACATAACGTTACGCAATTGATTATTTTTACGTTTTAAATATAATAAAATAAATAATACAAATTGTGGCGCGTTATGTTACATTACTATGTTATGTAACTAATTTATTACTATATTTATATTAAAGTAAAGTTATTTAATATTTTTTATAGCAATAAGTTAAATCGTTATAATAATAGTTCCCCTATCTTTATTATAATGTATGTAATGAATAACGAAGATCGCTCTTCGTCGTCTGAAGCGTATGGACTTGCAACTGTAGAAGGAGTACGCGTTGGCTGACGGCTACTTTCTGGTCGGCTGGGTGTGGGTAAACTAATGTAACCTTCTAGTTGCTTTGCTTCGCGAGAATAATTATATTATTTAGAAACTCGCGTACTATTTTTATTAAAAGACAAGGAGAAGGGAAGGATGGGAGTGGGGGAAGGAAAGTGAGCGCTAGAGAGAAAAAGGGCAATAGGGGACAGAAGAGGGATTTATCTCTGAAGAGGAGCCTTCTCATTTAGATGCACTGGTGTTCGTGCACAGGTGCCCACCCTACCATGATCCTGGTTGTCCTGTGAACAAATTTATTCCAGGATCCCTATGAGAAAAGTCCTAGTCGATCAACCTAATTTCTCCTAAAGACTGCATGGTTCCAAAAAGACAGAGGACTTAGTATTTGAGGGACATTATAAACAATTTATTACATACTAACATTATACATTATAATACAGATAAGGGAACTATTATTACAACGATTTAACTTATTGCTATAAAAAAATATTAAATAACTTTATTTTAATATAAATATTGTAATAAATTAGTTACATAACATAGTAATGTAACATAACGCGCCACAATTTGTATTATTTATTTTATTATATTTAAAACATAAAATAAATCAATTGCTTAACGTTATGTAACACATAACCAAAACTGACTCCCGCTTAAACAGCATCACTGGAGTTTGTAATACAATCAGCCTTTGGTATGGTGGTGAGGCCAGATCAGCCAAAATATAGTAATTATGAAAAAAATAACAAAGCTTTTGACTCACCGCAAGCTCCCGCGTCGAAAGATCTTTCTCGCTTGTACCTGTGGGCATGGGTGTTAAAATTCACTGATGTTACCTTTCAAAAGCTGGTTGACACAACGCTGAAGACTATTTGGTTATGTGTCTACCTTTGTACGTAAACACGACTCAATTTAGATTACAACAATAAATAATTAATCACTTAACATATAAATGGCAGAAGGCCCTAAATTGAATTTATACATATAAAATTATCAATTAACATTAGAGAAAACAAAAAAATCTAGACAATTGCCACTGCTCAAATTTTTTCTTTGTCACTGCACAATTTTTTTCTTTGTCACTGCACACATAGAACTGTTGAGACGGTGTGGATGGTTCCGTCAAATGATGGGCGTCTCGAATCGTACTTTTTTCGCCTTGGGGCTTGTTGGAGGAGCATTGGTGATCTTCGAAATGATGCGCTCACACATTCACGATGCAATTTTTTTGTGGAGACACTCGAGCGCATGCGGGAACGACATTCAGCCTAGCTGCTGCACAATAGTTTTACTAATGTGCCGTGCAAACAGCTGATCCGCTGAAAGCTCTTGTAGCGGCTTGCACTCCAAATTACATGAGATGGAATTTACCCATGGCACATTTGGCCTAGCACAGCTTATGGGCTACGTATCTCCCCACTGCCATGTGAAAGTGGGGCGGACGAAAAAAGTTGGATAGCACAGTGGTACCAAAACCCAATAAATGTAACAAAAAACAAACTGGTGCTAAGTGAAACATAAAAACTGGTGCTATGTGCCGATCTATGGATCAATTTAAAAATTAATTTCCATTTGTATTTCTAATGTACCCAATTATAATTACCTTGTTGGAGTACTCGGCACTAACAATGATTTGAATTTAATTCACTTGTTGGATCTATTTTCTGTTTATCCATATAAATTTTATTTTATTTATTTTTTTTTTTTTTTTTTAAACTTAGATTGACACGTCTAATCTGGTGTGCACCCACGAGTGGAATAGGCAGAGGAAATCCAATGTCACTGTCATTAGGACAATTTCCTCTACCTTGTCATTCACTTAGTGGCAAGTTGTGACATTTTCTTCTTTTTTAGTTTCTCGCTTCTCCACACATAGGGGGCGCCAATAATTCGGCAAGTGACAACCCAAAAAAATTACAGAACATGTTACATAACACATTACAACATAAATACTTAACAATTACATATTAATAATATTAACACATATTAATAGTTACTAATTTTACAAACCTACAAAAAAAATTAAACTAGGTACAAAACTAACTAAGGTACAAAACTTAGCTTCGACACTAACCTAGGTAAATTCTGGGAAACAATAAATAAAGCTCGCTTTAGAATAAAAAAATTTATGGCATACTTTTCAGCATTTATTGTATTTCGGCATACCAAGCGACCACTACAGTCCCCCCTGCCAAAATCACACTTTGGCGATGCAAAGCCAAAGGGTGATACTCGCTTGGTAATTTTGCAGGTATTGTGAAAGATCAAGGCTTAATATCTTTGGCATGATATTTTCCGATATATCTACCTTGAAGGTCTTCTAACTCGTAGTAACTCTCCCCGAGCTTACGTCGTATTCTTGATTTGACAAACGTCGGAGTCAATTTCGCGTTAAACCCCTTTGCGAAGTTGCTTTGTTGAAAATTACGACGTTAAACTTCCTGTCCGACTTTAAAATTTAATTCCCTACTTCTCAAATTGTATTGTTTTTCGTTTTGTTCGTGTTGTCGTTGGATACCCTTTTTCGCTGTTCTTCTAATAATGTCGAACGAATCCTCACGACCAAAACTCACAGAACGGTCTTCAAGAAGTTGTAACCTCCTCAAAAGTGGATAGGTGTTACCATCAGTAACCATATGTTGTCCAAAAGCAACACGATAAGGACTGCTATTAATGGCCCAATGACGACTAGAGCGGAGTGCACAACTAATCTGACTAAGCTGCTCATCCCAATTGGTTTGATCGGGCTTAATATACGCTTTGATGGCAGCAATAACCGATCGGTTCACGCGCTCAGACGCATTTGCTTGTGGAGAATGTACAGCCGTTAGAAAATGTTGTACATTATATTGTCTTAGCAATTTATTAAATTTGTGCGATTTGAATTGTACGCCGTTGTCTGAAACTACAACTTCAGGTACCCCAAAACAGTGGAACAAGTCTTCTTCCATGAAGCGAAGAATGGCATCAGTGGTGAACTTCTTCACCGGCTTCAAAATTGGAAATTTAGTTAGGTGGTCTAACACTACAAAGATGCCAATGTTTCCAGACTTGCTTCGCGGATATGGTCCCAAGAAGTCGATAAATAACTTTTGAAAGGCACGTTGAGTTTCGCTGGCTGGTCCTAACGGTGGTCGTAGTGAACGATTTGGGTGCTTCGTGCATTTGCATGTCTCGCACTGGTTGACAAAGGTTTTAACGTCGTTCACCAGATTAGGCCAAAAATAATAACGTCGTATATTGTCCAACATTTTGGTGATCCCACAATGAGACGCTAGAGGAGGCTCGTGACTTCTTCTCAACAATTCAGGAATCATCATCTGGGGAACCCACAGCTTCCAACATAAGTCATCGGCGACTTGCTCACCGGACGCATGTTCGGCACGACGGTATATGTACCCATCGATGATTTTAATGTCAGGTAACTGTTTAGAATTTTCCTGTAGTTTAGTCCTAAGCTCCTTGTAGTCTGTGGACTCAAAATGTGCTGAAGTCAAATCCAGAATGGCGTCCACACTGATTTCGGACAAATCCTCAGTGTGTATCCGCGATAGAGCGTCAGGGACAATGTTCTGACTACCCTTGCGATGGAAGATTTTAAACGTGAATTCCTGCAACTTAAGTGCCCATCTAGCTAACCTAGAACTGAGGTCTGACTGGGACATAAGCCACTTCAAGGACGCATGATCAGTGTGAATTGAAAATTCATGACCTTCGACATATGCTCGAAATTTTTTTACACACATGATCGCCGCCAAACATTCCTTTTCAGTCACGGAATAATTGCGTTGACACCTATTTAACTTCCGCGACATAAATGCAATTGGGACGTCATTCCCTTCATTATCTTTCTGCATTAACACCCCACCTATTCCTGTGTGACTAGCATCACAGTGTATCTCGAACGGGATGTCGAAGTTGGCACTATGAAGTACCGGAGCACTACATAATTTTTCTTTTAGTTGCTCAAATGCCTTTTGAGCTTCCCCTGTCCACACAAACGTCTTTCGCTGCTTCAGCGTGTCCGAAATAGGAGCAGCGATTTCCGCATAGTTTTTAATAAACTTATGGTACCAACCAGTAGTTCCTAAAAACCTGCGTACTTGCTTGCATGAGCGGGGTTCGGGAAAATCTTTAATGGCAGCGACCTTCTCAGGATCCGTCTGCACAGTACCATGCCCAATAACGTGTCCAAGATATTTGCTCTTTTCCACGTTTATGGTGAGCCCTGCTTGTGATAACCTATCGGCCAATGCTTTCAAAACTAGTAAATGTTTCTCGAAGGACTCGGAGACTACCAATAAATCATCTAAGTAAATGAAAATTTCATTCCTTAGGTTTGGCGGAATAACTCTGTCCATCAATTTAGACATAGTCTGAGGAGCATTAGACAAACCAAAAGGCATGACCGTGAAATGGTAAAGTGGTCTTCCTGGTACTGTAAAGGCCGTCTTTTCTCGTGCTCTTGGCGTGAGTGGAATTTGCCAATAAGCATCTTTAAGGTCAATGCTAGTAATAAATTTTGCCTTGGGAAGTCTGCTTAAAATACCATCAATGAGGGGCATGGGATACGCGTTTTTAACCGTCACATCATTGACTTTCCGGCTATCTAAACATAGACGAACCTTTCCTGGTTTACGGACCATAACTATTGGAGAGGACCATGGGCTATCTGACTCTTCAATTATCCCTAGCGCTAACATTCGATCAAGCTCTTCGTACATTAGTTTCTCGACTGCTCTCGTGCGTTTGTCACCTCAATGTCATGAGCAAGCCAGTTCGTCTTGCCTAACCCTTTGTCGGCAAAAGAAGGAAATAATTTGATTACCCTTCGGAGATCTGTCTGTTGTTCTCTCGACAACTGTATCTGTGTCGGATCTTCGAAATTTAAAGCTGCCACTCTACCTGTACTTGACTTAGTAGTCAAATATAGAGGCAGCAGATCGAACAATCTCCAAAAATCAATACCCAAATACAGTTGTTGAGACAGCGAAGGTACTAAATAAACGCATAACCGCTTCACTTCACCACGAAAGGTAACGAGGGTCCAAATTTTCCCTAAAATCTGCTGACTTTTGCCATCAGCGGTTCGTACTGAAGCATGTATGGAGTGAAAGTCTTTATGGGTTTCGGCTAATTCCTGCGCAAAGCTACCACCAATGCAACTAATGGATGCACCTGTGTCCATCAGTCCAGTAACTAGCCTACCGAACAACTCAACCTCTGCATACGGACGAAAGTCATGCGTATTATTAAATACGGAGGAAAGGATTGCTTTTCGAGTTACCTTAAACAACTTGCGAAAGTTGTCTCTGCGCATACGGTCTCGGGATTTGATGATTCTTTTCTCAAGTGGCAACAATTGGGCTATCTTGCGTTTATGTACTGGAATTAATGTTGGATTAGTCAAGTCTGGGAGTGCGTTACAACTAGCGATAAGATCTAATCGGTGTTCGTCGCTTTCGACAATTGTTTGCGTGCACTGGTCAACCGTGCACGACTCGAGCCGTTTTTTGACCCGTTTCCACAACATTTTGAACAGGTTGGTTTGTACGTATCGGGAGCACCACAACCATAGCAAAACACTGATCGTTCTGCCTTACACTCCTGGTATGGATGTCCTGTCATACGACAATTCCAATACTTTATCGATACGGCATCTACCTCAAACAAATCATCATCGTTGTCGGTTTCATCCGACACTTCTGGCTGTACCGCAACCTCGTGTACCTGAGCACGCGGCACGAATCGTCTCGTCATTGGAACAGGCTTACGGCTAGCCTCCATGAACCTCTCTCGCTTGCGAACTAGTTGCCGCAGCTGCACGATACTATTCACGGGGACGTACAATAGCTCGTGCTGAACTTCGTCCAACAAATTCGCCCTAAGTACTTCTAGCAGAGATTGTTCATTCATTGGCTGTCCCAACCTATCCGCTAAACGAACTACACCTTCATAGAAGCAATCAAATGGCTCATTCGGCTTCTGTTTTCTCTGGGCTATGGCACTTCGAATTTCCAAATCGGAGCGTCCGTCTGAATATTGTGCTCGGATGGCTATGCACAAATCCACCCAACGAACATGCGGCACGCTTCGATGAAATCTCCAAAACCACTCGGCTGCATTACCTTCAAACAGGTTACTCGCATACCGAGCTAATAGTTCAAAATTTCCGTCAAGGGTCTGTATTGTCTGAGCTTCTACCCTGTATAGGAAATCATCAATGCCCATCACTCCCTGTCCGGAAAATCGCAACTTCCAGTTAGCGATGGTTTGGCTAATGCGATCTGGCCTCAAGCTATGGGTCTGCTGAGACTCGGCCGGAAGAGACATACTCCTATTCATAGGCACCGGACGACCACCATGTTCTGCCGAGGGAATACCAAACAGCTGCTCAAACGATTGGTGCTGTCTGCCTGGAGAGGACTGCCTAGGAACACCCTGCAACCTATCCGAAATTCCTTGACTAGCTGCTTTCAACGATAACTTCTGAAACCCTGTTTCAATCGCTTTGGTGAGCATCTGAGTATGTTGTAATAGCGCTGCCGCCATGGCATTCGCTATGCTTTGCTGCATACTATCACCTGCTTCCTGAACAAGAGTCGCCGAAGGATTTGCTGACAATTGGGGTACGCTATCTACGCTCTGTTCTTCCCCTAATTGAGCCGTACTCTGTGTACTTGTACCCGAAATTACCAAGTTTGGATCCTCAAGGTAGAGGTGGAGAACTATCGATGACACTATCGACACTATCGATGGTTGGGGGCTATCGAGCCGCTATCGATAGCAGCAGACACCTTCGATAGCGGCCCGTCCACTATCGATAGTGTCATCGATAGCGGGCGTCTCACATCGCTAAAATACTTTAACGCGCATTTCACACACAACTTCACACAAACAACTGAAAAATTGTTAAAATTGACGGGAATTATAAAAAAAACTATTAAAAATGGAACGCTTTTTAAAAAAAGGTATGTTTAATGTATTTTGCATAAGTATTTTGATGGATAATGTGTTGCATTTAAGGTACACGTCGGAGGTCCGCAACACCTACTGCGCCAAGTCCAAACAAACAGGACTGTGATTGCACCAGCACGGACTCTGAAAAAGATGTTCTCCCCGAAAGCCAAAAGAACTCTAAAAGGAGTAAAATATCAACTGTTTGGAAGTATTTTAAGAGGTCCGACGACAAAAAACTTGCCAAATGCCTTGACTGTGGCAAGGAATATAAAACAAGCGGCAATACATCAATATTTACATACGTATTTTACTTTTATTCCAGGTTAATCAAACTGATCTTCCCTGCATAAAGGGCCTCTTTTGCAAATACCTTTGCATTCCCGCAACATCCGTAGAATCGGAAAGAGCTTTTAGCAAGGCAGGGCAAATTGTTTCCGAGAGACGCACCCGGCTCAAAGAGAAAAACATTAACATCCTGTTATTTTTGAATCAAAACTTTTGGTTAAAATAAACCATTTTTCTTAAAAACTTAAAAAAAAAATTTTTAATTTCGGACGATATTATCGGTGACTATCGATGGTACTATCGACACTATCGATGGTTTGAAAAAAACAATCGCTCACTATCGATGGCGCCGACTATCGATAGTTCTCCACCTCTACCTCAAGGTTCCCTATATTCCTAGACTGCGATCGAGTTCTCATGCTCGCGGTCTGGGCCTGTCTCATTTCGTCTGCCAGCGTTAGGGAGGTTACGCTCAGGGACGTTTTGCACACGGGGCACACGTTTCGGTTCCCCGTCCGTGTGTTAAAGCACGCGTGATGAAAAAAAATGGTTGCACCGGGTTGTTAGAAGTTGGGCTGGAAATTCTACTTCTTTGGTACAAACACAACAAACGGTTTCCTCTGACACTCTTGTATGAGGAATATCACCGCTTCTCCCTACTGGCATAATGATTGGCTGGACCTGATTCGACAAACCGCAAAAGTAATTCCCCGATAAGTACCAATCGAAGAACAAATCCAAATATTTAATCTAATATCGAATAATTTAATATATAAATATAACAACTAGGAAACAAACAATACGAAAGATATCAAAAAAAATAGAACTAGAAAAGAAACAAAAAAAAAACAATGAAATAACAAAGATAAACATTTTTGGAACCATGCAACCCCTGTTCAAAACCAGGTTGCCAACTTATCTTCAAAGATAAATCAAGAAAATTTAAATTAGGGAATTCGAATACATGCTCTCGGTATAGCGGCAAGTCATCGCAGTTTAAAACCACTAGCTCGGTCCAGCGAATACCAAAGAATCATGTTCGAACTCAGATAGAATGTTGTCGAGTCACAGACTTATTCACACTCGCGTCCACGCAGAAGACAACGACCATGCTCATAAGCTGCAACCAACAGATAGTAAAAAGGATAGTATTTAAATAAAATGTAATTGGCTAGGCGTCATTCAATACTTTAATGCAGACGTTATCAGTCCAGGAAAGAAGTATAGAACTAGAAGAAACGCACCAGCAAAAGGGAACTATCTTCTTCCGGCAATAACCTGCAGTATTAGCCTGAACACACTATCCACTACGAAATGAAAAGATAGTTAGACCTTGGTACACAGCAATTCCCAAGCCCGATGAGCGGCAGTATAGACTTGAAAGCCATTATACTGTCTCCAGCATCAACTGACTCAAAGAATTGTCATGCACCAAATGAAGATCTAATGCTCACTTGGTTATACCTTCCATCTATGCGTAAGTCTAGCGGCAAGGTGAAGCTTTGTAAATTCACAAACCTTGTCTCCAGCTAAGACTCCACATAAATGTATATACAACAGAGGGAATTTGACTGACAATGTGTTGCTCGTGTTCGGCAATACAGCAATTTAGAAGCTAGTATCGTTCCAGACCACACACATCGCAGCTTCGGATATGAACATTCCAAGATGTGGGTCTAAAGTTATTTTGAAACTATTAGATATCCAACATCTGAATATTCATACCCAGGACAATAGGAAAGGAAATAAGGAAGGATTCTAAATAAGTCACCAGACAATATATGGGCGTTCATATTGCCTGTAGATGGAAATGACTTGCAAATTAAAGAACTCTAAATGTCAAGGTCAGGTTCTTCGCCTAGGGTATCATAACATAATGTTATCATACACTGCATTGTAACGTTATTCAGTTTACAAGCACGCTAACCTGGCCCTGACGTTGGGCGCCAAAAATAATATTAATTAAACTGTAATGAATAACGAAGATCGCTCTTCGTCGTCTGAAGCGGATGGACTTGCAACTGTAGAAGGAGTACGCGTTGGCTGACGGCTACTTTCTGGTCGGCTGGGTGTGGGTAAACTAATGTAACCTTCTAGTTGCTTTGCTTCGCGAGAATAATTATATTATTTAGAAACTCGCGTACTATTTTTCTTAAAAGACAAGGAGAAGGGAAGGATGGGAGTGGGGGAAGGAAAGTGAGCGCTAGAGAGAAACAGAGCAATAGGGGACAGAAGAGGGATTTGTCTCTGAAGAGGAGCCTTCTCATTTAGATGCACTGGTGTTCGTGCACAGGTGCCCACCCTACCATGATCCTGGTTGTCCTGTGAACAAATTTATTCCAGGATCCCTATGAGAAAAGTCCTAGTCGATCAACCTAATTTCTCCTAAAGACTGCATGGTTCCAAAAAGACAGAGGACTTAGTATTTGAGGGACATTATAAACAATTTATTACATACTAACATTATACATTATAATACAGATAAGGGAACTATTATTACAACGATTTAACTTATTGCTATAAAAAAATATTAAATAACTTTATTTTAATATAAATATAGTAATAAATTAGTTACATAACATAGTAATGTAACATAACGCGCCACAATTTGTATTATTTATTTTATTATATTTAAAACATAAAATAAATCAATTGCTTAACGTTATGTGACACATAACCAAAACTGACTCCCGCTTAAACAGCATCACTGGAGTTTGTAATACAATCAGCTTTTGGTATGGTGGTGAGGCCAGATCAGCCAAAATATAGTAATTATGAAAAAAATAACTAAGCTTTTGACTCACCGCAAGCTCCCGCGTCGAAAGATCTTTCTCGCTTGTACCTGTGGGCATGGGTGTTAAAATTCACTGATGTTACCTTTCAAAAGCTGGTTGACACAACGCTGAAGACTATTTGGTTATGTGTCTACCTTTGTACGTAAACACGACTCAATTTAGATTACAACAATAAATAATTAATCACTTAACATATAAATGGCAGAAGGCCCTAAATTGAATTTATACATATAAAATTATCAATTAACATTAGAGAAAACTAAAAAATCTAGACAATTGCCACTGCTCAAATTTTTTCTTTGTCACTGCACAATTTTTTTCTTTGTCACTGCACACATAGAACTGTTGAGACGGTGTGGATGGTTGCGTCAAATGATAGGCGTCTCGAATCGTACTTTTTTCGCCTTGGGGCTTGTTGGAGGAGCATTGGTGATCTTCGAAATGATGCGCTCACACATTCACGATGCAATTTTTTTATGGAGACACTCGAGCGCATGCGGGAACCACATTCAGCCTAGCTGCTGCACAATAGTTTTACTAATGTGCCGTGCAAACAGCTGATCCGCTAAAAGCTCTTGTAGCGGCTTGCACTCCAAATTACATGCGATGGAATTTACCAATGGCACATTTGGCCTAGCACAGCTTATGGGCTACGTATCTCCCCACTGCCATGTGAAAGTGGGGCGGACGAAAAAAGTTGGATAGCACAGTGGTACCAAAACCCAATAAATGTAACAAAAAACAAGCTGGTGCTAAGTGAAACATAAAAACTGGTGCTATGTGCCGATCTATGGATCAATTTAAAAATTAATTTCCATTTGTATTTCTAATGTACCCAATTATAATTACCTTGTTGGAGTACTCGGCACTAACAATGATTTGAATTTAATTCACTTGTTGGATCTATTTTCTGTTTATCCATATAAATTTTATTTTATTTTTTTTTTATTTTTTTTTTTTTTTTAAACTTAGATTGACACGTCTAATCTGGTGTGCACCCACGAGTGGAATAGGCAGAGGAAATCCAATGTCACTGTCATTAGGACAATTTCCTCTACCTTGTCATTCACTTGGTGGCAAGTTGTGACATTTTCTTCTTTTTTAGTTTCTCGCTTCTCCACACATAGGGGGCGCCAATAATTCGGCAAGTGACAACCCAAAAAAATTACAGAACATGTTACATAACACATTACAACATAAATACTTAACAATTACATATTAATAATATTAACACATATTAATAGTTACTAATTTTACAAACCTACAAAAAAAATTAAACTAGGTACAAAACTAACTAAGGTACAAAACTTAGCTTCGACACTAACCTAGGTAAATTCTGGGAAACAATAAATAAAGCTCGCTTTAGAATGAAAAAATTTATGGCATACTTTTCAGCATTTATTGTATTTCGGCATACCAAGCGACCACTACATGTATAATGTTAGTATTTTGTAGTATGAGCATATATCGTGGGTACAAAGTACCAATAATTAACCAGCAACACTGCACTATAGGGTTTTTTGCCAAAAAGATGCTAAAAACCCCATTTATAAAAGTTAAACTATCAAAATAATTTTGATCGCTCTGTATCAAAAAAAGAGTGACCATCAAAGTTGCATACCAAAAATTTTCAAAGGTGGCGCCACTGTGGCGAAATCAGGTTTGAAACTCGGCTGTTTATATCCATGGGAACAAGCAGTGCAGAAGTGCATTTTTTAAGTCTAATTGTCAATATCAAATAACTATGAATAAAACTCTTGTCTGATCAAATTTTTGTGATGGGATCGCATCAGGGGGGTTTGTACTGCATGTTTTTATATCTGAAGTGTTTGAAGACGTTGTGGTGTCTCCGTAGTTATATGTCAAAAAAAGTGTTCTAACAAGTACAAGTATGTTAATAAGTTTAATTTTTAGAAAGGTTTAAAAAGTGTGCCGTATCTGGAAATACGCTGAAACCTATTGTAAGTCGTAGAGTAATTAATTATTGTTTAATTGCATATAGTCAGAATTGCCAGGTTCAACCGGTTTTTTTGGAATTTTAACTTTTGAGGCATAACCTCAAATTCAACAGCTCAGAGTTGGTTACCATTTGAAATGCAATAAATACACATGTATCCTTCAATTTACTAATTTTTTTTTGTTGAATTAATAATTATAAATATTATTACTTATAATTTTGCAGTTTTACATGCTTTTTTAATAATACCAATGTTTACACACTCGTTATTAAAAATAACACCAAATAAAAAAATATGTAAAAAAAAAAATGGGCGGTGCCACATCCAAATTTTTTTTTTCCAAATTCTACTTTCTATTGGTTATATCTACCAGATAAAAAAAAACTTAACCAAAATATCTTGTTTCATTCATGAGATATTAATATAAAACATCAAAAGTCATAAAAGGGCTATAGTGCACTGTCGCATTATATAAATAAACTCAAGTGGACGTGAAATACGATCACCCACTAGCGAAGACAGCATTCCCACGCTGACCGCGTGCAATACATATATATGCACATAAGACTCTCTCTCTCTCTCAAATATAGTATATAAGACATATATATGCTTTTGGCTCCTCTGCCGCTACCAACGGCAGAGCGGTAGCGAATAATAATTTCATAAGCAAAGTTGGATTATCACTTAACATCTCAAGCTTATCAGTCGCATTTTTAATACGTTCTTCACAGTTGTAAAATGTACCAATAAACCCGATACAAAACAACAAAATTCATACCGTGCATTATTTATTTCGTATTATTAGTGGTTCAACAATGATAATGGACTAATTACATCAAATGGCGACCGTGACAAAAGTGACCATCAAAAGAAAAAACTTAAAAAGGACCACATGAAATGTATCAAATAAATAAAAGTGTAGTACAAAAATAAAATATATATAACACTACATAATAAACAACATAATAAACAATGTAAAATTTACATCAATTAAAATACTATACTACATACAAAAGCATTTTGAGTGAAATGAAGCAAAGTGAAAAACATATTGCAGATGCAACAATAAATACAATAAGCTATAAACAAAATGGATTCTGAATGGAACAAAAAAAAAAAAAAAAAAAAAAAATACACTTCCGTCGGTAAATCGAAAGTACGAAAAGTGAAAACAAATAAATATATACAAAGAAATCAATGAACTAAATAAGAACTCACGGAACAACAGCAGGAGGAACATTTGAACGGAACTATAAGTCTGAATACCACCAAGAGTACGTCTGTGTCCTCCAGACTGCGAAGGCCAGCTGTACAGCCCCTATTGCCTGGGCACCTGCTGGACTCATCATTCAAAGAAGACAGAGACAGCATGAGAGGTTATCCGCCGCTTATGCCAACGTTGGAGAGCAACGAATAGAAGAAAGCACGAGAGGCACGCCGCCGCTTGTGCCATCGCTGGAATTCCATAGCAGCATCAGCAACAGTAGCCAACTGAACTGACCGACAGCGCTATAAAGAGCGCCCATCGATAATTAATATATAAGTGCACTGCGTTGCACAATTTTTTTTTTATGCACTGCGCTGCATACGTAATAGATATAATAACTTTTGTAATGCCCGACGACAACTGAGTCGACCGGCAAGCCGTTTGGCCCGTAAAGCCATTCGAAAATAATAGGTAGGAATGCATATTATTAGGAATGCAGATAGTTAGCAATAAAATATGCATAAATGTAAATTAGTTAGATGAAAAAGGCCAATATAAAGTTATCAATTAAGGATAATAGAATAACGGAGCGCCTTGCGGCCGTCAACATTCAACTTCGTGGTGCGAAGTAAAGCGGCGAGCTGCGTTAAACGCCATAGCTCCAACCGCCCAAATATTATTAATGTTGCCAATGCGGTTCCCGCTGCAACAACAAACATTTCTAACTTATTAGGACCTCATTTTTATAACTAACACATTATACTCAGTAGTAAATTTAATATAAGTAAAATATTGTAAAATTGCTAATTGCTATTTATGTAAACTGAGTATACTGAAATCATTCATTAAATAGGGAAATGGTATAGAGTTTTAATGTAGCTCAAAATAACAGCAGTTTAAATTGATAACTTATTCAAGATATTTCTATGTCTTTACTAAAACAAAAAAAAAAAAAAGTTTCTCATTATGGGCGGAACAAAGTCGAAAGCAGACGACAACACCGCAAATGTGGTAAATACAGTAGAGGTCGTGGACACAACCCCACATTTAGATTCACTGTATGTGCTACTTTTGATTTTAGTGATAATATCAGCAATCAATCTGGCACTAAAGATATATCTACTACACAAAAGATCATTGAGAAAGACCTACATGAGTCGAGCCAATGATCTAGAAAAAAATATAAAAAAAAAAATTATAACCTAATAACACCACAGGGGTACAGGTGCGACTACATCGCTAATATGTACATACATGGAATGGCTAAATTTAGTAACAGCCATAAACAATATTAGAGATGCTTTTGACAAATCTTATAAATGCATCAACAAAAACGCGCTGATAAAAACTCTGACGCTAATTTTTCACATTAAGGTATTGATAACGCAATATAACGCGTTACAAACCCTGATACTTAAATACAAAGACAAACTTACTGAAGAACATAAAGCCCAATGCTTAAAGGTTCTTAATTCATTCGGTAAAAGACTATATAATACTAGTGTTAGACATAGCATTATAATAGAAGTCCCAACGGATATAACCAAAATAGCGGAATTCGACGAGAATCAGCTAATAGATCTAGACGAGTCACAACCGCAAGAGGATCTAGATATCGAAAGCGATATAGAATCAATAGATGAAATAAAGTACAATAAACAACAACCAGCTATAATAAACATGGCCAATACAGTAGAAGCTCAGAGAGCATACCTTAAACAAATATCTGCCACAATACCTGAATTCGATGGTAAGAAACTCCATCTAACAGGTTTGTAACAGCATTAAAGTTAACAGATCTGACTAAAGGAGATCAGGAAGCTTTAGCCGTAGAGGTCATCAAGACCAAAATTATTGGCCCACTGACGTATAAAGTAGAACATGCGACGTCCATACAAGCAATAATTAACATATTGCAAGCAAACGTAAAAGGCGAATCACCTGACGTGATAAAAGCAAAGTTAATAAATGCCCAACAGAAAGGCAAGACTGCATCCCAATACGCGACCGAAATAGACAATATGCGTAAGCAGCTAGAAGCAGCCTACATAGACGGTGGATTAGACGCTGACAATGCCGACAAATTTGCGACAAAAGAGTTGATATCGGCAATGATCAAAAATTGTGCCAATGAGTCACTAAAAATGATCTTAACAGCAGGTACATTTAATACATTCAATGATGCAATGGAAAAATATATACATTGCAGTACAGAAATGACCGGCAATTCTAATACAATTTTATTTTATAATGGGAACAACAGACGAGGTTATTATAATGCCAACTATCGAAGTAGAGGCAGAAATAATTACAACCAAAATTATAACCAAAGCTATAACAATAATAACAGAGGTCGCGGAAGCTATCGCGGCCGCGGTAATAACAGAGGTGGAGGTAACCGAAGGGATAACCAAAACCAATATAACAATCAAACCCAAAACAATAATAACAACCGAAATGTGCGTAATGTACAATCGGAAAACAGCCAGACCCCCTTAAGCAATCAGCAGTAAAACTGTTTAAATTAAACCTAAATCTGAGTATATTCATGAAAGCAAATAACCACAAAACGAACACAGCCCTAACATTATTAATAGACACAGGTGCAGACATTTCATTGCTAAAGGACAAAGCAAATGAATATAACAATTTAAATTTCAGTAATATATCCAATATTACAGGTATTGGACAGGGGTCCATACAGTCTATAGGAACAGTCGATCTTGACATACGCATTCAGGATGTTCTAGTGCCCCATGAGTTTCATGTGGTACCTGAGAATTTTCCGATATCATGCGATGGCATAATCGGTTTAGATTTCATGAAAAAATACAATTGCATATTAGAATTTCAAAGTAATCAAGACTGGTTCATAATAAGACCCAATAACTTCAATAGACACATAAATATTCCAATTTTATATAACTTAGATTCCAACATATTATTATTGCCAGCTAGATGCGAAGTAATTAGACAAGTAAAATTACTCACCAGCGAAAAAACGGTTGTAGTACCAAATCAGGAGCTACAGCCGGGTATAATAAATACTAAAGACGCCATAATAGAAGGCGCGAAGATCAAATGTGAATCAATGAAAGACTACGACATATGTGAAACACCATTAGAAAATAAAAATAGAACCAAAGAAATATTTAAACAACTGAGATTTCCAAATCAGTTTAATACAGTACTAACCAATTTATGCACAGAATTTAGCGATATTTTTGGTTTAGAAACAGAACCAGTATCGGCTAACAACTTTTACAAACAAAAACTCAGATTGGGAGATATAACACCGGTCTACATAAAAAACTATCGCATGGCAGATAGCCAAAAACCAGAAATCGCTAGACAAGTCAAAAAATTAATAGATGATGGAATTGTTGAACCGTCAATGTCTGAATTTAATAGTCCATTACTTTTGGTTCCAAAGAAACCACTGCCGAATTCAACGGAAAAAAGATGGCGATTAGCAGTAGAAATATATAAGAAACTATTATCAGACAAATTTCCACTTCCAAGAATAGAAGATATTGTTGATCAATTAGGAAGAGCAAAATATTTCTCATGTCTCGACCTAATGTCTGGATTCCACCAGATAGAATTAGAGAAAAAGTATAGAGATATAACATCATTTTCAACAGCCAATGGCTCATATCGCTTCACGCGACTACCATACGGACTGAAAGTAGCGCCAAACTCTTTCAAACGTATGATGACACTTGCATTTGCTGGTCTTGAACCATCGCAAGCATTTCTATACATGGATGATTTAGTAGTAATAGGTTGTTCAGAAAAACATATGCTCAAAAATTTAACAAATGTATTCGAGCTATGTAGACAACATAATCTGAAACTACATTCGGGGAAATGTTCTTTCTTTATGAAAGAAGTCACATATTTGGGTCACAAATGTACTGATAAAGGTATACTCCCAGATGACTCTAAATATGAAGTTATAGAAAAATATCCTATACCAACAGATGCAGACAGTGCTAGACGTTTCGTAGCCTTCTGTAATTATTACAGACGTTTTATTAAAAATTTTTCTAATCACTCACGCCACTTAACGAGGCTTTGTAAAAAGAATGTCCAATTCGAATGGACTACAGAATGCAATAATGCATTCGAATATTTAAAAAGAGAATTAATGAAACCAACAATACTACAGTACCCAGATTTCAGCAGAAAATTTTGCATAACAACCGATGCTAGTAAACATTCATGCGGAGCGGTACTTACACAAGATCACAATGGTCAACAACTTCCGGTGGCATACGCTTCAAGAATGTTCACTAAACGTGAAAGTAATAAGTCCACTACAGAACAAGAATTAGCACCCATTCATTGGGCCATAAATCATTTTCGATCATACATATATGGCAAGCATTTCATGGTAAAAAGCGATCATAGACCATTGTCATATCTATTCTCTATGAAAAATCCAAGTTCCAATCTCACACGTATGAGACTGGATTTAGAAGAGTATGACTTTACGGTAGAATACCTTAAGGGGAATGATAATCATATTGCGGACGCCTTGTCACGCATAACAATTTTAGAATTAAAAACAATTAATAAGAAGACTTAAAAGTGACAACTAGATCAAAAACGGAATATGAAAATTCAAGCAAACATAAATCAAAAGTCGAAATAAAAAATAAAAATGAGCAAATTATAGAAAAGCCCAAAGTCTATGAAGTTGTCAACAATAATGACACAAGGAAACATGTTTTAATCAAAATAGATAAACATAAGTGTTTATTAAAACGAGGAAAAACAATTGTTTCACGCTTTAATGTTAATGACCTGTATTCTAATGAAACATTTGATCTAAATCAATTCTTTCAAAGGCTTATTTCAAAAACCAGAATGCATAAAATAACAAAAATGCGTATATCACCCAGTAAGCAAATATTTGAATTTGTATCACTAAATGAATTTAAAATAAAGGGCAATCGAGTACTCGAAAAAGTAGAACTAGCTATTCTACAAAAGGTGATAATCATAGACAAAAATGACGAAGCTCAAATTAAGGAAATTTTGACAAAATTCCATGACGATCCAATAGAAGGAGGCCATACTGGTATCGCGCGAACCCAGTTAAAAATTAAAAGATTTTATTATTGGCCCCAAATGACCAAGACGATAGCTAAGTATGTAAAGACTTGTTTGAAATGCCAACAAGCCAAAACAACAACACATACCAAAACACCATTATCCGTAACCCCAACGCCAGCAACAGCATTTGATATAGTAATAATAGATACAATTGGACTTCCACGATCGGAAGAAGGCAATGAGTATGCTATTACAATCATATGCGATTTGACTAAATTTTTGGTCACCATACCAGTACCAAATAAAAATTCCAAAACAATTGCTAAGGCGATATTTCAAGATTTTATACTAAAGTACGGTCCGATGAAGACGTTCATCACAGACCAAGGTACCGAATATAAAAATCAACTGATAAATAACCTGTGCAAATACATGAATGTTAAAAACATAACATCAACAGCACACCATCACCAGACCTTAGGGACTATAGAGCGCAGTCACCGAACTTTCAATGAATATGTACGTTCATACATATCGGTCGACAAAACCGACTGGGATACTTGGATTCAATATTTTACATATTGTTTCAACACTACACCATCGATAGCGCATAATTATTGTCCATACGAATTAGTATTTGGAAGATTACCAAAACAATTCATAGATTTCAACAAGTTAGAAAAAATAGAACCAATTTATAATGTAGATGATTACGATAGAGAAGTAAGATTTAGATTAGAGATAGCATATAAAAGAGCTAGACTTATGTTAGAAAAGGCAAAGGCCGAAAGAAAGTTCGAATATGACAAAAATTCTAAAGATCTAGAACTACAAGTAGGAGATAAGGTATTTTTAAAAAACGAAACAGGTCATAAGTTAGACAATAGATCGAAGGACCTAATGACGTATTAGATGTAGGATTAAATGATAACATAACAATTAAAGTGAAAAATAAGAAACAACAGGTAGTGCATAAAGATAGACTAAAAAAACAAAAATAAAATTTAAAAAAAATATATATATATATAATAAAGACATAATTATATACAAATTTTATTAATTTAAAAAAAAAAAAAAAAAATAATAATATTAAATAATTTTTATTTACTTTATTCATTAAAACTCAATACTATAAATCATTTTAATTCATTAATATAAAAAACACACATATATATTATTAAGATACATTTCAAAAATAGTACATGAAAATAACTTCATATAATTACGTTATTTTTTTAAAGAAGGGAGGTGTAGTATGTGCATATATCGTGGGTACAAAGTACCAATAATTAACCAGCAACACTGTCGCATTATATAAATAATCTCAAGTGCATTCCCACGCTGACGGCGTGCAATACATATATATGCACATAAGACTCTCTCTCTCTCTCAAATATAGTATATAAGACATATATATGCTTTTGGCTCCTCTGACGCTACCAACGGCAGAGCGGTAGCGAATAATAATTTCATAAGCAAAGTTGGATTATCACTTAACATCTCAAGCTTATCAGTCGCATTGTTAATACGTTCTTCACAGTTGTAAAATGTGCCAATAAACCCGATACAAAACAACAAACTTCATACCGTGCATTATTTATTTCGTATTATTAACGCCACTCTAACATCTTAGTGGTTCAACAATGATAATGGACTAATTACATCATAATTTAATAAATTGTTTATAATGTCCCTCACATACTAAGTCCTCTGTCTTTTTGGAACCATGCAGTCTTTTGGAGAAATTAGGTTGATCAACTAGGACTTTTCTCGTAGGTATCCTGGACTAAATTTGTTCACAGGTCAACCAGGATCATGGTAGGGTGGGCACATGTGCACGAACAAGAGTGCATAATAATGAGAAGGCTCCTCTTCAGAGATAAATCCCTATTCTGTCCCCTATTGCTCTTTTTCTCTCTAGGGCTCACTTTCCTTCCCCTTTCCCATCCTTTCCTTCTCCTTGTCTTTTAATAAAAATAGTACGCGAGTTTCTAAATAATATAATTATCCTCGCGAAGCAAAGCAACTAGAAGGTTACATTAGTTTACCCACACCCAGCCGACCAGAAAGTAGCCAACGCGTACTCCTTCTACAGTTGCAAGTCCATCCGCTTCAGACGACGAAGAGCGATCTTCGTTATTCATTACAGCCGGTTGGATACCTCAAAAGGAATTAGTTGTGATCATAGACGATCTAAAATTTCTAAGTGATCAATAATTGTTCAGCGCTTATGTTCAATTAATAATTCTCTTATGTGTGTATCCGCAAAAGAACTTTCGTGTATCCGTGCGAAGAAAGTACGTGGTCGCAAAGAACTTCATTCGTTTCGTGTAATTAAATATTAGCCCACCAGATACAGGTGTGACCGCTAATAAGTTAACGAAATTCGTAAATTAAACGTGAAGTGCTATAAATAAATCAAAAACTTTATTATGACTTAATCAAACACTCCAATTATGGAATTGTCGGAGCAGCATTTGAGCCAAGCTCTGCACCAGATCAGACGCGTTCCCGAGTTCAAAGGAAATTCAGAAGATCTCAGCGCATTCATTAGGCGTGTGGATCATCTGTTGGCGTTGTATCCAACTCAGAATGCGAGGCAACATAGTGTGATGTTCAGTGGAATCGAGATGCAGATTACCGGAGATGCCCAAGTGTCCCAATTATCAGCAGCATCGAATTGGATGGAATTGAGGGAAGCCCTCATAAGCGAGTACAAAACGCAAACACCCTACGAGTAATTACTTCGTCATTTGTACAACACGCATTATTCAGGAAATATGCGTAAGTTTATAGAAGAGTTAGAACAAAAACAATACATAATTAACAATAAGTTAATATTAGAAAATAACCACAATAAAACAATATTATACACAATAGCTATGAATAACACAATTAAGGATGTTATAACACTTCGTTGTTGTACAAAGTAGACGTGTCTAATTTTGCTCTATTAAATCACTTGAAATCTTTAATACGTGCTGTAGTTTAATACTTTAAAAAGTACCGATTTTAACAATATTATTGTGTAGTGCGTTACTACTGGTGCTAGTGTCAAACTTCGTGCGTTTACTAATAAATAATTGCATTTTATTTGTATATTTTACAAACAGTGCGCGTCGCTAACAGCTGAGTTTATTGCTTTTTCTTTTTTGCTTACTTTCGTCTGTTACTTTTCGTCACTCTCCTAACTTTGCGCTCTCTCATTGCATGCTTATCTGTATTGCTTGCGCTCTTAACGTCAGTTCTTAACATTAACTGTACCTCATTGTCTCTCTTGCTTTGTTTGCATTGTTTTTCTACAGCACTCAACACAAGTTTAGTTACATTTCAAACATAACTCACTTCCTATAATTTCTGAATTTCTTTATTCGATCTCATATTTTCCTTACATCATGACTTCGTGCTGCATTAAAGTCTGTAAGGTAATGTCCGATCCTAAGGCTGATTTTATAAGCTGCTGGTTGTGTGACAATCTAGCTCATGTTAAATGTGCAGGTTTCACCGCGCGTGTGAAAGATTACATCGCCAATAAGATGGGTCTTAAATGGTGTTGTGAAGCTTGCCGTGAGACGGAAATTAATATGCAATCATTTGCAATGCATACGCGCAATAATTTATGTGCTTTAAAAAAGAACTTTGACCTTCTTCACAAGGAATTCCAAGCAATGGAATTTAAGTTTAATAATTTTAAAATTTTTCCTGAGCCGTCTATTCTGGGTGTGCCTTCTTCCAGTAGCTCACCACCGGAGGTAATTATTACTCCGGTTATGACTACTGAACATATTCCTGAATCAATTCCTTCTGCAGCTATTTCAAACCCACGTAGCTCTAAACCCAATAAACCCAAGAAAGGTAGGCCTTCCAATGATATGCCTCTTGTATCATCTGAGGTTAATCATCTTCGGGTGTTTAATTCCCCTAAGCATCCCACGCCTGCAAATGTTCTTCCTTGCGTAGTGGAGACTGCCAGACCTCTTAAGTCTGTACCTAATAGACGCCAAATTTTTATTTCTCGCCTGGCATCTGAAAATTCAATTGAAGATGTTAAGGCGTATATTTTAAACAAGCTTAATAATAATTGTCCCAACTTGACCGTTGAGAAATTCAAATTTAAGCATCATAGAGAAATTTCCTCCTTCAAAATATCTGTCCCCACAAGTGCATTTAGTACTATTTGTTCTAATGCTTTTTGGCTGGATGATATGGTTGTAAAGGAGTACAGTCCGCAAAAGAGACATAAGTCTTCTGTTCCCCCTTCTCTTCCTACTAATGTTCCGTCAAAAAACTAATAAATTCTTCAATTCTGTTAGCTTATCAGAATGTTAGAGGCCTTAAGTCAAAACTTTCTAACCTTTATGTAGATAGTTTTTCTTTCGAACATAACATTTTGGCATTTACTGAGACCTGGCTTAAACCTGACATTCTTGATGCATCTATACTTTCACCTCTTTATGTTACTTATAGATGTGATAGAATGGATAGAAAAGGTGGAGGCGTCCTTATTGCGATAAAATCTAATCTTGTATCGCAATTAGTAAATAACTCCCCCACTAATATAGAAATTGTATGTGTGAAAGTGCGAATTCATAACATTAACTTATATATTTCCTGTTCATATATTCCTCCCCACTCTGATTTATCTGTATACCTAGCTCACTTAACGGTAATTCAATCTTTGTCCAGCATGCTTTTGGATAAAGATTGTTTGGTAGTTGTTGGTGACTTTAACTTGCCCGATGTTATTTGGTCGGATAACAACGACTTAATGACTTCTAACGAGTTTCTGTCGGGACTTCTTGAACTAAATCTATCTCAGGTCAACTCAATTCGAAATAGCAGGAACCGAATACTTGATCTTGTCTTTGTATCAGATCAGGTATGCGATACTGTTGTAAGAGTTGATCCTTTAGTTTCACCTGAAGATACATTCCACCCCACTTTAGAGCTCGCTATTTTGCTGTCACCATCCGGGCAGCAAAATAAAACACTTCCAACCACTAAACACTACTGTTTTCGTAAAGTAAACTTTAGTGATCTCAATATTTTATTTAATAACTACGATTGGTCGGAATTGTACTCTTCTAATAATTTAGAATGTGCGATTCACATTTTTTATAGAGCTATTAACTCTATTTTTGAATCAAGTGTTCCTAGGGTGTATCTTTCTAAGTCTACAAAACTACCTTGGTTCTCTAGGGAACTTTGTAGACTTAAAAATTTAAAATCCAAGCTTTACAAAAAGTTCAAATTATCTGGTAGGCTTATTGATTTTTCAAGGTATGTCAGCGCTAAGTCTGGCTTTGATACTCTGAACCACCGTTGCTATAGTGCATATTTAACTCGCTGTAGATTACAATTTGCAAAAGACCCTAAGCAGTTTTATAATTTTGCAAATCTAAAACGGCGAGCTGCTACATATCCTTCTTCCTGAACTCTAAACGAGAAAACAGCTAGTACCGATCAATATATTTCGGACTTATTTGCAGATTTTTTCCAGGATACTTATTCGTCTAAGATTTACGATTCTAAGTGTCCTTATCCTTATAGAATTTATCCAGCTAACTCTGTTTTCGGTCCGCAGATTACGGAAAGTTTGCTAGGTTGTGAGCTGAGTTTGGTCAAGCCATCTTTTTCTCCTGTTCCAGATGGGGTGCCTGGCTGTGTTCTCAGATACTGTGCAAATTCGCTCTGTAAGCCAATTCTTAAACTTTTTTGTTTGTCCGTTTCGACCGGATTATTTCCTAAGTTATGGAAAGAATCTTATGTTATTTCCTTACACAAAAAAGGCTCTAAATCTGACGTCATGAACTATAGAGCTATTTCTAAGTTGTCTGCTATTCCTAAATTTTTCGAGAAAATCATTACTTCTCAACTGCAACACTTATGTAGCTCAATCATCTCACCAACCCAGCATGGCTTTGTGAGATCCAAATCTACTACAACAAACTTATTGGAACTCTCCTCTATTGTCATTAGTGGGTTTCATAGTACCATGCAAACGGATGTTATCTACACTGACTTCAGAAAGCATTTGATTCTGTAAACCATACTCTCCTAATGCACAAGTTATCGCTTCTTGGTTTTCCTCATACTCTTATGAACTGGATTTCCAATTATCTTAAAAATAGAACTCAAAGAGTTATGTTCAATTCTGCCCTTTCTAAGCAGATCTTTGTTTATTCAGGAGTGCCCCAAGGTAGCCACCTCGGACCATTGCTTTTCAATTTATTTATTAATGACCTTCCGTCTATTATTAAGAATAGTGCTGTTTTGATGTATGCAGATGACGTTAAATTATGCCTCTCTTATAAGGATCCTATTTCTGCTTCTTTGTTGCAAGCTGATCTAAATATTTTCAATTCATGGTGTAAAACCAATCTAATTGCCCTAAATTGCTCAAAGTGCAAAGCCATGACTTTTTGCAGAACACAACCTGTGCATGTTCAATATTTGTTAGACGGCCATCTTCTTGAGAATATATCTCAAATTAATGACCTAGGCATCTTACTTGATCGTAAACTCTCATTCAACGATCACATTGGGTTCATGGTAAATAAAGCCATGAAGGTCTTAGGTTTCATTAAGCGTTGGTCTAAGGAATTCAATGACCCTTATACGACTAAACAGCTTTATGTCTCTCTGGTACGACCCATTCTCGAGTATGGGTCCTGTTTGTGGTCACCACAGTATCAGACTTACAAAGACAAAATCGAATCGGTGCAAAAAAAGTTTCTAATTTTCGCACTAAGAAACTTAAACTGGTCACCACAACTTAACCTTCCGCCATATCCTAGTAGATTACTATTAATTAATCTTCCTTCCCTTTCACACCGTCGCACTATGCTGGGTGTAACTTTCATTCTAAAACTTATCAATGGTGATATTAACTCTCCTTTCTTGCTTAACAAATTAAACTTTTCAATTCCTATCAGATCTACCCGTTTCTTTTCCTTATTAAAAATTAGCACTTGCCCTACTAATTACCTTATGCATGAACCTTTTAGAGTACTATGTTCTGAGTTTAACAGTCTTTACGGGGTTATTAGATTAGAGTCGTCTGTTTCTACTAATAAAGCCTTAATCTTAGAACATTTACTCACACATTAATCACATAATCTCTGGTGGTGGTCATTGATTTGATTGGGTTTTCCTGGGTTTCCCCAATCCTAGCAACAAATGTTGAATCAATTTACATTTATTCACCCCAGAACTATTTATTTATTATTTTTATTTTAATTTAATTCTAATTTTTAATTTTTAAACATATATATAATTTATTTTATATATTTAATTTAATCATTTTTAAATTTTATTGTAATGTTACATATTAATTAATTTCTGTCGACTGTTTATAGTTGACATTAAATAAATAAATAAATAAATAAAATTGCCAGATAGAATTTTCATGATGTTAGCTAGACATGACATAGCATCAGTCCAAAAATTGAAACAGGTAGCACAGAGAGAAGGACTCTACGATCTATCTGATCGAGTAGGACAAACAAATTCTAAACAAAATACTAATTCTAATAATAACAAAAGAAATAAAAATGATTATTATCAGAGTTTTCCACAGAACCAGAAAACAGAACAACAATGTTCACAGAGTCAAACTGTTAATAAAGCTAATTATGATGAACTTTAACAAAAATTAGATCAAGGTAGGGCACAAAATCCCATGAATCATCAGCAGAATAATAATTATAAACCACCAAATCAGCCCGTAAAAGGACAAAGAGAAAGCAATAGTGGCCAATCCAAAATGGATACATCAGAAAATTTTCAGGTAGGAGCCTCGGAACCAAAAAACGAGATGTGTTCATCCGACTAATATTTAACGATAAACACTTAAAATGTTTAGTAGATACAGGTTCCTCAATTAATATTATTAAAAGCAATTTTTTAATTTTCCTAAACAACAATGTTTTAATAACGTTACTACAATAAATGGAGTAATACAATTAAAAGAAAAATTAACTTTGCAACCTAACAAGGTTTGTCCGAAGCATCAAACTTTTTATATTCATAATTTTTCTGAAAAATACGACATGCTATTAGGAAGAGATTTCTTAAAAGCCTGCAATGCAATAATAGATTTCAAAAACGAAACTGTAACATTAAATGCTTTCCCTTTTATAATGAGATATGACGTTAACGAAAAATTAGACGATTTAATGACGTTAGTTATGTTAAACCACCTCTAACGGAGGATGCTTCATTCAATTTTGCCATTGGTAATACTCGACAAGAAAATAACGAATACAGATTAGAACATTTAAACGATGAAGAGAAACTAAAAGTAACAAAGGTTTTATTTGAATTTAATGATATACAGTACAGGGAAGGTGAAAATTTGACCTTCACAAGTACAATTAAACATGTTATCAATACATGAAGATATAATTCAGAAAAGACCCTATAAATATCCTCAAGCATTCGTTGAAGAAGTCGAAACTCAGATAAAAGATATGATTAAACAGGGCATTATAAGGAAATCGAATTCACCGTTCTGCTCACCTATTTGGATAGTACCAAAGAAAAGTGATGCGTCCGGAAAGAAAAAATTTCGAATAGTTATCGACTACAGAAGTCTCAATGAAATAACCATCGATGATAAATTCCCAATCCCAATAATGGATGATATTCTCGATAAATTAGCCAGATCTCAATACTTCACAATTATAGACCTTGCTAAGGGTTTTCATCAAATACAGATGGATCCCGCTTCAATAGCAAAAACAGCTTTTCAACTAAGAATGGTCATTATGAATATACTCGAATGCTGTTTGGATTGAAAAACGCACCTGCTACTTTTCAGCGGTGTATAAACAATATCTTGGAAGATTTGATCTACAAGGATTGTTTTGTCTATATGGATGACATCATTGTATACTCCACTTCATTGGAAGAACATTTGTCATCGTTGAAGAAAGTTTTTTTAAAACTACGAGAAGCCAATTTAAAGTTACAACTCGACAAATGTGAATTTCTAAAGAAAGAAACAGAATTTCTAGGACACATTATAACCACCGAAGGTATTAAACCAAATCCAATGAAAGTCAAAGCTATTTAACATTTTCCAATCCCTAAGAATACTAAGGAAATAAAATCATTTCTAGGACTTTGTGGTTATTACCCAAAGTTTATACCAAACTTTGCAAACGTTGTAAAGCCCATGACACTAAAATTAAAGAAAGGTGCTATAATAAATATTAAAAGCAACGATTATGTAGAAGCATTTGAAAAACTCAAAGTTTTAATCACATCTGACCCAATCCTAACTTATCCAAATTTTAACAAACGATTCTCATTAACAACCGATGCTAGAAATATTGCTATAGGAGCTGTTATGTCACAAGAACAAAAACCAATATGTTACGCCTGTAGAACTTTAAACGAACATGAGATTCGATACTCGGCAATAGAAAATGAACTTTTAGCAATAGTTTGGGCAACTAAATATTTTCGATCTTATTTATTTGGAAGGAAATTTGAAATATTAAGCGATCATAAACCGTTAGTCTGGTTAAGTAATGTAAAAGAACCCAATATGAAAATCCAAAGGTGGAAAATAAAGTTAAATGAATATGACTATGTTATAAAATATATCCCTGGTAAAGAAAACTATGTAGCAGACGCATTATCTCGAGTAAAACTAGAAGAAAATTATTTGGGAGAATCATTAGAAAGTGTACAGTTCATAGTGCACCAGAAGACAGTCAATATCACATAACCATTACAGAGAAACCAATAAATTACTTTAAAAGACAATTTATATTCAGGAAAAGTGATGAAAATAACACTAAAACAATCAATTATTTTCACAAAACTATAACAGAAATTAAATATAAAGATATGAATATAACAAAAGGAAAAGAGATAATAAAAGAATATTTATGTTCAAGAAATAGTGTAGTTTATTTTACCAATGATGTAGACTTCATAATATTTCAAAATGCTTATGTGGAAATAATAGTTCCGAATAATTCGACAAAGGTCATGCGATCAACTAAAATTCTAACAAACTTACAATCATATGCCGAATTTAAAGAAACTCATTTTAAAAACTCATAAATCTCTATTACATACAGGAATAGAAAAGCTAACTAATCTTTTTAAAGAAAAATATTATTACCCCGATTATCAAAATCTAATCCAAAACATTATAAACGAATGTGAAATATGTAATATTGCCAAAACAGAGCATAGAATAACAAAATTAGTGTTTCAAACCACCCCAGAAGTTTACAATCCTAGAGAAAAATATGTTATGGACTTTTATTTAATTGAAAATAAAATAATTTTGTCATGTATAGACATATATTCGAAGTATGCAACATTAATTGAAGTAAAAAGCAGAGACTGGTTAGAAGCTAAAAGAGCTATTTTAAAAGTCTTTGATTATATGGGTAAACCAATTCTTATAAAAGGAGACAAAGATTCCGCATTCATGTGCGTAGCACTTCAAGTCTGGTTACAATCCGAACAAGTAAATATTGAGATTACAACTAGTAAAAACGGAATCTCAGGCATTGAAAGATTTCATAAAACTGTAAATGAGAAACTACGAATAATAAATAGTGATACAGATCTCGAAAATAAATTAACGAAATTCGAAACAATTCTTTATATTTATAATCATAGAACTAAACATAACACAACAGGTAGAACACCAGCAGATATTTTTTTTATGCAGGATGTCCCCAATATGAGACACAAATTAACAAAGTAAATCAAATAAATAAACTTAATGAAGAAAGAATAAAATATGAGATAGACACAAAGTATAAAGAGTCACCCCTAGTTCGTTCAAAAATTACAATCCTTTTAAAAAGACAGGCAACATTGAAAAATTAGATGAAAAACATTTTGAAGAAACAAACAGAGGTAGAAAGATAACACACTACAAATCTAAATTTAAAAGGAAAAAGAAAATTAATGACAGCAAATATAATAATTCCAGCACCGAACCAAATGATAATTAAATATCTTGTTATCGTTATGATTATGATGATTTTGACCTTTGGACAAGGTGTCAAAACACAGAATCTTGAGGTAACTCCAGTACAAGCCAAAAATGGTTACATTTTATTCAAAACAGGATCAACCAATATTCCACTATCTTACGAGTACCATTATCTATCTATAAACATAACTAAGACTGAGATGACATTCGAAAATTTAATGAATCAAGCCAAAGAGTATGACACAATTTCACAAATAAAATATCTAATGGATAAATTAAATAGAGAAATGAATGGAATTAAAATTATAAAATGTAATAAAAGAGGTTTAATAAATTTTGTCGGAACAGTAAATAAACATTTGTTTGGAACATTAGATGAAGAAGATAGAATAGATTTAGAAAATAAAATCAACAATTTAGCAGAAAAGAGCGTTCAAACAAATGAGATAAATCTGATTATAGAATCAGTTAATCACGCAATAGACGCTGTCAATCAGATGCATTACATACAAGATAAATCACAAAGAATAGCAATAATCACGTTCAATATACAACAATTTACAGAATATATAGAAGATATTGAATTAGGAATGCAATTAACGAGGTTAGGAATATTTAACCCAAAATTACTAAAACATGAATTGTTCAAGCATGAACATACATTGAATAATAAATATGTATTGATCTTAGGACAGTAGGAACATATTAAATAAGATAAGAAACATATACTGTCAATAGGCAAGTCGAGTACTTGTATCCTCAGCTCACATAAATTATGTAAGGCCTAAGCCACTTGAGTTGACAAAGGGTACTATTAACGACCGCTGGTACCAACGCAAAGATCAAACATGTACGATTGACATAGGGTTCATGGGTCTCGTCGACCTAGTCCAAAAATAATGTTATATGAAACTGCACGAGGGCCTATCAGTATATAAGATAAATAAATATAAATATTGTATGTGAGAAAATATCAGTCCGAGGATCACATTATATATGCTCGATACTACGTGACTATTAGCCTATATACTAGTTCTAAGCACATAATTTGTACATAGCAATAAGTACCCAAAAAATGAAATAAAAGGAGAGCCGATCCTGAATCGGCAGTTCAGTTCAGTTCAGTACAACAACTCAACTCATCAGTTTCTTTATTTCGAGACTCTGATTAACATGAATATTTAAATAATATTAATTTAGAAAGTCTTTTAAATGAAATCTTAATACTTAATAATTGGTTAATAAATGAAACACATACTCCAAGAGAAATTTTAATCAATCCAATATTTGAAATTGTACCTTATCCCAATGAAAATAATTATATTTTAACCGAGAATATAAATAATAAATATTATTTACACGAGAATAAAACATTCACTGTAGAAACAAAACAATTAGTTATCAATAAATGTATAACAGCAATATTAAATCAAATATTAGCAGAATGTACTTACACAAAAACTTAAGAATTATGAAATTAATTATATTGAACCAAACATTATAATAACGTGGAACCTACCAAGAACAACATTAAATCAAAATTGTATAAAAAGAGAAATTATAATTGAAACAATATGATAAAAATAAATAATTGTTCAATTAAATTAAACGAAATAATTTTATCAAACTCTTTGTTAGATTACACTGAAGCAATTTATGTTAATAATAATATAACTAAAATTGAACCAATATCTTATTTAGAAACAAAAGAAATAATAAGGAAACAAACTGAATATTATAAAACTTTTTCAATCATTATATTGTCAATTATTATAATTATTGTAATAATCTTTATTTTATACTTTTCTTACAAATATAAGAATATACCAAAAAGAATAGTATTAAGTTATAAAAACAACAATGTGACTACATGTACTAATTCAAATAATAGTCAGGCACCAGTCGAACTAAACACTCAACCTGTATTATACCCAAAATTTCCCGCCTGAGGACAGGCTAATTTTTTAAGGATGGGAAAGTGATATATTCATACACCCACAATAATAATTAATATCGACATTTGACAGTAAAGTCAAATTAATGTCACGGAATGAAATTCCAAATAACTTAAAACACAGATATAAATTGTAAACACAGACAATTCCCAGAACAAAGAACGTCTTCGTCGATCAATTTGTAAACATCCATCGAAAACGTTCCCACCCTTTTCGCTGACGCAGCTCAAACCCTAGCTCAAGAACTCTCTTCAAAACTAAGAGAGTGATAATCATAAAGAGAGCATAAAGCTCCAACTTCAGAAACTCTTAGCAGATAAAAAGCTCTAAGCCGAGGTTTGCTAAGCGTCTCCCGCACAGTACTTATTAGAGTTATGTTTCGTAGACCGATTAGACATATTTTCACATACATAGTTCTAAGTGAATAAAAAAATAAAATATATTCTTTTTACTCAACATCAACCTAGAACTTGTTATTATATATATATAAGACATAATTATATATAAATTTTAATAATTAAAAAAAAAAAAAATATATAATCTTTATTTCCTTTATTCATTAAAACTCAATACCATAAATCATTTTAGTTCATTAATATTAAAAACACATTAATTAACACAGTAATATTAAAACCACACATATATATACTATTAAGATACAATTCAAAAAAAAAAAAAAAAATAGTACATGAAAATAACTTCATTTAATTACGTTATTTTAAAAAGAAGGGAGGTGTAGTATGTGCATATATCGTGGGTACAAAGTACCAATAAGTAAACAGCAACACTTTGTTGCATTATACACTCAAGTGGACGTGAAATACGATCACCCACTTAGGTCTCAAGCGAAGACAGCATTCACGCTAAGTCAGCATTCCCACGCTGACCGCGTGCAATGTATATATATGCACATAAGACTCTCTCTCTCTCCCAAATATAGTATATAAGATAGATATATGCTTTTGGCTCCTCTGCCGCTACCAACGGCAGCGCGGTAGCTAATAATTATTTTCAATAAAGAAACACAGAACTTGACCAACCATCAAAAGAACTAGATGCATATTTATTCTGCTACTTAAATAGGGAAAAATGATAATAGACAATTATAATAGCATATTTCTAGGGTGTATCATTCTAAGTCTACAAAACTCATTCACGTTGTGTTCCATCGCATATACGTATGGACGCGTCTCTGTTCATCAACACCAGGCCAACAGTAGTTTTACTCACCTGCTAGTTGTTTGCTTGTTTGCAACCGGGAAAATAATCGGTTCATAAAAGATATGCTTTCGTTGACAAAAAAAAGTATACCAATTTTTTTTAAATTTATTTTTTGGTCTATCTGTTTGTTGATAATTTATATCTTAGTATATTTATTCAGATTATTGTTTTCGTTTGTCAATAGTGGGACCCTTCCGAAAACAATTTATGCATAAAGCTGTTGCCTTTGCATAATAGAATTGCTGTTTAACAGTCAAAGAAGCAAACATCGAACAGATTGAGATTGTGTGGTCTTTGGAATTGCAATATACACAGTTTTGGACCTTTCGATCATATCTATTATGTTCACTGCCGTACACGGGCTGGGTCATCGATATGAACCGGCGTTGACACAAATCTGGGACATCGATAGCCCAATTTTTAAAGTCACGAGCAGCGGTTTGACCACGAGAGTGTGGCAAAGAAAATCTGCAAGTGAATGCACGTGCTGGAGCGCCCGGTCGAATAAAATGCAAATAAAATGAAGACCGGGCGCTGAACAACTGGCCAAGGCAGGGCAGCGAGGTGTGCACGGACGCACATGTGCAAATAGTAAGCGGGAGCCAGGTGAGCGGAGTTTGGCCAATTAAATTTCAAATTAAATTTCTAAAGTGTGAATCCTCCGTAAGCCTGTGCTGGAGGATTCCCCATCGCCAACAGGGAAGTAGCAATATTGCCGCCGCGTCAGCATGGACGCACCAACATGGACGCCTATGACGCCTCCGCCGCCAAGACACCGCCGCCCTGAGGGGCAATATTATTATAAATATTCGGGTGAGTCCGGCCAATTTGCCGTCGCGCTAGCAGCAATGTTGGCTACGTGCCAGGCGCAACAAAGGTGCGTCTTCTCCTTCAGCCCCGCGAGTCCAGTGCCATCCACCGGAAAGGTGCATCTGCCCTCTCCAGCTTCGCAGAAGCGCAAGGCAAGCCCAGGTTGGGGCGTACAGAACCCTCCATAGCCCTGAGGGGCACGTCACACGTCAGGACGACGTTGTTTTCGGCGCAGTCTGGCCCTTTGCAGACCCCCCCTATCGACCCAACGTGTTATATATTTATTTTATTATTTATTTATTCGTTCATCCGTATGTTCATGTCCACTTAGATGTAAGTTGTCCCCGTGTATTTTAGTTTTTTTTTTTGATTTAAATTAATTTTTGAAGGCAGGCGCATTGCCGAGTAGCAATTTTGCTGCTTGCGGGCAAGCCTGCGCGCGTTGCAACCAGACGCTGTTCTGGTTACGGTTAGGTGTCCCACCCCGAATCCCAGAGGAGCTCTTCTAGGTAGGACAGGACCCTTCTTATTGACCGTCGTAGGGAGTGTGCGAGGCTATTTGCAGCTATTTACAGGCTTGCTGCCACGGTCATCCGTCACCTAGGGCACCGCAACATAATTTCCAATAATTTTAATAAATATTTGTTATTTGCGCGTAAAAGCTTGAGAATGATTTGTTAGTTTCCCGCAGGAAGGGGGGGAAGAGAAGGCTGTGAAAGCCTGGAATAGTCAGCTGAGACTTTCCTCAAAGGGCGATGGACCACGACATTCACGCTTTGGTCCATCGTATGGTAGGGAGGGCGCGTCTCTGGTCATCAACACCAGACCAGCAGTAATTCCACTCAGCAGTAGTTTGTTGTTTGTATGCATGCTTGTGTTTGTTGTGATTGTTGGTATTGTCTGTTATCGATGTTGTTATCGATGTTTAGTGAACAAGACTGAATTTGTTCGGGATCTGGCTACGAACTGAGGGCATTGGGACGCAGCAACCCATCCCTGGGTACACTGAGCTAGCTGAGGTTGCCCACCGGAAAAAATCGGTTCGTAACACTTGCCACTGCCTTGTCATAATTGTCCTCGGTGATTTGGAAAGCCGTTCCAAGAGAGACATAAAATGTGATGATTGAACTTCTCTATGCGCGTGATAGATTGGTCATTATGAATAAGAGTTTCGATGAGGCTAATAAAGTTCTTTAATTCGGAGTATTCCGCTAACAGAGACAGTGAGGAGCGGCAATAGGTTGAGTTGAAACGCTGGCGGATGATGCTGGGGACAAAGATTTTACCAAACCTTTCGACCTTGCCTTCGCTGAAACGTAAATTTCCTCTAACTCGCACGATTTTGATATTAAACTGCTCCTGAAGATATATTACTGGCATCAGTAAAATCAGTCCGAAAAATCGGTTAAATATTTATATTCAAATATTTGTGCTTTAAATGCCTTTAATATTCTCTCGTTGAGAATAATACTTTCGCGTCAGCAAAAAAAATTGTTCATCTTCGTGCACTGGTGTAGTGTCGGCAGTTGGATAGTAATAAGATCGCTTCAACAGTGCAAAAAAGCTGCGATAGCTGCCGTTGGGCAGAGGATCTCCCTTGGCTCTGCGCAAGCCGCAAATAGGGACATCATCTATACTTATTTGTTACAAAGAAATGTATGGAATTAATGATAAAGTAGTAAACAAAAAGGAATTGGAAAGCTTGTAAAGCATAATCAGATTAAAAAAATGAATAATTTTGAAGAAATGCGTAAAGTTGCTGGTGAATCTCCATCTAAAATTAGAGCAGCTGTCAAAAAATCATTATCAGCCATTACTGCAACTGCATCAACCAGCAGTGTATGTTATGGAGATAATAGTGATTTAACCCTAATTATAAGTGAAGGTGCACACACAGCACTGAGTGGAGCCGCTCTCAGAATAATAAATGCTCAAAAGCATCAAGTATGTAAGCGCAAGAAGCCGATATCTCCTATAATGAGCCCCAAAAGAGCAAATAAAGAGTCTCTACTATGCAAATGACCATAACCGTTTTGACGTGATAGATATGGAACTTGATGACCTGATTGATGATTGTAATAAGTTGAACCCTGTAGAATCTTCTGATGATCCAGTAGAGATCATTACAGAGGAGCCTTCATCTAAAAAACCACCGCAAATTGTGGTAAATATTACAAGTCTCAGTGATTTATTTGAAATTATTAGTGATGTTGCTAATTTGGATGACGTAACTGTTAAAGTGAATCAAAGCACAACAGAAAGAGTCTATCCCAAAAATGTGGATGCATATAGAGGAATTGTTAACCTTTTTTATAATATGGGAATACAATTCCATTCTTATCAATTCAAGGAAGAAAAACCTTGCTAGATTGTAGTAAAGGGGCTACATCATAGCACTCCTATTAACCAAATAATATCCAATTTTAAAACCGTTGGTTTTATAATATGGCCATACAGCAAAATACTGTCGTTGTCAGGCAAATTGTGCGCGTTTTGGAGATAATCATCCGACTAAGGATGCAAACTACTCTCTATGGAAGTGCATTAATTCGCTCAAGCAACAATCCCTTAGACAGGTTCCAATACGTTGTCCTGGCGGTAACCACGCAGTCAAATGCTTTCGGAATACATCATGTCATTGCTTATTAAGCCCACTAGGACTGAGGAAATATCTGAAATCATTCGATCGTTGCCAAATAATAAAGCACCGGGAATTGATAGGATATTCTACTCTACTCTGAAGGCCTTGCCCACAAGAACAATCATATATATATCATTAATTTTTAATGCTATTCTTTGAGTGGTAGAGTTCCCAACGCAACGGAAATTAGCAGCGATTCTCATGATTCACAATCCAGGTAAGCCAGAGGCTGACCCTTAGTCTTATCGACCAAACAGTCTCTTACCAGCCTTATTGAAATTGTGGGAGAAATTAATTTCCAAGAGAACTGTGATAATGACTCAAAATAACATCTTACCTGATCATCAATTTGGCTTTCGAAGTGGACATGGTACTATTGAACAAGTGCACAGTTTGGTAAAGCATATCCTACAAACCTTTGATGATCTGGAGTACTCCAATGCAGTATTTTTTGATATGCAACACGTTGGCACGTTGGCTTTCTTTGTAACTCAAAAGCTTCCTACCAGTTCCCTAGAATGGACTTTTAAAATCATATCTGGAAGGTCGGAAGTTTAAAGTCAAAGTTAGGGATACATATTCTAAAAACTACCCAATGCAAGCAGGAGTACCACAGGGCAGGGTGCTTGGGCCGTTGCTTTATTCGCTGATAAACCCAGTCAACATATGGAGACTCCCTCTAAGGCCCTCATTGCGATCTATGCAGTAATTTAAAATTCCAGAAGTCGAATAGAAGCAGCTCATGGCTTGCAGGAGTATCTTGTTGCTCTGACAGCTTGGTGCAAACGGTGGAACATGAAAGTTAATCCGCTTAAAACAACAAACCAATGCTTCACGCTGAAGAGACTGGTAATGACAACCCCTGAAATCCAGCTTGAGGGTATTACTATGGAGCAGCGGTCGCAAGCGAAATACCTTGGCATTACTCTAGACAAGCCACTTACCTTCGGACTACATCTTAAGTCGGCGGTTAAAGAATGTAACATGAGGATCCATTAATTTCGATGGCTTATCAATAGAAGGAGTACCATCCCGCTTAGATGCAAAAGGGCGGTATACGTGCATTGTATCTTACCAATCTGGCTTAACGGAATTGAGATCTGGGGGATCGCTGCCAAATCAAATTATAAACGGATTCAGGTACTGCAGAATCGGGTCCTTAGAAATATAACTGATTGCCCTTGGTATGTACGCGGATCAACTCTTCATAGAGACTTAAAGCTGTTTACTGTGGATGAGCAGATTGGTAGGCATACAAGCCGATAAAGAGACAAACTTCTGGGGCATCGCAGCTTACTTGCTCGAAATCTGATTTCGGCTAGACCTTTGAGGCGTCTTAAGAGGCAAAGATTTGCCAAAACAATGCGGCGCCAATAGCGCTCACCCTTCTCCATACTACAATCCTAAAACACATCAATATATGTAATCGTCATACAGAATTGACGTTTGCTTCCACTTACACAAACTAACCATGTGATGTTAAAATACTTAAAGCTGTACAGATTCTTCACTTATTTTATATATTTAAAAAAAAAAAAAACGTAAAATCTGGATGAAATAGTAAATAGTAATTTCTTTTCCTCAAAAGATGAAATAAATTTGTTCTTTAATTTCTTTAACCTTGCCCCTCGCTGTGTCAAGTTCGACGATACGTACTCCTCCAGCGAAGGCTCACGAAGTGTGTGGCAATATATCCAACTATGATAATTTAATCGTCGAGATGAGCTATCCTCATTTGAATAAATAATATATTGGTAGAAAGACTGCGGCACGTCAGTGCTCACGAGTAGTCTAAACTATTCTTATTCTTTTATTGAAATTATTTGGTGGGCTTAGCCTAATTACATAATGGTGGACTTCTACTGCGCTGCCGTTGGCAGCGGCAGAAGAGCAGCTGCATATATGTATATATCTTATATACTATATTCGGGAGAGAAAGTCATATGGGCATATATATGTATTGTAAGCGGTCAGCGTGGGAATACTGACTTAGCATGAATTCTGTCTTAGCGTGAAGCATAAGTGGATGATTGTATTCCACGTTCAATTGAGTTTATTTATGCTATGCAATCAAGTGTTGCTGTTTACTTATTGGTACAGTGTACCCTCGATATAAGCACATACTATACCCCCCTCCTTTTGAAAAGTAACGTAATGAAATAAAGTTATTCTTTATCAATTATATCATAATTGTATATATAATTATATGTGTATTTAATATTAATGAATTAAAATGATTGATGGAATTGAGTTTTAATAAAGGGAATAAAAAAATTTTTTTTTTGGCTGATCAAACCGATTTTTGTTTGTTTGTTATTAGATTTTGGTTTTTTATTACATGTTTGGCAATGACTGCCTTGTTTCTATTTTTGTTTTTTTTTTTAGCCTGCCTATGTACTACCTGTTGTTTCTTATTTCGTTATTTAATAGTTATGTTGCCATTTAATCCTATGTATATCTAATAAGTCGTAAAAATCTTCATATATATTATCTAACTTATGACCTGTTTCTTTTTTAAGTAATACTGTATCTCCTATTTTTAAATCAAAATTATTTGTATTTCTATCGTATCTTAATTTTCTATCCGCTTTTGCTTTTTCTAACATTCTTCTAGCTCTATTGTACGACATTTCTAGTCTACATTTAAGTTCTTTGGAATAGTCTTCTACGTTGTATATTGGGTCTATCTTGTTTATTTTACTGAAATCTTTAAATTGTCTGGGTAATCTGCCAAGTACTAGTTCCTATGGGCAATAGTCATGAACTATTGATGGTGTTGTATTGAAGCAATAAGTGAAATATGGTAACCAAATGTCCAAATCACTTTTATTAACTGCCATATATGAACGTAAATATTCATTGAGAGTTCGGTGGCTTCTTTCTATTGTTCCTAGAGTTTGATGATGATGAGCGCTAGATGTTAGATTCTCTATATGTATATATTTGCATAATTCATTTATAAGGCAATTTGTATTCTGTACCTTGATCCGTAATGAACTTCTTCATTGGAACTTCTTCATCGGCAATAATAATGTGTTTGAATCTAAGTTGTATAAAATTGGAATATTTATATGTTTATTTAAGTTATTGGGTCTTATTATGAACCAGTCTTGATTGCTTTGAAATTCTAATGTGCAATTGTATTTTTATTCGCTGATAAACCCAGTCAACATATGGAGACTCCCTCTAAGGCCCTCATTGCGATCTATGCAGTAATTTAAAATTCCAGAAGTCGAATAGAAGCAGCTCATGGCTTGCAGGAGTATCTTGTTGCTCTGACAGCTTGGTGCAAACGGTGGAACATGAAAGTTAATCCGCTTAAAACAACAAACCAATGCTTCACGCTGAAGAGACTGGTAATGACAACCCCTGAAATCCAGCTTGAGGGTATTACTATGGAGCAGCGGTCGCAAGCGAAATACCTTGGCATTACTCTAGACAAGCCACTTACCTTCGGACTACATCTTAAGTCGGCGGTTAAAGAATGTAACATGAGGATCCATTAATTTCGATGGCTTATCAATAGAAGGAGTACCATCCCGCTTAGATGCAAAAGGGCGGTATACGTGCATTGTATCTTACCAATCTGGCTTAACGGAATTGAGATCTGGGGGATCGCTGCCAAATCAAATTATAAACGGATTCAGGTACTGCAGAATCGGGTCCTTAGAAATATAACTGATTGCCCTTGGTATGTACGCGGATCAACTCTTCATAGAGCCTTAAAGCTGTTTACTGTGGATGAGCAGATTGGTAGGCATACAAGCCGATAAAGAGACAAACTTCTGGGGCATCGCAGCTTACTTGCTCGAAATCTGATTTCGGCTAGACCTTTGAGGCGTCTTAAGAGGCAAAGATTTGCCAAAACAATGCGGCGCCAATAGCGCTCACCCTTCTCCATACTACAATCCTAAAACACATCAATATATGTAATCGTCATACAGAATTGACGTTTGCTTCCACTTACACAAACTAACCATGTGATGTTAAAGTACTTAAAGCTGTACAGATTCTTCACTTATTTTATATATTTAAAAAAAAAAAAAAACGTAAAATCTGGATGAAATAGTAAATAGTAATTTCTTTTCCTCAAAAGATGAAATAAATTTGTTCTTTAATTTTCTTTAATCTTGGGAAAAATTTATAATTTAGATATATATATAAATATTTTTGCGTTTTTCTGGATTTCTCCAATCCTAGCAACAAATGTTGAATTAATTTACAATCTACTCATCCCAGAATTATTTATTATTTGATTTTATTTTTCTCTTTATTCAATTCTAGTTTTTAGCTTTAAATATATTTTAATATATAATTTAAAATTAATGGTTTGTCGACTGATAATAGTTAACATAAAATAAAATATATAAAATAAAAACAAACCATTTATCATATTTGAAGCCGCCAGCTGAGGTCGCCCTCTAGCAAATTGATAGGCTTCTTGTATCTTCCTATGCCCTAAAACTTCTCTTCTTTTCAAAATAAACTGCAATTCAAGCAACTGACATTCGTGACTGTTCTAATATCTATTAAAAATGAGTGTATGTACAATAGGTGTTACGAAACGATTATTATCTCGGTGGGCACCCTCAGATAGCTCAGTGTTCCTAGGGATGGGTTGCTGGGTGCCCCCAGTGCCCTCGACTCGTAATCAGATCCCGAAAAATTCAGTCTTGTTCACTAAACATCGATAACAACATCGATAAGCACACAACACAAGCAATAACAAACACAAACATGCATACAAACAACAAGCTGAGTGGATTTACTGGTCTGGTGTTAATGACCAGAGACACGTCTACCCTTCCATACGACGAACCAAAGCGTTACGTTTGTGGTCAATCGCCCTTTGAGGAAAGTCACAGCTGACTCTTCAAGGCTTTCACAGCCTTATCTCCCCCACCCCCCACCACCCCAATATGATGGGTCCTGACCTACCTAGAAGAGCTCCTCTGGGATTCGGGGGGACACCTAACCGTTACCAGGGTAGCGTGTAGTTGCAAGGAGCGCAGGCTTGCCCTCAAGCAAAATTGCCTTTCAGCAATGCGTCTGCCTTTACAAAATCTAAATAAATATATAAAAGTCTAAATCTAACAACATACTTATGTTATACATACAAATAAATTAAATAAATAAATAATGAAATAAATAAGATTATGCGACGAATTACCGGGTCAATGAGCGGGGTGCTGTAAGCGTCCTTTAGCGATGTGCTCAATGCACCGGTTTCTGGGCACTCACTGATCTTGCGGGGCTGGAGGAGAGGTCGCAACTTTGCTGTTCCTACCACGTGGCTAATGTTGCAGTAAACGCGACGGTTAATGAGCCGGACTCACCCGAATGTTTACTTTAACCTTGCCCCTCGCTGTGTCAAGTTCGACGATACGTACTCCTCCAGCGAAGGCTCACGAAGTGTGTGGCAATATATCCAACTATGATAATTTAATCGTCGAGATGAGCTATCCTCATTTGAATAAATAATATATTGGTAGAAAGACTGCGGCACGTCAGTGCTCACGAGTAGTCTAAACTATTCTTATTCTTTTATTGAAATTATTTGGTGGGCTTAGCCTAATTACATAATGGTGGACTTCTACTGCGCTGCCGTTGGCAGCGGCAGAAGAGCAGCTGCATATATGTATATATCTTATATACTATATTCGGGAGAGAAAGTCATATGGGCATATATATGTATTGTAAGCGGTCAGCGTGGGAATACTGACTTAGCATGAATTCTGTCTTAGCGTGAAGCATAAGTGGATGATTGTATTCCACGTTCAATTGAGTTTATTTATGCTATGCAATCAAGTGTTGCTGTTTACTTATTGGTACAGTGTACCCTCGATATAAGCACATACTATACCCCCCTCCTTTTGAAAAGTAACGTAATGAAATAAAGTTATTCTTTATCAATTATATCATAATTGTATATATAATTATATGTGTATTTAATATTAATGAATTAAAATGATTGATGGAATTGAGTTTTAATAAAGGGAATAAAAAAATTTTTTTTTTTTGGCTGATCAAACCGATTTTTGTTTGTTTGTTATTAGATTTTGGTTTTTTATTACATGTTTGGCAATGACTGCCTTGTTTCTATTTTTGTTTTTTTTTTTTAGCCTGCCTATGTACTACCTGTTGTTTCTTATTTCGTTATTTAATAGTTATGTTGCCATTTAATCCTATGTATATCTAATAAGTCGTAAAAATCTTCATATATATTATCTAACTTATGACCTGTTTCTTTTTTAAGTAATACTGTATCTCCTATTTTTAAATCAAAATTATTTGTATTTCTATCGTATCTTAATTTTCTATCCGCTTTTGCTTTTTCTAACATTCTTCTAGCTCTATTGTACGACATTTCTAGTCTACATTTAAGTTCTTTGGAATAGTCTTCTACGTTGTATATTGGGTCTATCTTGTTTATTTTACTGAAATCTTTAAATTGTCTGGGTAATCTGCCAAGTACTAGTTCCTATGGGCAATAGTCATGAACTATTGATGGTGTTGTATTGAAGCAATAAGTGAAATATGGTAACCAAATGTCCAAATCACTTTTATTAACTGCCATATATGAACGTAAATATTCATTGAGAGTTCGGTGGCTTCTTTCTATTGTTCCTAGAGTTTGATGATGATGAGCGCTAGATGTTAGATTCTCTATATGTATATATTTGCATAATTCATTTATAAGGCAATTTGTATTCTGTACCTTGATCCGTAATGAACTTCTTCATTGGAACTTCTTCATCGGCAATAATAATGTGTTTGAATCTAAGTTGTATAAAATTGGAATATTTATATGTTTATTTAAGTTATTGGGTCTTATTATGAACCAGTCTTGATTGCTTTGAAATTCTAATGTGCAATTGTATTTTTAATGAAATCTAAACCGATTATGCAATCGCATTGTATCGGAAATTCTCAGGTACCACATGAAATTCATGTGGCACTAGAACATCCAGAATGCGTAGGTCAAGATCGATTGTTCCTATAGACTGTATGGTTCCTTGCCCTATACCTGTAATATTTGATATATTACTGAAATTTAAATTTTTATATTCATTTGTTTTGTCTTTTAGCAATGAAATGTCTGCACCTGTATCTATTAATAATTTAAGAACAGTGGTTTTTTGCTTTCATTTATGTACTCAGATTTACGTTCAATTTAAACATCTTTACTGCCTCTTTAAGCTGCTTCGAGCTGCTTCATTCATTAATTTGGCTTTTATAACGTCAGGTGATTCGCCCTTTACGTTTGCCTGCAATATGTTAATTATTGCTTGCATTATGTTGCATGATCGACATTATACATCAGTGGGCCAATAATTTTGGTCTTGATGACCTCTAGGGCTAAAGCTTACTGATCTCTTTTAGTTAGATCCGTCAATTTTAATGCTGTCACAAGCCTGTTTAAATGGAGTTTCTTACCATCGAATTCAGGTATTGTGGCGGATACTTGTTTAAGGTATGCTCTCTGAGCTTCCACTGTATTGGCCATGTTTATTGTAGCTGGTTGTAATATATTCTTTTTTATCTCTTCGATATCGCTTTCGATATCAAAATCATCTTGCGGTTGTGTCTCGTCCATGTCTTTTAGCTGGTTCTCGTCGAATTCCGCTATTTTGGTTATTTCAGTTGAGATTTATATTATTATACTGTGTCTAACACTTATATTATTTAGTCTTTTACCGAATGAACTAAGAACTTTGTAACGGACGGGACCTTTGCAGAATTTTTTTAAATTTTTGAAATTCAACGGACATTCGCGTTAAGAGCTCAAGCGAATACGTATGAAAGAGAATTAGATAAAAATCTTATCGCGAACGCAAAGCTCGTCGCACGCACAATTGAGCGCTCAAGGTCAGGCTTGCACATTGATAAGATCGGTAAAATGCAATGCAGCGATTAGAAAAGCTCATTAACCGCGGCGTACGTCACGCACATTCGTAAGCCCAAAATTTGGGTATATAAGGGCCGCTTCGGAAAAAATGAGTTCGCTTTTATCTTGCTGCTTTCGTTCGAGTAGTCACCGGGACAAATAACATGTTCTTCGCAAGCCGTAAAAAAAAAAAAATATAATAAAAATAAAGATAAAAATTTATAAAATAAAATAAAATGACCTCGTCGTCACAGTTGTGCCGGGCTGTGAAATTTCGGCAAGGCCCGTGACTCGATTGTTAAACCTCCACGGAGCCGCCGCCGCCGCGCACGTGCAGCCTCAGCAGCACAAGCGCCGCCACTGCCGCACCTAATCCACGGAGCCGCCGCCGCACCTAATCAACGGAGCCGCCGCCGCCGAGCACAAGCAGCATCAGCCGCACAAGCGCCGCCGCCGCCGCACATAATCTCCACGGAGCCGCCGCCGCCGCGCACAAGCAGCATCAGCCGCACAAGCGCCGCCGCCGCCGCACTAAATGCACGGAGCCGCCGCCGCCGCGCATGTGCAGCCTCAGCATCACAAGCGCCGCCGCACATATCCTCCACGGAGCCGCCGCCGCCGCACACGTGCAGCCTCAGCAGCACAAGCGCCGCCGTCGCACCGCATCTTTGCCGCCGCCGCCGCGCATGTGCAGCCTCCGCAGCACAAGCGCCGCCGCCGCCACCGCACAAGCAGATATTAATATAGCAGATTTAAAATATTATCGATTTTATTGGTGCTTAAATTAGGATACCGTCTGTCAAAAATTTTATTTAGTTTTTTTTTTGGTGAAAAATGGTAAAATGTGTGTATGAGTGTGGGTGCAAGTGAATGCCCGCGACAGCAAGTGATTTTGTTAATATTTTTTCTTTTGATGCTCCCCGTATTGCGGGTAGTAACAGTGTCATCGTTGAGTGCCGCTCACACAGGAGAAGGCCTTCGTCCAGAAATTGCAGGGTAAGTGCACATACACTGTCTCTATTAATTATTCCTCCCACTCTCATTGCGTTCGTCTCGGGGGTCCTGTTCTCGAAGAACTCGATTGAGTTCCCGGTATCGGGTCCGGATAGTCCGACACGATAGCAAAGTGACTGGTTTGAGTTGCGATCCCACCCGTATTGCCTTCAGCAATATCACAAAGAAATTTTAATAAAATCATATATACTTGTGCTGTTTCGCTTATGCCCATTTAACGCCTGCACTGGCAGGCTGCATTCTATTATTATGTTAGTCTTCACTTAGAATATCTATCTCGCGCACACCCACACAAATATTTTTCCATTCCATACCTAAAGCTTAAATTTTAAATAGCCGGAGTATTACACTAGGTCATACCGTGTAAAAGTGATAATCAAATGATAATTTTTTTTCTTTTCTCGAATTAATTTTCGGTCACGAACTAGGTAAAATGTAAATAAATCGAAATTGAAAATGTTTATATAGAAAGTTGATGATAAGGAAAAGTAATGTTGTAGTTTAAAGCTATTCTTTCGCGAATTACCCCAAACGTTAAAATATCGAAATATATCCCCTACTGGAAATAAACTGCGAAAACCAAATTTGCTATGTTTAAGTTTGCTTGTAAGATTATCATTCGGTAAATAAATTGAGACTATAGAAATCTCGTCTATAATACCAATGAAAAAAATTGCCTACGTTTATTTTGTTGCCCTGAAGGGTTTGATACTGCCGTTTACCAATTGAGCTCAGGAAATGATTCGTGTCTAGAGAATTTCTAAGTTATGGCTCATGCTAATGGATGAGGGGGGGGGGGAAGGTTTAGGGGATCCATTGATGTGATCATCATTTGGTCATAGGTAGGGTAGGGTATAGACCGCTGGAGTCCCTCACCATCTAGGACTCTAGCCCATGCCTCTTCTGCTCGTCGGGTCGAGTTCGTTTTCTCCATTGATTTTATTGACCTAGTATCTTTTTCGCCGTCTCGTTGTTTTTTTTAGATCGTTTTACGATGTTGTTAATTGATTTAATAAACGTCTTCGGGTACTCTCGGAGAAGAGAGACATTTAGCCATTCGCGAATACCGCCTGATTAAGCATTTGTAGTTTCAGTTAGGGATCCTATCCTTTATGGAAAATTAAAGCTATCTGTAACAGGGAGTTGTCCGAATTAGCAAACCCACACCCATCCCGAAAGAGCTAAGGGGCCAGAGGATCCCATTCCGCTAATTTTGGACCATCCAGGATAGTCGGAGTATTTGAAGTATACACTGACCCTCCATGTTCGGCCGAGCATCGTTATTATCCTGTGGCTACCCTAGAAGCCGGAAACCTATAACGTTTGTTCTGTCCCAATTGTTACAACTTTTAAGCATTGAGCTTTATGTTCTTCAGTGAATTTGACTCTGTTTTTTAATATAAGGTTTTGTAACGTTATGTTAAAAATAAGTGTGTGAGTTTTTATCAGCGCGTCTTTGTTGATGCATTTATATGATTTATCAAAAGCATCTGTAATATTGTTTTAGCGATGTAATCGCATCTGTACCCTTGTGGTGTTACTTCAATAAATTTGTAACCTCTCGGTCATTGTACAGACTACAATGACCATCCCGTATGATAGTATATATTTTTTTATACTTTTTCTATATCGTTGGCCCGACTCATGTAAGTCATTCTCAACAATCTCTTGTGAAGTAGATATATCTTTAGGGCTAGGTTAAGTGCTGATATTATTACCAAAATCAAAAGTAGCACGTACAGTGAGTTTAAGTGTGGAGTTGTATCCACGACTTCTATTGTACTTACAACATTTGCGGTGCTGTCGTCCGCTTCTGACTTTGTGTCGCCCATAGTGATATTATTTGTAAAAAATTTTAGTTAAAGACATAGATATATCTTCAATAATTGACAATTATAAACTTCTTTTGTTTTGGATATATTAAAACTCTATACCATTTCTCTAATTAATGAATGAATTCATTATACTCAGTTTACATAAATGACAAATTAGCAACTTTACAATGTTTTTACTTATATTAAGTTTAATACTGACTATAATTGTTAGTTGTGAAGATAGGGCCCTAGTAAGTTAGTAATTTTTTGTTGTTGCAGCGGAAGCGTCATTGGCAACATTAATAATATTGGGGCGGTTGGGGCTATGGCATTTAACGCAGCTCGCCGGTTTACTTCGCACCACGAAGTTGAATGTTGACAGCCGCAAGGCACTCTTTGTAGCGCTGTCGGTCTTCCTCGTTGGTTGCCGTCTTCAGCAATTCGATGTTCAATCTTCTTGCGCTGAGTAGTTTTATACGACAGCCACCTCGCTTCTTTTTAGGTGGCTGCTCCCTCGCTGCTGTCCGTGCCTTGTACTCTGTAATGGTCAAGGGGTTTGGTCCCGCGGCTGGATCTGCCTCTATTGCCTTTCTCAGACTTGGCGGATCCCTTTGCTCGACAGGAGCAGGGTGTTGAAAAGTCCGCTTGGTGGTTATTCACTATTTTACTTCGGCACAGCCAGTGAGCGGCTCTATGCTCACCGCTCGTTTATGTTTTGTAACCTCTCGTCCGCTGTTCCTGCGTCGCTGTAGTGTGTGGTTCTGCGCACCACAGTTGTTGAGTTTCTTATTTATTTGTTGGTTTCTTTTGTAGCTCATCTGCTACTCCTACGTTGCTATAGTGTGCAAATGTGCAACTTGTGTAACTTTTTTTTCACTTCTTGTTTATTAATTTTAATTTTTGACTTTTCAACGTTGACACACTGCTGTTGTTGTATGGTCGACTGCGACATTTGTTTGTTTGATGCTGTTGGTTTTTTTTTGTATTATTTTATATTTGTATTAATATTTGCCTTATCCGAAGAGCCTCAGCTCTTTTGTCACGGTCGCCATGTGATAGCTTAATCGTCGAGATGAGCGAACCTCGTTTGAATAAATAATATATTGGTAGGATATATATGGGCATATATATGTATTGCAAGCGGTCAGCGTGGGAATACTGACTTAGCGTGAATGCTGACTTAGCGTGAATGCTGTCTTAGCGTGATGCATAAGTGGATGATTGTATCCACGTTCATTTGAGTGTATTTATGCTATGCAACAAAGTGTTGCTGTTTACTTATTGGTACAGTGTACCCTCGATATATGCACATACTACACAACATACACAAATGAATGGGTCGACACCGGATTCCAAACTCAGCTCATCCGGTCGTCGGCCTGCTACCACAAAATTCACCATTTAGAATTTTTTTTGATTATTAAACTCACTCCGCTTACCTGGCTTATTCCAAAGCTCCTCCCATTATTTGCATATTTTTAGGCATTTATCCTCAACTGTGTCCTTGTCGTCAGCGCCCTTATGGCAACGTCAGTCATACCGTCGATGTAGCCCTGAGATCATCGATAACCCCACAGCCTGCCCAACGAGAATGCAACAAAGGTGCTTTTGAACTAAAAGGCTTCGTCAAAGCATTTGGTGACCCTGACGTGATCGTAAATAAATATATATTGAAGTATTTTTTACTTAATTAAAAACACTTTGGTTTTGGGTTATGAGAGCAACATTATTAATTGCTCCATAATAGTCTATTAGGTTTATAGGGAAGCAACCATAAGTGTTGCTTCTTCGAAGGTTCACATATTATCTGCTTATTCCATGTGCCAGAGCTTTTGATATAATTAGCTTGGCTATGCAGCGCTGCTACTGTAGTCGACAGCAGAGCGGCTGTACTTACTTACGTATATGAAAAGAGTATTATGCGCGTATGTGTATGTACGATTGGTCAACGCTGACTAAACGTAATTCATGGGCGGGCAATCATATTCAACGCTCTCTTGAAATGATTTGTTTAAGCAATACAACAATGTGTTGCTGATATATTTAAGTTATATTCTGGGTACAGTGTACCCTCGATATATGCGCGTACTATATCTTCATACTTTTAAAAAATAACATAATAATTTAATTTTATTTTTATTTGTTTAACATGTATTTTACTTAGTCTATTATCTATTTTTTCTTATTAATCGTATTTATTAGAAATATTTATTACAGCTGAATAGTATTCTATTACCTTTGTGGCAACTTAAGCTAATGAGAAAAAAAATAATTTAAAGTAATACTATGTCTAGATAAACTATGGTTGGAAATTTACAATATTTACAATTAAGACAATCTTGATTAGTCTATTATCTAGCTGTTATTATTATTACTATTAATTTTGTTTTTATGAATAAAAAATCTTAGTGTCTATCTTTATGTACTATTTGTAATTTTTCTATTTTTTTTACTTTATATGGGCCTATTTTATGTTCTAAATCCTTTGTAGATTTATCATATTCTAATTTTCTTTCGGCCTTGGCCTTTTCTCGTATACCTAGCTCTGTTATATGCTACCTCTAATTATAGATTAGATCTATTCTTTCTAACTTATTAAAATCTATTAACTGTTTTGGCAATCTTCCAAGTACTTGTTCTTATGGACAATAATTATGCGCTACTGAATTCAAGTGTCCTAGTCGGTTTGGTGTTTTCTTATTCTCTGTTTCTCTGTGCTCATACATTTGTTTGTTATTTACTGTGCTTGTATTTTACTGTCTTGCTGAAGATCTTGTAATAACCTTCAGTATTTTTCTATATATTGATTTGAGCTCTCCGATTGTTATTTTGTAAAGAGCATCTGAAACATAGTTATGTTTCCCCTTGAGGTATTGTACCGTGAAGTCATATTCTTCTAAATCTAAACGCATTCTTGTTATTTTTTAACTTGGGTTCTTCATAGAAAATAAATAAGAAAGTGGTCTGTAATTACTCTTATCCAAGAAATGCCTTCCATAAATATATGGTCTGAAATAAACAATTGCCCAGTGTATTGCTGCTGGCAGCTGTTTCCTATGATGGTCTTGTGTCTTGCCTGTTTACTAGCATCTGTGGTGATGCATAATTCTGGGTACTGAAGAAGGAAAGCACTATAGTTTTTTTGCCAAAAAGGTGCTATAAACTCCATTTATAAAAGTTAAACTAGCAAAATAATTTTGATCACTCTGCACAGTGGACGGTCGTGTATGGAGAACTCGGCCAAAAATACTTCCAGTAGAGTTATCGGTTTGAAATTTTTTTTGTAGCTAGATAGCGACATATTATTGTTATATAAAAAATATTGGACCGTATATATCCTCCATTTCTTCGCCAATATTAAAAATTAAATCAAATCTGGCCCCTAAAAGTATGCAACCCTTTTTTTAAGTTATTGCCGAGATGTTTTTATTAAATACTTAATTTTAATTAAACAATTAACAAAGTATAAAGTGTAAAAAAATCCATTATTGATGCTTTGTTAAATAAGCATCCGTTATAAGATCAATGACAGACGAATTTTTTTTTTTTTTTAATAACATAGAAATCTTGGACGAGACGAACTTATTCGACGCACGATAACATTAAGTGTAACAAATTGTCGCGGCTTCCATTTATACCTTAGAATTACTAAATATTGATTAATTTTGTGAAAAAAGTTTCATTGGTGAGCGGCGTTGACAAATCAACTTTTACCTTTCCTGAAAATTGATGTTTTTTTAGGCTAGAAACGAACAATTAGGGTTAATACACATGTATTGCTAAAACACACATGAACAATGAAAATCAAATAAAAATTACACAAAAACAATGTAAATACCTTCAACTTTTATATTCATTTTAGTTTTATCACTTTATTTAAACTTTTATGTGTGTTTTTGTAATTATACTCAACGGATTTAACTTGTGATGCGCACGCTTGATGTTGATCACATGGTTTGTGCTCTCTCTTTAAGCGCTATTTTCTTTGCGAATGGTAAGAGCATAACAAAACAAATAATAGATATTAATACGGTAGTTTATTGATAACTAAGTGCGGCATGTTTGAACTCGAAATTCAAACATTGAATTTTTTATTTTGGCCTATGGGACCGTCCACTGTGCTCTGTATCAAAAAACGAGTGACCAACAAAGTTGCATACCAAAAATTTTCATAGGTGGCGCCACAGTGGAGAAATCAGGTTTGAAACTCGGCTATTTTTATCCATGGGCACTAGCAGTGCAGAAGTGCCTTTTTTAGTCTAATTGTCAATATCAAATAACTAGCAATAAATCTGTTATCTGATCAAATTCTTGTGATGGAATCGAATCTGTGGGGTTTGTACTGCATGTTTTGATATCTGAAGTGTTTGAAGTCGTTGTGGTGTCTTCGTAGTTAAATGTCAAAGCAACTGTTCTAAGAAGTCCAGTTTAATTAATAAGTTTCATTTTTAAAAAGGTTTAAAAAGTGTGCCGTACATTGAAATACACTGTAACCTATTGTAAGTTGTAGAGTAGTTAATTGTTGTTTAATTGCATATAGTTAGAAATGCCAAGTTCATCCCGATTTTTGGGAATTTCAGCTTTTGGAGCATAACCTCAGTTCTGTTTCTGTTCTATTGTTATTGTTTTGTGGACAATCGTGTATTTCATAATTATCCGCTGGTTCGTATTTAATATTTGCACTCTCTATTACAGTGTCTTTACTTGTTGTATTTATTATACGAATTACTATTATCCCTTCTTTTAATTCCTGATTTGGTATTATTAAAATTGTAAAATTGTTTCCTTTGTAAGATAATTTTTTTTATTACCTTTGCTCTAGCTGACAATATCAGGTTATTATCTATGGAATGATATAATGTATAATAGTAAACCAGTGTTGCTTGGTCTGGAAATCTAAAATACAATCGTATCTTTTTATGAAATCCATTCCTATGATACCATCGCATGGTATCTGAAAATTGTCTGGTAGGACATGGAAAATCGAAGGTATTAATACGTTTTGAACTCTTATGTCAGTATCTATTGTACCCAAAGACTGAATGGTTCCCTTGCCTATGACTGATATGTTTGTTATGCATTGTTTATTTATATAATCTGTTTTACTTTTCAAATTGATTTTTCCGCGCCTGTGTGTATCAATAAATTTTTTTTAATTGTGAATTTATTTAGGATATTTATAAAAATGCTAGTGCTTAGATTTACTGAATATACGTTTACTGCTGTTGGTTGCTCAAGGGGGTTAAGTGTTTTCTGACTGTACATTTCTTACATTTCGGTTATTTTCATTAGGGTGTATGTTGCCTCTGGATGAATTGTCGCATTTATTGTGTTGTGTATTATATCCTCTGTTACTTCCACGGTAGCCCCTTTGACCTCTTTGATTATTACCGTTGTAATTTCCGGGACCATTACCTCTGTTCTGATAATTGGCACGTCCCCTGTTGCCATTTCTGTTTCTGTAGAAAAAGATTATTTTCAGTTCAGCAATGAATATATTTTTCAATTCCATATCCTTGGGACTGAAAATTCCTGTTTCAAGAATGGTCCTTATACTCTTGTTTTCGCAGTTCTTTACCATTGCTGACACGGCCTCTTTTGGTGCGAACTTGCCTGCATTGGTTGCGTCTAGTCTATCATATTTGTATGCACCTTCTAATGCTTTACGTAAGTTGTCTATTTCTTTGGTACATTGACTTGCTGTTTCCTTTCGGAATCGAATTGTACAATTTAGCTTTTATCACATCAGCTAATTCACCTTTAACAAATGTTATTAAAATGCCAATTATTCCAGATATGGTCACTTCATTCTGTATTTTGTACGATAAAGACCATATGTTCTTTGTCTTGATGTCCTCGAGAGCAATTGCTTCTTTGTCACCCTTTGTCAAGTCAGTTAGTCTGAGCGCGGTGATGAATCTATTCAAATTCACCTTTTTGCCGTCAAATTCTGGAATAGTCGATGATATTTGTCGCATATATTCTGTGATTCGAGATACTGATTCAGACATTTATAGTTCCTATTCGCCGGGTATTGCTGATATTTGTTTAAAAAAAATCAACCTCGCTTGAACTTGGTTCAGAATCCTCAGTTTCTTCGGTCCCTATTTTTATTTTCCTAAATTCTATTTCTTTTAACATAGACTTTTATTTAAGTCTATTTGCTCTATAATATTATCATCTAGGTATTCAAGACTGTATTTATCATGAATTACCTGTAGTGTATGCTTAAAATATCTATGGCATTCTTTTATTTTATCTTTGTATTTCTCATCTAAGTTAATATACTTTATAATGGCATCCTGGGCAAAGTAAACTGCATTTGTTATTACTTTTAAATGCTCGGACAATGTTTGATTCAAAGTTGTCCATTTTTGTGTTAAGCATTTATAAAGCTATTTTGTAATTAATTTTTTTATCTGTGCCAAGTTTTCCATTTATTATCCTATGTCCTAAACAACATCTAAAGTATCTGATCTACTCAAATAACGTTTCTTCAAACGCATAATATGCATAACATATACTTTTAACATTAATGATATACAAGCTAATATCACTAGAATAAGATTAAGTAGCAAAACTCTGTATACGTCTTCAGAGTGGTCTACTATTTCTACTTTGTTCACGACGTTTGCACCAGGATTCTCTACTTTCGAGACTGTTTTGTCCATGCTTGGGCAAAATGATTTAATCTGCCTAATGTTAATCTTCTCTCTACCTAATACATTATTGCCTACCTATTGTTTGTATGGCTTTGCGGGCCACACTCTAATCGGGCAACTTTTACGATGCTCAGTTTCTCATAGTTTTGTTATAATATATGCTAAAAGCAAATATGCATCGCAATAGAATATAAAAAAATAAGCAACGCAGTGCAATGCGGAAAAAAATTGTACGTTCTTGGTAGTGCTCTTGGTAGCGGCCGGCATCTGCACCCTTAGTGGTGCTATCGGCATCTTTGGCCAGCGAACGGTGCTGGCACAGGCTTATCTCTTCTGCGGTGGGGCACCTAGTGCATCTACTCAAAGAATAAGTGCCAACTTTGTTTAGTGAACAAAGCTGACTAAGTGGTAAGTCTCATCTAGAGATTAATAAAGTGATTTGGCTAGGCTGAATCCTATTAACTGAGACGCAGTAGGTAACTATAATTATTACGACCGCCTGTTTTCAGGTTGGCCGCAAGTTATATCTGAATTTGTCCAAGAAAAATTAAAGAGTCGGTTAAATAAAAGCTACCGATCAGTCCATGTCCGTAGACACATTGAGTTCCTCGAAGCTCACTCAAAACGACGTCCCAGTAACCTTTGGAGGAAAACAGCTGATGAACGTAAATGAGAGAACATACCCTCACCGAATATGGGCTCGCTGAGCCAGTTCTTGTCAGCATTCTCCACGTTTAGTACTGCCGCCGCTGGGAAAAAAATTATTATTAATATTACTTTATAAAAATAAGTTGACGATAATAAGTGACTATATAACTCCAGAACGCAGGAACCGATTTCCACGGTTTTGCATTCATTAGAAAGGTCTCGGGCTCCGTGAGGTTTATAGCAAAAAAAAAAGGAAAAATTTCAAGAGGAAAGCGGGAAAATCATTTTTTATACATACAGCGCCATCTCTGATACATTGCATGTACTACAAAAAAATTTCATCTAGATGGCGCCGGTGCGTGATACATTGTTTGGCAGCTACTAATTGTTCTCTGCTTAGTTAATTTCATGTGACAAGAATAATCATGTACACGCACTGAATTCCACCATTCAAAAAAAAAAAAATTGCTGGCGATTTGGTGACATATAAATCCGTTGATTCCATAACAAATCCCGATGATGTAGTAAATTATCCAACCCAGTTTTTGAACTCTCTGGACTTAGGATTTCCACCACATAATTAAATTGCAAATCAAAGTTGGTACAGTTATAATGATATTGCGCAATTGGAATCCACCGCGACTTTGCAACGGTACTTGACTTTCGGTATGACTTATGGCGAATTTGATTGAGCCAATCATTATCAATGGAAAGTACGCAGGTGAAAATGTATGTATTCCTCGAATACCAATGATTCCGACTGATCTTCCGTTTGACTTCAAATGATTCCAATTTCCAATTAGCCTTGCGTTCGCAATGGCAATTAACAAGTCGCAAGGCCAATCGATTAGTATTGCGGGATAAATTTAGAAAATCATTGTTTTTCACAAGGGCAGTTATACGTTGCGTGTTCACGAGTTGGGGAAACCATCCGCTTTGTTTGTGTTAAAGTCAGACCAAAAAACAAAACATGTGGTTTACCAAAGAGCACTTCAATGACACGGATCATTTGCGGACACGTACGATTCAATATTTACTTTGTATTCACTTCCATTTACTTAGAGAAGTTCAACTAAATAACACTTTATTTTTGTAGTTAAAATGAATTCATTACTGTTGTGAAATGAAACAAAATTTTTCCTTTTCAAATAAAAAAAATAAATAAATTTCTTCATCTTTTATTCATCAAAAGAAATAAAGCCATCTGGTGGCGAAACGGAGTTCGTCGGGTTTGCTGGTTGAGTATATAAGTTAACAAGCAAGACTTCCAGACATTGAACGAGTAGCCCTCGCATGCGCGGTCCAGCAAGTTACGAAGCAACCCACGCGCATAAAGACTCATGCTTGTTTGTGCAACGTTATGCTGAACAAGGAACGACGGATTTTTGGGAGGAGCTGCTTACCAGTATTTTCCACTGGTAATTGTTAGCTTTAGTTAAAAATGTTTATTTCATAAGTTTTCAGTATTGTTCTACATATCAGCACATCCTGACGAATAAATGCTCCGGCACTAGCCGATATATAACTGTTTTATTACTTAAACTTCATTTGGTCACAAGGCCAATGATTTAAAGGGGAATAGTTTCCCCCATCATAAATCATCACCCAAAGAAGGATTCCCAACGGACATCTACTTCACAAATACTGGAATTGATGAATCAAATAACTGGCGCCCAACGGATAATATTTTAAGAACCAGAAAACCCCCAAAGAAGCATGTAAGTGAGCGACATATTTTACTTCAAATCGAACACCAATGAAAGATATAATACCGAAACCAAAAATTTGCAAGTGACTGTGAAATTAATTCTGTGGTTAACTTTTTCGAGTTGATCGGCCAAACTAAAAGCATTAGTACGAGTAAAATAGCTTGTGAATATTTTTCTGTTCTTAACCACGTATGCCCATGAGTTGGGCTTATAGAGATATTAAAAAAGAGATTGACAGTGACGACAGTGAAGAAATAGGCTTTTACCCACATTCAATAGTGAGCAACGAAACGGAAATGAATCCCAAACAATTACAGGCACTATTAAATGGCACTGTTAGTGCGACGCTCGCTGAGCAAAAACTGCGCTTAAGGCAGCAGTTTGCTGAAGAGTTAAACGCTGTCGGGTCACAAGTAGATGCGCTGCAAATAGTGGCACCAAATATCGAAGCATATGAAAAAAAGACGATAGACACAAATGTCAAATGCGATGTGAGACTTGACATAATGAAATCTGTTCCGTCATTTGAAGGGGTACAAGACGATTATGTGTCCTGGAGGCAAGCTGCCCTAGACGCATACGAAATTTTCAGACGCTACAAGTGTAGCGAGGCCCATTACGACGCCGTTGCAATCCTACGAAACAAAGTGTGCGGAGCGGCCAGGTCAATCCTGACATCTCACAATACAGTTCTAAATACCGATGCGATCATCGTACGATTAGACTGCACGCACGCATACAAAACATCCCAACGTGTACTCAGACAACAGTTAGAAATGGTTAGCCAGGGCGACCTAGGCTTAGTGGATTTCTATGATGATATCGAAAGAAAGCTCACATTGGTCACCAACAAAATTGTAATGACTCACGATAAGGAAGCGGCCGCGATTCTTTACACGCATTCATGTCAGGCCTGAGGATATCTTTGAAAGCGTTCGTATTGCCGGCTCAGCCAAAAGATTTGCCAGCGGCATTGGCCCTGGATCGTGAAGCTGAAAATGGCATAGAAAGAAGCATGTTTGCTGCCTCTTATGCAAAGACAATTGCAGACAGGAGTCAACACAATGAAAACAGTAAGCAGGGAAATCGTCAACAACCAAAGCCTAACAAAGGCCAAGAAAATAACCCCCACTACGTAGGAAGAGAAGGCCATAATAAGACCCAAGACACAAATAACAAAGAGAAGACGGTCAAAAGTCTCAGGCTCAACCTATGGATGTTGATCCCTCAATGTCACACTTGCGGGGCACGCAAATAAGACCCAGCTCGTCAGAACGGGTGTCTGTTCAAAGGCGTCAAAGGATTGATAACATAACTCAACAAAACGCCAATAGCGAGCAACAATGTGCAGCCACGGCTGAAACAGCAGCCGCTGAAATCGAATGCGATGTCGAGTCAATTGATACAAGCGTCATGATCAATTTTTTAGGGGATGCTCCCACGCGGGCGGCAAACAATTACGTGAGACCCGTAAAGGAGTTAAAGAACGTATCTACAGTCTACAGCACCCCATTCACTGTAAATTCCATACATGGATCCAGTGAAATAAGTAAGAAGTGTTCAATAAAATTGTTGGACACAACGCAACATTCTTCATTTTAGATTATCTCGACGCATTTGACGCCATCATAGGTTTCGATCTGCTAACGCAGGCTGGGGCAACACTAAATTTGAAGAACAATTGCTTAAGCTCCCGGGACAAGCAGGAGCCACTGAAATTTCACTTGTGTGATAATGTAATTTTCACTAAAGTCAGTGACATAATAGTACCCGAAAAGATATAAGAAGAGTTCTGGCGGATGATAACAAAAAGAATAAATAATTTTCGACCTCTAACGAGGCATTGCCGTTCAATACGTCTGTCGTTGCCACAATTCGTACCGAAGATAATCAAGCGGTACATTCAAGACTCTACCCAAATCCAAATGGTGTATCGGATTTCGTCAACAACGAAATCTCACAACTACTGGAAGGTTTCATTAGACCGTTAAGGTCTGCGAACAACAGCCCAGCTTGGGTTGTCGACAAAAAAGGGTTCGATGCCGAAGGCAAGAAAAACAAACGACGCGTAATTGACTTTAGAAAGTTAAATGAACGAACTGTTGTCGACCGCTACCCAATGCCAAGTATCCCAATGATTCAAGCGAATCTGGGTAAAGCAAAATTTTTTACAACCCTCGACTTAAAGTCTGGGTATCATCAGATATACCTAGCAGAAAAAGATCGAGAAAAAAACAGAGAAAAAACGAGAGAACAAATAGGGAAATGTTACGTCTACGTTGATGATGTAATAGTATTTTCAGAAAACGAACAAGACCATATTCGACACATTGACATAATACTACAACGCCTTCTAGAGGCCAACATGAGAGTAGCCAAAGAAAAAACTCAATTTTTCAATAACAGTGTCGAATACCTAGGCTTTGTCGTAACCAGTAACGGAGCCAAAACGGACCCTGAAAAGGTCAAACCAATTCAAGAGTACGTCGAACCGACGAACCTATATGCGCGAAGATCATTCCTAGGCGTAGCTAGCTATTATATCGTATTCGTAAAAGACTTCGCCTCAATAGCTAGGCCATCAACCGATATACTAAAAGGTGAAAATGGTTCTGTCAGCAAACACACATCGAGGGAAGTCCCGATAGAGTTCCACGACACGCAACGCGATGCGTTCGAATGGCTTAGGAACATTTTAGCATCAGAAGACGTCATACTAATGTATCCCGACTTCAAAAAACCTTTCGATCTGACCACTGACGCTTCTGCAAATGGCATTGGTGCAGTATTGTCCCAAGAAGGTAGGCCAATCACAATGATCCTACGCACGTTAAAACAGTGCGAAACTCATTACGCTACCAATGAAAGGGAGCTTCTAGCAATCGTATGGGCACTCGGTAAATTGCAGAATTATCTGTATGGTACCAGAGAGCTCCGCATTTACACTGACCATCAACCACTTACCTTTGCGGTGTCTGAAAAAAACGCCAACACAAAAATCAAGAGATGGAAAGCGTTTATAGAAGAGCATAATGCAAAAATTTTCTATAAGCCAGGGAAAGACAATCACGTAGCCGACGCACCATCGCGTCAGAACATAAATGTTCTGCAAAGTGAACCTCAATCTGACGTAGCTACCATTCATAGTGAAGAGTCACTTACTTTCACAATCCCAACGATTGACCAACCTATAAACGGCATCAGGAACCAAATGGTCCTAGAGGAGGTGCGTTATTCGCTGCACCAAAAAATCATTATGTTTGGCAGCAGAATGCGCCACATAATACATTTCACAGACAAATTCAATCTTACCGAAACATTGAGAAATGCCGTCAATCCTGAGGTGGTTAACGCAATTCATTGCGACCTACCAACGTTGGCCGCTGTGCAACACGAGTTGAGCACACTATTTCCGTCGACCAAGTTTCGGCACTGCAAAACGATCGTGTCAGATATCACCAACAAAGATGAGCAAATAGAATTCCTAAATACCGAGCACAATCGAGCACATAGAGCAGCTCCAGAAAACGTAAAACATGTTAAGCGGGATTACTATTTTCCGAAAATGGTCAAGATAGCCAACGAAATAGTAATAACCTGCAAAGTATGTATGAATGGAAAATACGACAGGCACCCGAAAAAACAAGTACTTGGTGAAACGCCACTACCCACACAGGCGAGATACTTCATATCGACATATTCTCAACCGATAAAAAACTATTCCTAACTTGCGTCGACAAGTTGTCAAAGTTTGCGATTGTACAACCGATAGTATCCAGGTCAATAACGGACACAATTAGCCCCATACTAGTTAACCTCTTCCCAGATACAAAAACAATTTATTGTGACAATGAGGCGTCCTTTAGCTCAGAAACACCAGAAAACCTCGCTGCAAAAAAATCTATTCAACATCAATATGGTCAACGCGCCCTCACTTCACAGCTGCTCCAACGGGCAAGTGGATCGCTTCCATAGTACGTTAATCGAGATTGCAATATGTCTTAAAATCGATAAACAGATCTGCGACACAAGACAATTCTTAGAGCTGTTATTGAATATAACAGGAACCTGCATTCCGTAACAGGGCAAAGGCCATTAGATGTCATCCACACAGCCTCAGACGAGGTGTGCCAAACTATCAGAAAGAAAATAGTAAAGGCACAAGAAGACCAATTGCGCAGGTGCAACACACAAAATAGGGTTTCTGATGTAGGCGAAACAGTCTATATCAAAAACAACAAGAGACTATCACCTTTATGTTCCGAAGAGAAGACACAAGCCGACTTAGGAACAACGGTGCTTATTAGAGGGAGGGTGGTCCATAAAGATAAGCTTAGGTAGTTGTCGCCAAATAACAAACAAGTAAATCTAATAAGAATGTATCTTACAGGTCCGCCATGATAGCTCTTACCCTGTTGACCTTGTTAACAACAACGCAAGCTCGGATTAGCGACTTCTCCAACGCGAACTATATCGTTATCGTCGGTGATAGTTGAGGATACTAAAAAAATGTCCGAGTTTTTCTCCCACTCGCATATGCGAAAACTGTTAGACATAGATGAAGAACACATAGAAACACTTTTATCCGCTCTAACAGTTCTCCATAGAATGGCCAGAAGTTTAAATTTTCTTGGCACAGAGAAAATAAGAACGACAGAGAATCAGCTAATAGACTCGAACAACAGACAGGTACTCGTTAATACAGAAACTCAAAAACAGATTAATAAACTCACTCAGTAAACAAAATAATTCAAGCAAAAAAGGGTGACCACATTTATTCATAAGCAGACTCGGAATAGGATGTTAATTACAGAAATTCAGAATTTAATACTGACAATCACTCTTGCAAAGTCAAATATTATAAACCCTGCAATTTTCGATACCAACGATTTGAAGTCAATATTTTATAATCAGCTCACAGAAGACCCCGTAGTTAATTTAATGGAAGTTTCAAAAATTAAAATATTTCAATCAGAGAACGAAATTCATATGTTAGTCGAGTATCCTAGAATTAAGCAAATATGTAAGAAGACAGTAATCCTCCCGGTATTGCACAATCACACAGTTTTACAAATCCGAGATGACATAATTGCGGAATGCACCGAATATTCGCAGTTAGCGATTGCAAGCTCACCAGTTACGCCACTATCTGCAAAAGTCAACACGTGAAAGCTGCGCCGCTCCCAACCGAGCCACCTGCTGCCAGTGGCACTGAAAGACGAAGGAACTATCGTCATCAGTGAGCAACGCGCCCAAGTCACTGTGGACGAAGGGCCTTTGGTAATGTTGGAGGGAACGCACCTCATCACGTTCGAGCATGTAGCGGTAATCAACAATAAGAGGTACTTGAACCACAACGCAGTCGTGGGCAAAAGTCCGAGCATCGCCACTTCCCCACTCCTCAACATCACCGGGCACGACCAGATCCTGAGTCTCTCATCGGTATATCGAATGAGCGAGAACATCAACTTCATACGCCAACTCAAAGAAGAAGTCGAGGCAGGAGGATCGCCAAAGCTATGGTTCCTGATCGGAGTTCGAGTCAGCATTGTCTTCTGCGCCCAACTCGACGTCACCGAGGCCGGCCACGAACTTGAGAGGGGAGTAGTTAACAAGCAAGACTTCCAGACATTGGACGAGCAGCCCTCGCATGCGCGGTCCAGCAAGTTACGAAGCAACCCACGCGCATAAAGACTCATGCTTGCTTGTGCAACGTTATGCTGAACAAGGAACGACGGATTTTTGGGAGGAGCTGCTTACCAGTATTTTCCACTGGTAATTGTTAGCTTTAGTTAAAAATGTTTATTTCATAAGTTTTCAGTTTTGTTCAACATATCAGCACAGCCTGATGAATAAATGCTCCGGCACTAGCCGATATATAATTGTTATATTACTTAAACTTCATTTGGTCACAAGGCCAATGATTTAAAGGGGAATAGTTTTCCCCATCTTAAAACATCACCCAAAGAAAGATTCCCAACGGACATCTACTTCACAAATACTGGAATTGATAAATCAAATAACTTATATGTATATGTGTATACATATATATATGTCGGGTCGGCAATAGGGTTAGAGTTCATTTTTCCTTTTATAAAACTTTCTTTTCACTTTGCGCACAAAACGAATTCCCTTGTGTCTGCTTACTGAGTACGTTCTAGACTGCCTCTGCATCGTGTCAACGATTCTTGAGACGACAATATCAGCAACGCTCGTCTGAGTATAGCATAAGGAATAACGGGACTAAGCAAAACGGACAACGAATTAGAGATGTGTGGCGCACAACGGCCGTTTAACTCAAGTGATATCATCGTGTCACGACACGGCTATCCTGACAATTTACACGTCCTCGTGTAGTCGTTTTTATCAAACTTTATTGTCCATGTCTTTCACATTTTGCTCTGTACACCAAGTTTAGCTCTACAAACAATTTTCTTAGTAACAAACTCTCTTATACTTATTTTACAAACGTAATTAATTCAATCTTCGTAGTATTTTCAGTTCACTTTCTTCATTAGAAAGTAGATTATAATGACTTATCATTAATTTCAATATGCCTCACTTGGACCTTCCGCCAGTATACTATATTCGCCTCTTAATTCATTAAATTCATCGTTTCTCTTAACGGATAACACAACGTCCCCTCTGACGGATAACACATCGTCCTCTCTGACGGATAACACATCGTCCTCTCTGACGGATAACACATCGTCCTCTCTGAAGGATAACACATCGTCCTCTCTGACGGATAACACATCGTCCTCTCTGACGGATAACACATCATCTCGCTTGGATGGATTACTTTCTGTCCGAACTGGACCCATTGGCGGGCTTAACTCTTCATTTTCGACATCAAATTCATTTGGTATTTCACTATCTGGCATTTTTCGAATATCTTCGTGACAATACTTGAACAAGCGTTTATTTTTTAGGGACTTCAACAAGTACCTATCACCATCCAAGACTTTTGTTACTAAAAGCGGTCCTCTAAATTTTGAATCTAACTTAGTTTGGTGTCGCTCTTCATTTTTAGTAACACGTAATCTCCTACATTGTGTTTGACAACAGTCGCCTTGCTTTTATCGAATCTAGATTTATCATAAGAGGCTGAGGATCTCATTCTATCGGTAGCGTTAGCTCTAATACTAGCTAAGTCTATTTCTACTTCTGTTTCCAGCGGAGGAACTAATCCCAGGGGTCGGGCCTCTTTTCCGATCAACATTTCTAATGGACTTGCCTCAGTTGCACGAGTAATTGTACAGTTTAATGCAAGCTGTACTTCACCAAGTGCATCTTGCCAAGATCGCTGACTAGCTTCTACGGCAGTCAACAAATTCTTTAATGTGCTCATCACGCGTTCAACTTGGCCATTGGCACGGCTTGCTCCAGTGGCAATTAAATGAAGTTTAATTTTTTGAGAGTTGCAAAACTCTAAGAATTTCGAGCTAGCAAAACACCTACCCTGGTCTGCTATGATGCGATTTGGTACCCCAAATAATGTTATGGCAGATTTCACAGACTTAATTCAACTTTCAGCATCTAACTTTAGAACGTGATGCAAATAAACGTATTTTGTATAAGCATCAATCTGAACAATGACGTACTCTTTTAAATCGCTTTTTCCGCTTAGCTTTCCTGTAATGTCAATGTGAACCGTATGCTAAGGTATACAGACTTTTGGGATAGGATGAAGCTCAGCTTGGACTTTCCCAGAAGGAGATTTAGAAGTCCGACAAGTTATACAGTTAGCGACAAATTTACGAACGTACTTGTTCATTTTAGCAAACCAGTAATATTTATAAACTTTGTCAAGTGTCTTTTGCCAACCAAGGTGCATAATAGATTCGTGTACTTTGTTTATTACTGACCAAGTCGGACAAGTTAAATGTTGACTTAATTGAAGAACAAATATTTACAATTTTCGATTTTACGAGTTCAAACTTATCTGATGAAATAACAACATTAAGGCCCTGGCTCAGGATCTCTCGCCCAATTACGATATGGTTTTTCAATTGCATATCTCGTACAACATGGAACAATATTTCAATCACATTTTCATTAATTTTAACTTGACTTAATATTTGCAACGGTATACCGGTATCACCAATGCCTTTCAACATTACAATATTATTGGTGCGTTTTCTAGATAATTTGTTGCTGATTGTCTCCTTAATTATCGAACATTCGGCGCCAGAGTCAAAACATATTGGATACAGCTCACCCTGGTGTTCCATAACTGCGGTTGGTTCTGCAACAAAACATTGGTTGACACTCTTCTGCTAGATATTTCTGGGTAAAGCTGGTGTCCCGCTACTGGAGCACTTGCTTGCGAAGTGCCCTGGTTGGCCACATTTGAAACACGTGAGACTTGACTTCTCGCGCTGTGGCTTCATCTCTTTCTCTTCACGCATTTTCGATCGGCATTCTGCAATTTTATGTCCTTGTTTTCCACAAAAATGACACACCACAGATAACACTCTTCTTTTCTTTTGGTCTGATTCAGTGTTTTCGTCACGACAACCGCGCCGTTTGTTATTAAAAGAGAACGCCTTCAATTCGGTTTGTAATTTACTTCGGGATTGCACGTTTGAAGTAAAAACAATTTGTTGCAAGCGGCTATCGATATTCGCCAAGTGTGCAAACACGGTAGAAACGGCGATTTCTTCGTGGCTCCTATTTCGCCATTTCGTCGTCAATGACGTCATTAAACGACTTGCATAAACTGCAAGACATTCGTCATCGGCCGGGCGGCTGTTTAGCAAATTGAAAAACATGGCCGCCATCGTCTCTTCTTCTTCGAAGCGCTGAAGAAACAATTCTCGAAACTCATTCCATTTCATGCCAGGATAGGAGATTTGTGTTAACCAATGCGAAGCGATCCCCTCCATGGAATTACTTAATGCCATAATACTACCTTCCAATGGGTGCTCCGATAGTATTATGTCGGTAGTCATGCACCATTTTGAGGCTTCTACTCCAGCACGGTCAGGGTTGAATTTGGGCAAAGTGACGTCACGGCATTGTTGCTGCTCTTGTGTCGTTGCCTGCATTGATTTTCAGGAGCTTGATCACATTCCGATTTTGTAAGTCAAGAACTTCACGCCACTGTTCTCCAGATAATGCAGGAGCTGGCACAGATCCCACTTCTGATGTCGGGTCGGCAATAGGGTTAGAGTTCATTTTTCCTTTTATAAAACTTTCTTTTCACTTTGCGCACAAAACGAATTCCCTTGTGTCTGCTTACAGAGTACGTTCTAGACTGCCTCTGCATCGTGTCAACGATTCTTGAGACGACAATATCAGCAACGCTCGTCATTTTTTTTGTCACTATTACCATCTCGCTTACTCACACACGCTAAGCAACACAAGGGACTACGTACAGCGACAAATAGCCTTATCTCGCTCAGTTCTCAAAATTATCTACGCTCAATCGTCTGAGTATAGCATAAGGAATAACGGGACTAAGCAAAACGGACAACGAATTAGAGATGTGTGGCGCACAACGGCCGTTTAACTCAAGTGATATCATCGTGTCACGACATATATATATATTGCATTCATCTTTAACTTATTGTTTTTGTAATATGTGAAGAAAAGAACTAACGGCGCAAGCAGAGCAAAATCACTCAAACTTGTCTCATCGTTACTTTCTCTTTGTTTCTCATTTCTTTTTATATTCGATTTGGTTTTCTTTTATATACACAGTAGTACGTTATTTTATAGACAAATCCATGCAAGAGGGTGAATAGATGTGTGTAAGGCGATAATAATTTTTTTTAGTGGGATCACTGTCAATTATTACAAAAGGGCTAAGTGATCAAAGGTAGGGCGGGCTCAAAACGATGCAACAACACCACGTCTAGAACTTATCGACCAGCTCTGTTATTTTAATTCTTTTTCTTTCCTCTATCCGGCCGTCTGAGCTTTTGCATTATGAGTAATTCTCGTCAAATCAACATCTGATCCTGCGTGCGAATTCTTTTTCTAGTTAGTAATAGCACTGACCATATAACATATAGATGGGACATTTCATACAACGAAAACGGCCACGAAATTTCTTAGCGAGATACCCCAGTTCGATTGCCGACATACCCCAGTTCGAAGCGAACAGCTTCCGACAAGTTCGATCTCTCAATGAGCAAACCTATACTGAGTTAATAGCGTTTTGTGCGTCGTCTAGGGCGGACGCTTCGTATAGAGCCCGCATGTTACTCTCATGATCGCAGGTAGAAAGAGCAAATTTGCATGAGACTCTCATAGTGAGAGTCCCTCACAACCAATGCTGTTCGCTGTTGAGAGCTTCCTTCTTGCCTGCCTCTCTCATTCTGTTGCCCATTTTCATAGCTATGACAACAAATACACTCTCATCATCTTGAACGTCGCTGTGTGTGGGTCCCCAGCCTATTTCATATTTTTGACTTTTGCTGCTGTTCGAGCTCAGCAAAGTTTTTTTCCACTACCTGCGACGGGTCCGACCCATCGAACTGCAAGACGGATCTTTACCCTGTGTTGCGTAGCACAAGTTTACAAGGCGGCATGCCATTATTTTTCTTACAGGGAATTTTTATTTTGTCATTGCTTTGCATGTCGCAGATTCTGAATTGGGCTATCCCACCAGATCAATGCCTGCCAGAATATACAAACACAAGCATAGCTTTTTGTGTGTACACACATGTCTACATGTATGCGTGACTTTGCTTGGGACTTCTTCTCGATTGCCAAATTATATTTCTAGCTCGAGAAAGACTTTTGATGCTTGGGAAGACAAATTGATACCCTGACCTTCCACAAATACATGAATTGCAATTTGTATGGAATTACTAGTATTGCCGATTATTGTTATCGGATGGAAAGGAAAGTTGAAGGATGATGAGATTTATAGTATAGCCAATACATTTAAATTTGATTTTCTATATATATATATATATATATATATATATATATATATTTTTTTTTTTTTAAAAAAATATAACACCATATAATTATTATTGAGCGACATAACTAAACTACGAATCTCTGCACTCATGCGATAACAGAGTGCAGCTGCAACACTAGTAATTCCATACAAATTGCAATTCATGTATTTGTGGAAGGTCAGGGTATCAATTTGTCTTCCCAAGCATCAAAAGTCTTTCTCGAGCTAGAAATATAATTTGGCAATCGAGAAGAAGTCCCAAGCAAAGTCACGCATACATGTAGACATGTGTGTACACACAAAAAGCTATGCTTGTGTTTGTATATTCTGGCAGGCATTGATCTGGTGGGATAGCCCAATTCAGAATCTGCGACATGCAAAGCAATGACAAAATAAAAAATTCCCTGTAAGAAAAATAATGGCATGCCGCCTTGTAAACTTGTGCTACGCAACACAGGGTAAAGATCCGTCTTGCAGTTCGATGGGTCGGACCCGTCGCAGGTAGTGGAAAAAAACTTTGCTGAGCTCGAACAGCAGCAAAAGTCAAAAATATGAAATAGGCTGGGGACCCACACACAGCGACGTTCAAGATGATGAGAGTGTATTTGTTGTCATAGCTATGAAAATGGGCAACAGAATGAGAGAGGCAGGCAAGAAGGAAGCTCTCAACAGCGAACAGCATTGGTTGTGAGGGACTCTCACTATGAGAGTCTCATGCAAATTTGCTCTTTCTACCTGCGATCATGAGAGTAACATGCGGGCTCTATACGAAGCGTCCGCCCTAGACGACGTACAAAACGCTATTAACTCAGTATAGGTTCGCTCATGGGATAGCCCAATTCAGAATCTGCGACATGCAAAGCAATGACAAAATAAAAAATTCCCTGTAAGAAAAATAATGGCATGCCGCCTTGTAAACTTGTGCTACGCAACACAGGGTAAAGATCCGTCTTGCAGTTCGATGGGTCGGACCCGTCGCAGGTAGTGGAAAAAAACTTTGCTGAGCTCGAACAGCAGCAAAAGTCAAAAATATGAAATAGGCTGGGGACCCACACACAGCGACGTTCAAGATGATGAGAGTGTATTTGTTGTCATAGCTATGAAAATGGGCAACAGAATGAGAGAGGCAGGCAAGAAGGAAGCTCTCAACAGCGAACAGCATTGGTTGTGAGGGACTCTCACTATGAGAGTCTCATGCAAATTTGCTCTTTCTACCTGCGATCATGAGAGTAACATGCGGGCTCTATACGAAGCGTCCGCCCTAGACGACGCACAAAACGCTATTAACTCAGTATAGGTTCGCTCATTGAGAGATCGAACTTGTCGGAAGCTGTTCGCTTCGAACTGGGGTATGTCGGCAATCGAACTGGGGTATCTCGCTAAGAAATTTCGTGGCCGTTTTCGTTGTATGAAATGTCCCATCTATATGTTATATGGTCAGTGGTAATAGTCTGTCAAACTGTCCCGTTCAATTATTGTATTGGAATTAGTGGAAGTAAAGTGTATGCACGAGTAGACGTGTCTTATTTTTGCTCTTAGTAAATCACTTGAATTCTATAATTTTTACTGAATTTTAATACTCTTAGAAGGTACAAATATTAACATTTAAAGTGTGTAGTGCGTTATTACTAGTGCTAGTGTTAAACTACGTAACATTAACTGTTTCTTATTGTCTCTCTCTTGCTTTTTTGCATTGTGTTATTGCTGTGTGTGATTCTACAGCACTCGACACGAGTTTAGTTACATTAAAAATATAACTTACTTCTTATTATTTCTCCATATCTTTTTTTTTTTGGTCTTATAACATTTGGTTCTTATCTCATTACAATCGTGACTTCGTGCTGCATTAAAGTCTGTAAGCTAATGTCCGATTCTAAGGTAGATTTTATAAGCTGCTGGTTGTGTGACAATCTAGCGCATGCTAAATGTGCAGGTTTCACCCTGCGTGTAATAAGAGTGGTCTTAAATGGTGCTGTGAAAATGCAATTGTTTTCAATGTATACGCACAATAATTTCGGTGCTTTAAAAAAAACTTTGACCTTCTTCATAAGGAATTTCAGGCAATGAAATCATCTAATCATATATCGCAACTAGTAAATATCTCCCCCACTGATTTAGAAATTGTATGTGCGAAAGTGCGAATTCATAACATTAACATATATATTTCCTGTTCATATATTCCTCCCCATTCTGATTTGTCTGTATACCTATCTCACTTAACGGTAATTCAATCTTTGTCCAGCATGCTTTTGGATAAAGACTGTTTGGTAGTTGTTGGTGATTTTAACTTGTCCGATGATAGTTGGTCGGATAACAACCAGTTAATGACTTCTAACGAGTTTCTGTCGGGACTTCTTGAACTTAATCTATCTCAGGTCAACTCAATTCGAAATAGTAAGAACCAAATGCTTGATCTTGTCTTCGAATCCTTTAGTTTCACCTGAAGATGCGTTCCACCCACCTTTAGAGATCGTTTTTTTACTATCACCATCCGGGCAGCTAAATAAAACATTTCCATCCACTAAACACTATTGCTTTCAAAAAGTAAACTTTAGTGATCTCCATATTTTATTTAATAATTACGATTGGTCGGAATTGTACTCTTATAATAATTTAGAAGGTGCGATTTATTTTTTTTTTATAGAGCTATTAACTCCATTTTAGAATTGAGTGTTCCTAGGGTGCATCGTTCCAAGTCTACAAACCTATCTTGGGAACTTTGTAGACTTAAGAAGTTGAAATCCAAACTTTACAAAAAATTCAAATTATCTAGTAGGCTTACTGATTTTCATGGTATGTTAGCGCTAAGTCTGGCTTTGATACTCTGAACCACTGTTGCTATAGTGCATACTTAACTCGCTGTAGATTACAATTTGCAAAGACCCTAAGCAGTATTACAACTTCGTAAATCTAAAACGCAGAACTGCTACATATCCTTCTACCTTAACTCTTATCGAGAAAACAGCTAGTACCCACTAATCTATTTCGGACTTAATTGCAGATTTTTTTTCCAGAATACTAATTCGTTTAAGATTTACGATTCTAAGTGTCCTTATCCTTATACAATTTATCCATCTAACTCTGTTTTCGGTCCGCAGATTACGGAAAGATCGTTATGTTGTGAGCTGAGTTTGGTCAAGCGATCTTTTTGTCCTGGGCCAGATGGGGTACCTGACTGTGTTCTCAGATACTGTGCTCTGTAAGCTAATTCTTAAACTTTTTGTTTGTCCGTTTCGATCGGAGTATTTCCTGAGTTATGGAAAGAACCCTATGTTATTCCCTTACATAAAAAGGTTATAAATCTGATGTCATAAACTATAGAGCTATTTCTAAGTTGTCCGCTATTCGAGAAAATCATTACTTCTCAACTCCAACACTTATGTACCTCAATCATCTCACCAACCCAGCATGGCTTTGTGAGATCCAAATCTACTACCACAAACTTATTGGAACTCTCCTCTATTGTTATTATTGGGTTTCATCACTGACCATATAACATATAGATGGGACATTTCATACAACGAAAACGGCCACGAAATTTCTTAGCGAGATACCCCAGTTCGATGCGCAGCACTATTGTTATCGGATGGATGGGAAAGTTAAAGAATGATGAAATTAAAAATTTTTTCCATATTTATGTCAAACTTTAATAAAAATTATATGCAATATAATTTCAAAAATATAACATTATTTAAATATTATTGAGCGACATAAGAAAACTGCGAATCTCTGCACTCATGCGATAACAATACCGCTGCTGCAATACTGGTAATTCCATACAAATGGCATTTCATGTATTTGTGGAAGGTCATGGTTTCAAATTGTCTTCCCAAGCATCAAAAGTCTAATTTGGCACTCGAGAAGAAGTCTCAAGCAAAGTCACGCATACACATAAACATGTGTGTACAAACAAGAAGCTATGCTTGTGTTTGTATATTCTGGCAGGCATTGATCTGGTGGGATAGCCCAATTTAGAATCAGCGATATGCAAAGCAATGACAATATAAAATATATCCTGTAAGAAAAATTAAGGCGGCATTACTGTACATAAATGCTAAACCTCAAAACACAGGGTAAAGATCCGTCTTGCAGTGCATGGGTCGACCCATCGCAGGTAGTCGAAAAAAACTTTTCTGAGCTCAGACAGCAGCAAAAGGCAAAAATATGAAATTCGGCAGGGGACCCACACACACAGTGACGAGTATGTGATGATGAGAGTGCATTTGTCGTGATAGCAATGAAAATGGGCAACTTAGAAATAGAGAAACAGGCAAGAAGCGAGCACTCGACAGCGAACAGTATTGTTGTGAGGGATGACACTATATCTTCTTTCTCACTCTCTCTCGCTGATTTGTCGTTCATGGTTGCGTATGAAAAGCCAGAGAGAAGAAAAAAGGGAGAGAGAAGCGAGCTCTCTCATCACTGGTTGTGAGGGACTCTCACATGCTAATTTGATAAGATGATAAGAACAAAATGAGGGCTCTATATAAAGGGTCCGCCTTAGACAACGTACAAAACGCTATTAACTCAGTATAGGTTCGCACATTAAGAGATTGAACTTGTCGGAGCGTCGTTGCGAAGTGTCTCAGCAGAGCCGAAGGCTACCGAACTCTTCGTTTCATTCTTACTTGGGCTGCTGCTGAGAGAGCATGAGTTGCGCATGAATGTACGCCTTTTAGAAGCGTAGAAAACAACAACTATTGAGCGAGAAAACATGAAAGAGATCGCATAAAGCCATGCTTCTCACACTCTTGTCATTGATATTGTGAGCAACCCACCCCCGTTTCGAATGCTTGCCACTGTCATTAAAGATGTCAATTGATTTTGTTTTGAGCTCGTGTCTATGCGTAGTTCACTGTCCAGACAGGCAATAGACAAATACATGCATAGTGTCTTGTGCGTATTAGTTATTTGGTTCATCAATTCCAGTATTTGTGAAGTAGACGTCCGTTGGGAATCCTTCTTTGGATTATGATTTATGATGGGGGAAATTATTTCCCTTTGCCCTTGTGACCAAATGAAAACTTATGAAATAAACATTTTTAACTAAAGCTAACAATTACCAGTGGAAAATACTGGTAAGCAGCTCCTCCCAAAAATCCGACGTTCCTTGTTCAGCGTAACGTTGCACAAGCAAGCATTGGGACACATGAGTTTTTATGCGCGTGGGTTGCTTCGTGACTTGCTGGACCGCGCATGAGAGGACTGCTCGTCCAATGTCTGGATGTCTTGCTTGTTAACTACTCCCCTCTCAAGTTCGTGGCCGGCCTCGGTGACGTCGAGTTGGGCGATGGCTCTTTTTAGCTTCAAAGAGGCACGTCTTGTATGGCAGTATTGGTAGACGATGATTTTTGCGCAGAAGACAATGCTGACTCGAACTCCGATCAGGACACATAGCTTTGGCGATCCTCCTGCCTCGACTTCTTCTTTGAGTTGGCGTATGAAGTTGATGTTCTCGCTCATTTGATGTACCGATGAGAGACTCAGGATCTGGTCGTGCCCGGTGATGTTGAGGAGTGGGGAAGTGGCGATGCTCGGACTTTTGCCCACGACTGTGTTGTGGTTCAAGTACCTCTTATTGTTGATTACCGCTACATGCTCGAACGTGATGAGGTGCATTCCATCCAACATTACCAAAGGCCCTTCGTTCACAGTGACTTGGGCGCGTTGCTCACTGATGACGATAGTTCCTTCGTCTATCAGTGCCACTGGCAGCAGGTGGCTCGGTTGGGAGCGGCGCAGCTTTCACGTGTTGACTTTTGCAGATAGTGGCGTAACTGGTGAGCTTGCAATCGCTAACTGCGAATATTCGGTGCATTCCGCAATTATGTCATCTCGGATTTGTAAAACTGTGTGATTGTGCAATACCGGGAGGATTACTGTCTTCTTACATATTTGCTTAATTCTAGGATACTCGACTAACATATGAATTTCGTTCTCTGATTGAAATATTTTAATTTTTGAAACTTCCATTAAATTAACTACGGGGTCTTCTGTGAGCTGATTATAAAATATTGACTTCAAATCGTTGGTATCGAAAATTGCAGGGTTTATAATATTTGACTTTGCAAGAGTGATTGTCAGTATTAAATTCTGAATTTCTGTAATTAACATCCTATTCCGAGTCTGCTTATGAATAAATGTGGTCACCCTTTTTTGCTTGAATTATTTTGTTTACTGAGTGAGTTTATTAATCTGTTTTTGAGTTTCTGTATTAACGAGTACCTGTCTGTTGTTCGAGTCTATTAGCTTATTCTCTGTCCTTCTTATTTTCTCTAAGTCTGCTGCGTCTGGAGTTCCCGCAACAATTTTTAGTACTGTGCCAAGAAAATATAAACCCTGGTGTTCCATAACTGCGGTTGGTTCTGCAACAAAACATTGGTTGACACTCTTCTGCTAGATATTTCTGGGTAAAGCTGGTGTCCCGCTACTGGAGCACTTGCTTGCGAAGTGCCCTGGTTGGCCACATTTGAAACACGTGAGACTTGACTTCTCGCGCTGTGGCTTCATCTCTTTCTCTTCACGCATTTTCGATCGGCATTCTGCAATTTTATGTCCTTGTTTTCCACAAAAATGACACACCACAGATAACACTCTTCTTTTCTTTTGGTCTGATTCAGTGTTTTCGTCACGACAACCGCGCCGTTTGTTATTAAAAGAGAACGCCTTCAATTCGGTTTGTAATTTACTTCGGGATTGCACGTTTGAAGTAAAAACAATTTGTTGCAAGCGGCTATCGATATTCGCCAAGTGTGCAAACACGGTAGAAACGGCGATTTCTTCGTGGCTCCTATTTCGCCATTTCGTCGTCAATGACGTCATTAAACGACTTGCATAAACTGCAAGACATTCGTCATCGGCCGGGCGGCTGTTTAGCAAATTGAAAAACATGGCCGCCATCGTCTCTTCTTCTTCGAAGCGCTGAAGAAACAATTCTCGAAACTCATTCCATTTCATGCCAGGATAGGAGATTTGTGTTAACCAATGCGAAGCGATCCCTCCATGGAATTACTTAATGCCATAATACTACCTTCCAATGGGTGCTCCGATAGTATTATGTCGGTAGTCATGCACCATTTTGAGGCTTCTACTCCAGCACGGTCAGGGGTTGAATTTGGGCAAAGTGACGTCACGGCATTGTTGCTGCTCTTGTGTCGTTGCCTGCATTGATTTTCAGGAGCTTGATCACATTCCGATTTTGTAAGTCAAGAACTTCACGCCACTGTTCTCCAGATAATGCAGGAGCTGGCACAGATCCCACTTCTGATGTCGGGTCGGCAATAGGGTTAGAGTTCATTTTTCCTTTTATAAAACTTTCTTTTCACTTTGCGCACAAAACGAATTCCCTTGTGTCTGCTTACAGAGTACGTTCTAGACTGCCTCTGCATCGTGTCAACGATTCTTGAGACGACAATATCAGCAACGCTCGTCATTTTTTTTGTCACTATTACCATCTCGCTTACTCACACACGCTAAGCAACACAAGGGACTACGTACAGCGACAAATAGCCTTATCTCGCTCAGTTCTCAAAATTATCTACGCTCAATCGTCTGAGTATAGCATAAGGAATAACGGGACTAAGCAAAACGGACAACGAATTAGAGATGTGTGGCGCACAACGGCCGTTTAACTCAAGTGATATCATCGTGTCACGACATATATATATGTATTGCATTCATCTTTAACTTATTGTTTTTGTAATATGTGAAGAAAAGAACTAACGGCGCAAGCAGAGCAAAATCACTCAAACTTGTCTCATCGTTACTTTCTCTTTGTTTCTCATTTCTTTTTTATATTCGATTTGGTTTTCTTTTATATACACAGTAGTACGTTATTTTATAGACAAATCCATGCAAGAGGGTGAATAGATGTGTGTAAGGCGATAATAATTTTTTTTAGTGGGATCACTGTCAATTATTACAAAAGGGCTAAGTGATCAAAGGTAGGGCGGGCTCAAAACGATGCAACAACACCACGTCTAGAACTTATCGACCAGCTCTGTTGTTTTAATTCTTTTTCTTTCCTCTATCCGGCCGTCTGAGCTTTTGCATTATGAGTAATTCTCGTCAAATCAACATCTGATCCTGCGTGCGAATTCTTTTTCTAGTTAGTAATAGCACTGACCATATAACATATAGATGGGACATTTCATACAACGAAAACGGCCACGAAATTTCTTAGCGAGATACCCCAGTTCGATTGCCGACATACCCCAGTTCGAAGCGAACAGCTTCCGACAAGTTCGATCTCTCAATGAGCAAACCTATACTGAGTTAATAGCGTTTTGTGCGTCGTCTAGGGCGGACGCTTCGTATAGAGCCCGCATGTTACTCTCATGATCGCTGGTAGAAAGAGCAAATTTGCATGAGACTCTCATAGTGAGAGTCCCTCACAACCAATGCTGTTCGCTGTTGAGAGCTTCCTTCTTGCCTGCCTCTCTCATTCTGTTGCCCATTTTCATAGCTATGACAACAAATACACTCTCATCATCTTGAACGTCGCTGTGTGTGGGTCCCCAGCCTATTTCATATTTTTGACTTTTGCTGCTGTTCGAGCTCAGCAAAGTTTTTTCCACTACCTGCGACGGGTCCGACCCATCGAACTGCAAGACGGATCTTTACCCTGTGTTGCGTAGCACAAGTTTACAAGGCGGCATGCCATTATTTTTCTTACAGGGAATTTTTTATTTTGTCATTGCTTTGCATGTCGCAGATTCTGAATTGGGCTATCCCACCAGATCAATGCCTGCCAGAATATACAAACACAAGCATAGCTTTTTGTGTGTACACACATGTCTACATGTATGCGTGACTTTGCTTAGGACTTCTTCTCGATTGCCAAATTATATTTCTAGCTCGAGAAAGACTTTTGATGCTTGGGAAGACAAATTGATACCCTGACCTTCCACAAATACATGAATTGCAATTTGTATGGAATTACTAGTATTGCCGATTATTGTTATCGGATGGAAAGGAAAGTTGAAGGATGATGAGATTTATAGTATAGCCAATACATTTAAATTTGATTTTCTATATATATATATATATATATATATATATATATATTTTTTTTTTTTTTTTCAAAAATATAACACCATATAATTATTATTGAGCGACATAACTAAACTACGAATCTCTGCACTCATGCGATAACAGAGTGCAGCTGCAACACTAGTAATTCCATACAAATTGCAATTCATGTATTTGTGGAAGGTCAGGGTATCAATTTGTCTTCCCAAGCATCAAAAAGTCTTTCTCGAGCTAGAAATATAATTTGGCAATCGAGAAGAAGTCCCAAGCAAAGTCACGCATACATGTAGACATGTGTGTACACACAAAAAGCTATGCTTGTGTTTGTATATTCTGGCAGGCATTGATCTGGTGGGATAGCCCAATTCAGAATCTGCGACATGCAAAGCAATGACAAAATAAAAATTCCCTGTAAGAAAAATAATGGCATGCCGCCTTGTAAACTTGTGCTACGCAACACAGGGTAAAGATCCGTCTTGCAGTTCGATGGGTCGGACCCGTCGCAGGTAGTGGAAAAAACTTTGCTGAGCTCGAACAGCAGCAAAAGTCAAAAATATGAAATAGGCTGGGGACCCACACACAGCGACGTTCAAGATGATGAGAGTGTATTTGTTGTCATAGCTATGAAAATGGGCAACAGAATGAGAGAGGCAGGCAAGAAGGAAGCTCTCAACAGCGAACAGCATTGGTTGTGAGGGACTCTCACTATGAGAGTCTCATGCAAATTTGCTCTTTCTACCTGCGATCATGAGAGTAACATGCGGGCTCTATACGAAGCGTCCGCCCTAGACGACGCACAAAACGCTATTAACTCAGTATAGGTTCGCTCATTGAGAGATCGAACTTGTCGGAAGCTGTTCGCTTCGAACTGGGGTATGTCGGCAATCGAACTGGGGTATCTCGCTAAGAAATTTCGTGGCCGTTTTCGTTGTATGAAATGTCCCATCTATATGTTATATGGTCAGTGGTAATAGTCTGTCAAACTGTCCCGTTCAATTATTGTATTGGAATTAGTGGAAGTAAAGTGTATGCACGAGTAGACGTGTCTTATTTTTGCTCTTAGTAAATCACTTGAATTCTATAATTTTTACTGAATTTTAATACTCTTAGAAGGTACAAATATTAACATTTAAAGTGTGTAGTGCGTTATTACTAGTGCTAGTGTTAAACTACGTAACATTAACTGTTTCTTATTGTCTCTCTCTTGCTTTTTGCATTGTGTTATTGCTGTGTGTGATTCTACAGCACTCGACACGAGTTTAGTTACATTAAAAATATAACTTACTTCTTATTATTTCTCCATATCTTTTTTTTTTTTGGTTCTTATAACATTTGGTTCTTATCTCATTACAATCGTGACTTCGTGCTGCATTAAAGTCTGTAAGCTAATGTCCGATTCTAAGGTAGATTTTATAAGCTGCTGGTTGTGTGACAATCTAGCGCATGCTAAATGTGCAGGTTTCACCCTGCGTGTAATAAGAGTGGTCTTAAATGGTGCTGTGAAAATGCAATTGTTTTCAATGTATACGCACAATAATTTCGGTGCTTTAAAAAAAACTTTGACCTTCTTCATAAGGAATTTCAGGCAATGAAATCATCTAATCATATATCGCAACTAGTAAATATCTCCCCCACTGATTTAGAAATTGTATGTGCGAAAGTGCGAATTCATAACATTAACATATATATTTCCTGTTCATATATTCCTCCCCATTCTGATTTGTCTGTATACCTATCTCACTTAACGGTAATTCAATCTTTGTCCAGCATGCTTTTGGATAAAGACTGTTTGGTAGTTGTTGGTGATTTTAACTTGTCCGATGATAGTTGGTCGGATAACAACCAGTTAATGACTTCTAACGAGTTTCTGTCGGGACTTCTTGAACTTAATCTATCTCAGGTCAACTCAATTCGAAATAGTAAGAACCAAATGCTTGATCTTGTCTTCGAATCCTTTAGTTTCACCTGAAGATGCGTTCCACCCACCTTTTAGAGATCGTTTTTTTACTATCACCATCCGGGCAGCTAAATAAAACATTTCCATCCACTAAACACTATTGCTTTCAAAAAGTAAACTTTAGTGATCTCCATATTTTATTTAATAATTACGATTGGTCGGAATTGTACTCTTATAATAATTTAGAAGGTGCGATTTATTTTTTTTTATAGAGCTATTAACTCCATTTTAGAATTGAGTGTTCCTAGGGTGCATCGTTCCAAGTCTACAAACCTATCTTGGGAACTTTGTAGACTTAAGAAGTTGAAATCCAAACTTTACAAAAAATTCAAATTATCTAGTAGGCTTACTGATTTTCATGGTATGTTAGCGCTAAGTCTGGCTTTGATACTCTGAACCACTGTTGCTATAGTGCATACTTAACTCGCTGTAGATTACAATTTGCAAAGACCCTAAGCAGTATTACAACTTCGTAAATCTAAAACGCAGAACTGCTACATATCCTTCTACCTTAACTCTTATCGAGAAAACAGCTAGTACCCACTAATCTATTTCGGACTTAATTGCAGATTTTTTTTCCAGAATACTAATTCGTTTAAGATTTACGATTCTAAGTGTCCTTATCCTTATACAATTTATCCATCTAACTCTGTTTTCGGTCCGCAGATTACGGAAAGATCGTTATGTTGTGAGCTGAGTTTGGTCAAGCGATCTTTTTGTCCTGGGCCAGATGGGGTACCTGACTGTGTTCTCAGATACTGTGCTCTGTAAGCTAATTCTTAAACTTTTTGTTTGTCCGTTTCGATCGGAGTATTTCCTGAGTTATGGAAAGAACCCTATGTTATTCCCTTACATAAAAAGGTTATAAATCTGATGTCATAAACTATAGAGCTATTTCTAAGTTGTCCGCTATTCGAGAAAATCATTACTTCTCAACTCCAACACTTATGTACCTCAATCATCTCACCAACCCAGCATGGCTTTGTGAGATCCAAATCTACTACCACAAACTTATTGGAACTCTCCTCTATTGTTATTATTGGGTTTCATCACTGACCATATAACATATAGATGGGACATTTCATACAACGAAAACGGCCACGAAATTTCTTAGCGAGATACCCCAGTTCGATGCGCAGCACTATTGTTATCGGATGGATGGGAAAGTTAAAGAATGATGAAATTAAAAATTTTTTCCATATTTATGTCAAACTTTAATAAAAATTATATGCAATATAATTTCAAAATATAACATTATTTAAATATTATTGAGCGACATAAGAAAACTGCGAATCTCTGCACTCATGCGATAACAATACCGCTGCTGCAATACTGGTAATTCCATACAAATGGCATTTCATGTATTTGTGGAAGGTCATGGTTTCAAATTGTCTTCCCAAGCATCAAAAGTCTAATTTGGCACTCGAGAAGAAGTCTCAAGCAAAGTCACGCATACACATAAACATGTGTGTACAAACAAGAAGCTATGCTTGTGTTTGTATATTCTGGCAGGCATTGATCTGGTGGGATAGCCCAATTTAGAATCAGCGATATGCAAAGCAATGACAATATAAAATATATCCTGTAAGAAAAATTAAGGCGGCATTACTGTACATAAATGCTAAACCTCAAAACACAGGGTAAAGATCCGTCTTGCAGTGCATGGGTCGACCCATCGCAGGTAGTCGAAAAAAACTTTTCTGAGCTCAGACAGCAGCAAAAGGCAAAAATATGAAATTCGGCAGGGGACCCACACACACAGTGACGAGTATGTGATGATGAGAGTGCATTTGTCGTGATAGCAATGAAAATGGGCAACTTAGAAATAGAGAAACAGGCAAGAAGCGAGCACTCGACAGCGAACAGTATTGTTGTGAGGGATGACACTATATCTTCTTTCTCACTCTCTCTCGCTGATTTGTCGTTCATGGTTGCGTATGAAAAGCCAGAGAGAAGAAAAAAGGGAGAGAGAAGCGAGCTCTCTCATCACTGGTTGTGAGGGACTCTCACATGCTAATTTGATAAGATGATAAGAACAAAATGAGGGCTCTATATAAAGGGTCCGCCTTAGACAACGTACAAAACGCTATTAACTCAGTATAGGTTCGCACATTAAGAGATTGAACTTGTCGGAGCGTCGTTGCGAAGTGTCTCAGCAGAGCCGAAGGCTACCGAACTCTTCGTTTCATTCTTACTTGGGCTGCTGCTGAGAGAGCATGAGTTGCGCATGAATGTACGCCTTTTAGAAGCGTAGAAAACAACAACTATTGAGCGAGAAAACATGAAAGAGATCGCATAAAGCCATGCTTCTCACACTCTTGTCATTGATATTGTGAGCAACCCACCCCCGTTTCGAATGCTTGCCACTGTCATTAAAGATGTCAATTGATTTTGTTTTGAGCTCGTGTCTATGCGTAGTTCACTGTCCAGACAGGCAATAGACAAATACATGCATAGTGTCTTGTGCGTATTAGTTATTTGGTTCATCAATTCCAGTATTTGTGAAGTAGACGTCCGTTGGGAATCCTTCTTTGGATTATGATTTATGATGGGGGAAATTATTTCCCTTTGCCCTTGTGACCAAATGAAAACTTATGAAATAAACATTTTTAACTAAAGCTAACAATTACCAGTGGAAAATACTGGTAAGCAGCTCCTCCCAAAAATCCGACGTTCCTTGTTCAGCGTAACGTTGCACAAGCAAGCATTGGGACACATGAGTTTTTATATGCGCGTGGGTTGCTTCGTGACTTGCTGGACCGCGCATGAGAGGACTGCTCGTCCAATGTCTGGATGTCTTGCTTGTTAACTACTCCCCTCTCAAGTTCGTGGCCGGCCTCGGTGACGTCGAGTTGGGCGATGGCTCTTTTTAGCTTCAAAGAGGCACGTCTTGTATGGCAGTATTGGTAGACGATGATTTTTGCGCAGAAGACAATGCTGACTCGAACTCCGATCAGGACACATAGCTTTGGCGATCCTCCTGCCTCGACTTCTTCTTTGAGTTGGCGTATGAAGTTGATGTTCTCGCTCATTTGATGTACCGATGAGAGACTCAGGATCTGGTCGTGCCCGGTGATGTTGAGGAGTGGGGAAGTGGCGATGCTCGGACTTTTGCCCACGACTGTGTTGTGGTTCAAGTACCTCTTATTGTTGATTACCGCTACATGCTCGAACGTGATGAGGTGCATTCCATCCAACATTACCAAAGGCCCTTCGTTCACAGTGACTTGGGCGCGTTGCTCACTGATGACGATAGTTCCTTCGTCTATCAGTGCCACTGGCAGCAGGACTTTTGCAGATAGTGGCGTAACTGGTGAGCTTGCAATCGCTAACTGCGAATATTCGGTGCATTCCGCAATTATGTCATCTCGGATTTGTAAAACTGTGTGATTGTGCAATACCGGGAGGATTACTGTCTTCTTACATATTTGCTTAATTCTAGGATACTCGACTAACATATGAATTTCGTTCTCTGATTGAAATATTTTAATTTTTGAAACTTCCATTAAATTAACTACGGGGTCTTCTGTGAGCTGATTATAAAATATTGACTTCAAATCGTTGGTATCGAAAATTGCAGGGTTTATAATATTTGACTTTGCAAGAGTGATTGTCAGTATTAAATTCTGAATTTCTGTAATTAACATCCTATTCCGAGTCTGCTTATGAATAAATGTGGTCACCCTTTTTGCTTGAATTATTTTGTTTACTGAGTGAGTTTATTAATCTGTTTTTGAGTTTCTGTATTAACGAGTACCTGTCTGTTGTTCGAGTCTATTAGCTTATTCTCTGTCCTTCTTATTTTCTCTAAGTCTGCTGCGTCTGGAGTTCCCGCAACAATTTTTAGTACTGTGC